>CM077088.1:68846109-69373325 GCA_039513925.1 Platanthera zijinensis | reverse complement strand
TTCTTTCTCTCTCCTAGTCACCCCTCACGATTTCTTCTCCATAAAAGCCTAAGGCAAGCCCATAATTAATATTAATACCTCATAATTCAAAAGAGAATGGAGGCTCTCCCTTTCACCAAAAAAAATAATCTCTTTTCTCACTTTCTCTCTCCTATATTACTCTTCCAAAAATTGACCTAACCCTCTCTCCTAGTCACCATGTTGACTAGCCTAGGGTTTAGGCTATAGGCAGCCATATTATCCCTTACTATTACCTCATGAGCCTACATGAGGGCTTGAGCTTGAGTTAACCTAATTGAACTAGGTTTGACTTGATTTGGGCTTAGGGTTGACTTGGTCAACTTGACCTTTTGGGTCACCATCAAAGGACTCTAGTGACCCATTGACCTCCTCTAAGGCCTAGGTATGGTTAAGTAGGGTGGGTTTGACATAATGAGGGTGAATTGTCTCAAAGGAAGGTCACCTTGGCCTAACTAGGGCTTGAGTTGACTTGGGTCAACTTAGCCACCAGATTTCCCCCAATGGGTCTTGGTGACCCATTGATCTCATAATAGGTCTAGGAATGCCTGGAGTCAGATTGAACTCACCAGGCCACCAAAAATTAGGGTTTTAAGATTTTACTATTTGCAGCCAAGTGAGCCTCAACTAGTCATTTGGTTTCCTAGACTCACTAGGACTTGCCAAGACTGAGTCATGCTCAAAGCCACACCTAGGGGGGGTCTGATTTGAAAAAGGGATGTTACATTGTCCACTAGAGAGTATCCATAAGGTATGGACAGAAAGAAACTCAAGTACAAGTCAGCATACTACCTCTTGCGCGACGGACAACTTTACCGAAAGACTCTCTCGGGGCTGCTGGCTTGTTGTGTGGCTGAAGGGGAGGTGTCGAGGATTTTGGAAGAGGTCCACTCCGGGGAGTGCGGGAGTCACTCGGGGGGTCGGACCCTGGAGGAGAGAATCATCAGGCAGGGCTACTTCTGGCCTACCCTGGGCCGTGATGCCTTAGAATTTGCCAAAAAATGTCATAAGTGCCAACTATTCGCCCCCTCCAACTGCAACTGGCTCAGCGACTCAAAAGTATCACGACCCCCTGGCCCTTCACAATTTGGGGAATGGATCTGGTAGGGCCCTTCCCCCAAGCGAGCGGGCAAAGAAGATTCTTGCTGGTGATGATTGACTATTTCTCCAAATGGATGGAGGTGAAGGCGTTGGCCAAGGTGACCTCGCAGATCATTCGAAATTTTGTATGGGGGGAAATCATCTGTAGGCATGACATGCCCCAAGCCATCGTCACCGACAATGGACCGCAGTTCGCTAGCAACGAATTCATCAAATTCTATAGAGAGCTCAGGATTGACCTTAGGTTTGCCTCTGTCCATCACCCAAGAAGCAACGGGCAGGTGGAAGCGGCCAACAAGGTTATCGTGAACCTCCTGAAAAAAGAAGGTTGAAAATTTGAAAGGGAGTTGGGTGGAACAGCTCCCCTCCATTCTTTGGGCCCTAAGGACTACCCCCAATACCGCCACAGGGGAGACACCCTTCAAACTATCTCATGGGAGCGAGGCGGTGCTCCCCATCGAACTCGAGGTCTGTACTCCCAGGGTCGCTGAGGCGGAAGCTGGAAGAGAGGAGTAGAGAGTTGAAAACAAGGAGGAACAATGGCTCTCCTTGGACCTGATAGAAGAATTGCACGACTTGTCAGCAGTTCGGCAAGAGGAAGTCAAGCGAAGGATGGC
The DNA here is from genome assembly GCA_039513925.1 of Platanthera zijinensis. Lineage (NCBI taxonomy): Eukaryota > Viridiplantae > Streptophyta > Magnoliopsida > Asparagales > Orchidaceae > Platanthera > Platanthera zijinensis. The sequence continues at coordinate 69,371,589 of CM077088.1, read as the reverse complement.
TAAGTATTTCGACAAACATGTTCGGGTCAAACAGTTTGTGGAAGGTGACTTGGTCCTAAAGAAGGTAGATGCGGCGGGAAGATCGGCTGCCGTGGGCAAGCTCCATCCAAACTGGGAGGGGACATACATCGTAAAAGAGGCACTAAGATCGGGAGGGTACCGCCTCCAAAATGTGGAGGGCGAGACCCTGAGCCACACCAGGAGCAACGACGACCTGAAATGCTTCTATCCCTGAATATTTGTATGTGCTTCCGTTTTTCAATACAATTTGTTTCATTCATTTGAGCCCTTTTTGCCTGATAATCGTAACGATGACATGAGATTTTGCGGAACTTTCGTAGCATAATATCATAAGCCCTCGAGAAATGTTCTAAGTCTTCTCGCTCAGGGGTTAGGTCTCGATTCTCCTGCTGTCAGGCTCCCTCCAAGTTGGCAGGGCAGGGGTCTCGATGGACATCATTATGACCCTGGGGCTGAGCCCGAAGGATGTTCAACGCCCGCCCTCAGACTCCCATCTAGCTGACTGGCCTAGTGGTAGCACCCAGGAGAGGCAAAATATTGTAAGTCTTCTCGCTCTAGGGTTAGGTCTCGATTCTCCCACTGTCAGGCTCCCTCCAAGCTGGCAGGGCAGGGGTCTCGATGGACGTTGTTATGACCCTGGGGCTAAGCCTAGAGGATGTTCAACACCCACCCTCAGGGTCCTATCTAGCTGAATGGCCTAGTGGTAGCACCCGGGAGAGGCAAATGATTCTAAGACTTCTCGCTCTGGGGTTAGGTCTCGATTCTCCCGCTGTCAGGCTCCCTCCAAGCTGGCAGGGCAAGGGTCTTGATGGACGTCGTTATGACCCTGGGGCTGAGCCCAGAGGATGTTCAACACCCGCCATCAGGCACCCATCTAGATGACTGGCCTGGTGGTAGCACCCGGGAGAGGCAAATGATTCTAAGTCTTCTCGCTCAAGAGTTAGGTCTCGATTCTCTCGCTGTCAAGCTCCCTCCAAGCTGGCAGGACAAGGGTCTCAATGGACGTCGTAATGACCCTGGGGCTGAGCCTGAAGGATGTTCAACACCCGCCCTAAGGCTCCCATCTAGCTGACTGGCCTGGTGGTAGCACTCGGGAGAGGCAAAAGATTCTAAGTCTTCTCGCTCTAGGGTTAGTTCTCGATTCTCCCGCTATCAGGCTACCTCCAAGCTGGCAGGGCAGGGGTCTCGATGGACGTCATTATGACCCTGGGGCTGAGCCCGGAGGATGTTCAACACCCGCCCTCAGACTCCCATCTAGCTGACTGGCCTGGTGGTAGCACCCGGGAGAGGCAAAAGATTCTAAGTCTTCTCGCTCTGGGGTTAGGTCTCGATTCTATCGCTGTCAGGCTCCCTCCAAGCTGGCAGGGCAGGGGACTCGATGGACATCGTTATGACCCTGAAGCTGAGCCCAGAGGATGTTCAACACCCGCCCTCAGGCTCTGAAAGTGCAGGATAAGATCAATCCTAACTCTAGAGGGGGGTGAATAGAGTTATTTAAAATAGTTTTGCAAATAAAAACTTGAGTGGAGAGAAAGTTTAGATTTACTTAGTGTATGGTGCTATAGCAAATAATCAGAGTAAAAAGAAATTCACAGCACAAAGCAAAACACAAAGAAACAAGCAATCCAGACGACACAAGGAGCTATAGTGGTTCCCCAAAATCCTGGGTAGTCCACTCTTTTATCACCCTTGATAGGAATCCACTTCAAGATGAGTTGATCAGGTGTCTTGAGCACCAGAGAGTTTTTGACCAGGTTCTCACAACCAAAGGAGCTGATTTTGACCAGGTTTCAGCAAAACCAAAGGTAACTTTTGAAGGGAGTTAAAACCCTGTACAGAAAGAAAAAGAAAAAGGGGTGATGTTGTCTTCTCTATCAACAAGTAGAGAGAAGCAAAGTGGATCTGTAGATGTTGTCAAGGCTCCCCCTGAGATCAAGAAGTAGTTCAGGAAGGAGAGCTCTGCACAAGGGTGACAGGTCTTCAAAGATCTGATTTGCTCCAGCAAGGGATGATCCAAGAAAGTTGGATGGTTGTGTCTGAAGCAATCAGAATTCCTGTGAGTGAGCTTTCAAAACAATATCACAGAGAGAGAGCAGCTGAAGTCCTGTATTGTTGTTCTATATATCTCTGTCTAGCTGAATGAATAATATATCTGAGTCTTCTTCTTCCTTTTACTTTGATAGCCATTGGCAGTCAGCATTAAATGCTTTCCTTAAATGTCCTTGCCTCAAAGGAAATGTCAGGCAGACATTCCTTAGAAAATTCCTTGAGCCATGCACCAGATATGCTGTAACGGCCAATAAATCTTCAGCATTAATTGTCTGACAGAAGGAATTTGAATTCCTATTCAAAACTGACGGAAGTCTGGAAAATGTCGAGCTCACAGTAAAACGTCGATCTGAGCACGACACACGTCGGCCAGAGAGTGTTTTCTGTAAGCAGAACTGGGTTCGACGGAACGTCGAGCTGAGGTCGACTCCACGTCGAGCTGAGGTCGACTCTGCGTCGAGCTGAGATCGACTCTGCGTCGAGCTGAGATCGACTCTGCGTCGAGCTGAAGTCGACTACGCGTCGAGCTGAAGATTACTCTAACTAGCCTATGTGACCTTTATAACAACAAGGAGGTCACAACACAAAATCCCTATAGAAATATAGTCATCCTGATCCAAATAGTAATAGGGTGTTCTAACAATCTCCCCCTATTTGGATTAGGATTACTATTTACATGAATTTAGGGATTCAAAGAGAAGTAAAGCAAAAATACAATACAATACAACCAGACATATGACAGAATAAAAAAGCAGCATATATATAACACTATATAGCAGCAGTAATGTTTAAATGTCCTGTGTCCAGCAGATAGAAAGAATTAAAACACCTTACTTTACTTTTCCTGTGGGGCTTTGTCTTGATCACCTTTCTTGAAGATAATTTCTCTGTTAGGATTTGAAGCCTCCTTCTTGGATCTGTAATCATCAGCTGCACCTAAGGATTTCTGATCTCTTGCACTAGGTGGTACAGCTGCAGGATGGAGTTGCATATATCTGTCTGAGTCAAAGAACTTCTTTGAATTATATTTCTCCAATTCCTCTCTCCTTTGGTCTGACATTGTGCTGATGTGAGAGGTGTCCAGACCTCTTTCTCTAGCTTTGTTAATCTCATTTAGAGCAGCCATCTCAGTCATTCTAGCTTTCCAGTAAGCTGGAGTTTTGGTGGGATCTTCAAAAGGTACTGCTGGTTCAAATCTGTTGGAGGAGAGTTCTTGAGTAGTTCTTGGGGTGAAGTCAGCTCTAGGTCTGTAAGGATAGGGACCAGAGGTTGGATCAATGGATCTTCCCCTTTGATAAGGTTGAGAACCTGATCTTCCTCTGGACTGCCTGCCTCTGTTGTGTCCTCTTTGCTGATTTCCCCTTTGCTGACTATCTCCTTGGGATCTTCTTGCTTGATAGGTCTTTCCATGTAGAGATGATGGGGCTGGATTGGAAGATAGACTTGCACCGGCACCTGCATCTGGAGGAGGTGGAGGTGGAGGCTGATGGACAGGCTTGGTGGGTCCTTCATTGAATTTTCTTTTCTGTTTCATTGCCTTTCTTTGATTTTGAGAATACTGCATCCATGGCTCTGTAATTTCACAGTTGTATTTGATGTAATAGGGGATGTCATGGTCTGTGGCTCTAGCCATTGGAACTCTTTTCATAGCTTTTGATCTTGCTTTCCTCTTCCTTGCAATGGTTGCAGAGGAGTCATCAGAATCAGTAGCAAACTAATCTTCTGAACTCTGAGATTCATCATAGGGATCTATGTACTTTCTTTTGGAGATCAGAAAAGTGATGGAGGCTGGAGCTGCTGAGGAGGTGACTGGAGGAAGATCTGCTGTCAGTGGGGAGGAGGAGTCTACCACTACAGGAGAGGGAATAGCCTCAGGAGCCATAGAGACTAAAGAGGCTGGTTCCTGAAGGCCTGGTTCCTGAGGGCCTTGGGAGACATGGGTCTCAACTGCATCAGGTGTCTCAATTACTTCACCTAAAGTTTCAGCAGCTACTATTATTTCAACTTCATCACTAGCAGGAGCCACTGCTACCACTGCTACATCAGGGATCATGGTCTTCTGAAAAGGGATAATAGCCCTAGACAGGTCTTCTTGAAGCTGAGCTGGAGGGGAGAGGCTCTGGACAGAAGATGCCAATGACTGAAGGTCTAAGGCACTGCTGATTATCTGAATTGAATCTGGAGGAGGAGCCTCAGATGCTATCTGAACTTCTGCTGCTGAGACTATCTCTGAACAAGTCTGTACAAACTGAACTGTTGAAGGATGCAGCTCTTCTTCTGCTGACATCTCCCCCTGCCTAGAATCAGTGGCAGCTGACTCCAGGCCCCCAGAAGAAGGGCATGCCAGATGAGAGGAGAGGGAGGAGACAGAGGCAGAGAGAGTTCTCAGGGAAAGGAGGAGAGGATTCAGCTTGGCATCCAAGAGGGAGGAGAGCCTAGGGGCCAAAAGGTCAAAAATCTGATTGGCCAAGGGCAGGAGAGTTACTTGCTCAAGTGGGACTTGAGTAGAGGTAGAGGGAGTAGCAGAAAATGTAAATGTAGAGGATGTTGTGGGTGGTGCAGACAAGGGAGGGGTAACTGGTTCATGGATGGAGGAAAAGAGCAGTTCTGAAAAAGTTGATGAATGGTGGAAGTCATGAGGAGAGGAGGTAGAGGCATCCATGAAGGAGTCTTCATGAATGTCAAAGGAGAAGAGGTCCTCATGAGATGAGGAATCCAAGCTTATGGGAAGGAAAGTTGTGTGTGGTGGAAGGGAGGATGCAATAGTGGAAATGGATGAAGGGATGGGTTGAGTGGATGAGAGGATTGTGGTTGAGGGGATGAAGGTGGATGGGAGGGAGAGAGAGGGAGATGGCAAAATCCCTGCTTCTGGACCAGTGGACTGAGGGAGAGTGACCTCTACAGTCCTGGTGTCTGCAGAAGTCCTCATTGCTGCTGCTGCCCTGGGATTCACAATTTTTCTGTCCCACTTGCCAATCAGTGCACAAGTGAGCCTCTTGGAAGCATTGATGTGCTTCTTTGAGGACACAAGCAGCTGGGGGCAGCAGTGGTTCAGAATCAACCCAAGAACCCTTCCAAAGTGGACAGAGTTCTTATCCAATTTCTTCTTAATCATTTCAAAAACAATCAATCCCCAGTTGGGATGTTTCTTATCCAAGATTGCAGCCATAAGGCAAAACTGATGCCTAGTAATGGCATCATGTGCAGTCCTCTTTGCACAGATTACTTTGCCTGTGATGTCTGCTAACAACCTATACTCAATAGCTAGGTTAACTTTTAGGAGTTTAGAGGGGTTACCAGCAGCATGCCCCATCCTGTCCAGCATCAAAGCATACTCTTCCACAGAGAGTTCTATTCCATCATCTCCAGCAGCAAAACTGAAAACTTCTGAGATGATTTGAGGTGAGATGGCTACCTCATTCCCTGAAATTTTCCCGGTCAATGTATTTTTATCTGAGTTAACTGCTGTAAGAGTCCATTCTTTGATTTCCGACTCTGGAAGAGGGATCCTGGTTGTCATAAAGTTGACCAGGTGCTGCTCCTTGAAAAGTTCCAGAATATCCAGAAAGTACTGTGGTGATCCATCAAATGAGTCGAAGTCGATGTCGAAGCCTGAATCGAACTTCATGGCCGCCAAAGCACCTGCAGTGATTGCCATTTTCCTGCAAAAAAAAAATACCTTCCAAGATCAAGAGTAAAGTATTTGGAGGGAGAAAGCTTGAGCAGAAAATATGAAAGCGCAACTGCGAACGACGGAGAAAAATGATTTTATACTTAGGGTTCGACGCAGAAATGGAAAGAACGTCGAGCTCAGTTCGACGCTCTAAGGCTCTAGGAGAATTGAAACGACTCAACAGCGTGCAACTTAGGACGACGTTTGACGCTTGGGCTGATGCTATACGTCGAGCTCAGGTCGACGTTGAACGAAGACGTCGACCGGAGAGAGAGAAACTCAAGAAGCCAGGGAGCTGTGAACTTAGTTCGACGCTAGAAGTTGAGTTCGACGTTCGACGCTTTTGAGGGCGACGGACCGTCGATCTCCGTTCGACGCAGCGTCGAGCTTAGTTCAGAGCTCAGAAAAACCACTCAGACAGGGAAATTTTGAAATGAAATTTTTCTTATTCCTGTTAATTATGGGTTTCAAAATCTTGGAGTTTTAATTTATGCTGTCTCCATCTAGCATTCCCAACTGATTGAGGAAGAAGAAGTGCTTCTTTTCATCCAAGGGCTTGGTGAAAATATCTCCTCTTTGTAGTTCAGTGGAAATGTATTCTAGTGCAATTTTCTTCTTTTCTACATTATCCCTTAAGAAGTGATGTCTGATCTCTATGTGCTTGGTCCTACTATGGAGAACTGGATTTTGAGCAATTGATATTGCACTGGTATTATCACAAAAGATTTTAGACATCTCTAAGTTGTAGCCATAGTCTAGGAGCTGGTTTTGAATCCATAAAATCTGTGAGCAACAACTGCTTGCAGCCATGTATTCAGCTTCAGCAGTTGATGTGGACACAGAAGTTTGTTTCTTACAGAACTAGAAGACAAGTCTATCACTAAGGAATTGACAAGTTCCACTGGTGCTTTTCCTGTCTATTCTACATCCAGCATAATCAGAATCTGAAAATCCAGTTAGATCAAATCCTGAGTCATGTGGATACCAGAGACCTAGATTTGGACAACTTTTTACATACCTAAGAATCCTCTAAACTAATGTGAGGTGGGACTCTCTAGGGCTTACTTGGAATCTAGCACAAATGCATGTGGCAAACATTATATCTGGTCTAGTAGCTGTTAGATAAAGTAATGAGCTAATGATTGCTCTATAGCTTGTCTGATCAACTGGTTTTCCAGATTCATCGGCATCTAAAACAGCATTTGTAGGCATAGGTGTTTTCATAGAGGATGCTTCAGACATTCCAAATTTCTTAACCAGTTCTCTTGCATACTTGGTTTGAGAAATGAAAATGCCATCCACATGTTGTTTAACTTGCAATCCTAGAAAGAAAGCAAGCTCACCCATGCTACTCATTTCAAACTTTGAGTGCATAAGTTGTGAGAACTTTTTGCATAAGTTTGAATCAGTAGACCCAAATATGATATCGTCTACATAAACTTGTACTAGTAGGGTATGGGACCTATGAGTTCTAACAAAGAGAGTTTGGTCTACTCTACCCCTTTTAAAATCATTTTCCAACAAAAAACAAGCTAAGGTCTCATACCATGCTCTAGGGGCTTGCTTGAGACCATATAAAGCTTTATGCAGTTTAAAAACATGATCAGGAAAGGTTGGCGAGATAAAACCTGGAGGTTGCTTTACATAAACTTCTTCCTTGATGTCTCCATTGAGAAATGCACTCTTGACATCCATCTGATATACCTTGAATCTCTTGTGAGCTGCATATGCAAGAAAGATTCTTATGGCCTCCAACCTTGCAACTGGTGCAAAGGTTTGGTCATAATCAATTCCTTCTTCTTGGCAATATCCTTGTGCAATAAGTCTTGCCTTGTTTCTCACAATTATTCCTTGATCATCCAACTTGTTCCTGAATACCCATTTGGTTCCAACAATTTGCTGGTTCCTTGGTCTTGGTACTAATTCCCAAACTTTATTCCTTTCAAATTGATTCAACTCTTCTTGCATTGCAATGATCCAGTTTGGATCTTGCTCTGCATCTTGTATGGTTTGAGGCTCAATTTGAGAAAGAAAGCAAGTGTGCATAATATTTTGATTAACTTGATTCCTTGTTTGCACACCTACTGAGATATCTCCAATTACTTGAGACATTGGGTGATCTCTTGTTGTTGCAAAGTCAACAAGGGGTGTTGATGATGCACCAACCTGTGTTGTTGTTTCCTCTTGTGGAACAACAACTGGTTCTTCACTTTGTTGGCCTTTTGAACTTTCCAGAACCTGAGATTCCTCTTCATTGTCACTAAGTTCAGTGTCTTGCTGAATTATTGAAGGTAATGACCCTTTGTCTGTGATGGTAAGCTGCTTCAGATTTATTGAAATTGAATGTTCCTGTAAATTGCTTATGGTAGAAGTCTCCTTCTCCTTATAAGACATGTTAGTTTCATCAAATGTAACATGCATGGATTCTTCAATTTTATTTGAGCACTTGTTAAAAACCCTATAAGCCTTGCTAGTCATGGAGTATCCCAGAAACACTCCTTCATCAGCTTTGGCTTCAAATTTAGCTAGGTATTTCTTGTCATTATTGTGAATGAAGCAAATGCAACCAAAAATTTTGAAATAATTTACTTTAGGTTTCTTCCCTTTGAGTAACTCATAGGGAGTCTTACCCTTCAGTTTATGTATCAGGCTTCTATTCAAAACATAGTTGGAGGTGTTCACAGCCTCTGCCCAAAAGGTTAGAGGAAGGTGAGCATCTGTCAACAATGTTGTGGCAGATTCAATAAGGGTTCTATTTTTCCTTTCAACTACCCCATTTTGTTGAGGAGTTCTTGGAGCTGAGAAAGTGTGCCTGATACCTTCTTTCTGACAGAACTCTAGCATAAGAAGAGAATCAAACTCTGTCCCATGATCACTTCTGATCAGGGCAATGTGAGTATTGAACTCAATCTGTATGCCTTTGAGAAAATCTGTCAAAATCTTGAAGTTATCAGACTTCTTCCTCAGAAAGAACACCCAAGTGAATATTGAGAAGTCATCTACAACTACTAAAGCATAAGATTTCCCTCCTAGGCTTTGTACATTAATTGGTCCAAAAAGGTCCATGTGCAATAAGTACAAAATTCTAGGTGAGTCACTCTTATTAAGTGACTTGAAACTGTTTTTAGTTTGCTTGCCTAACTGACAGGCCTTGCAAAGTCCTTCCTTCTTGTAGGGACCAGAAGGTAGTCCTCTAACAAGGTTGTCTTTGGATAACTTAGCAATGGTTCTAAGGTTCACATGTCCTAGTCTTTTATGCCAAAGTTCATTAGGTTTGCTAAGGGAGTTAAATAAACATATATCTACTTTAGATGAATTGAAATCAACTAGGTATATGTTATCTTGTCTATTACCAATTAAAATAATGTTGTTGTTTAATGCAATATTGCATGCTGAGTTGGTAAACCAAACCTGATAACTAGCATCACATAGCTGGCTGATGCTGATTAAGTTGTGCTTTAGTCCTTCCACATAGGACACTTTCTTGAATGTAATTGACCCTATTTTGACTTGGCCATAGCCTTTTGTTTGTCCAAAATTTGAATCTCCAAAGATTACTTTGGGTCCATGTTTGGCTTTGAAGGACACAAGGTTCTCCTTGTTGCCAGTCATGTGCTTTGAGCACCCACTGTCCAAGTACCACTGCTGGTTCTCAATTGGATAGGTCTTTACCTGCACATATAACAAATCAATTGTTTTTGACCCAGTTTACCTTGGGCCCTTTTTGATATCCTCTAAATTCTGAAATAAAAGACATCTCAGGTTGGCTCTTATAGCCTACAGGATGATATCTCCTAGGAGGTATTATCCATTCAGCATAAGGGTTAAAGTGATGAGATGTGGAGCTGGAATTAAATCTTGAATTAACCCCTGAGAACTGACTTTTGCTCTGAACTTGGCTCGACGCACGTCGAGCTTCGGTCGACGGACTCTGGTGAGTGCGTCGAGCTCCATTCGACGGCGAAGGCTTGCTTTGTTCAGAAGGTAGAGGGCGTCGACCTGAGTTCGACGTTTTCTTGCGATTACGTCGAGCTCTGGTCGACGTCCGTCGAGCTTCGTTCGACGCTTTTTGTCCAGTTTCCTGGGTTAAGTCGGCATTCTTCCTAGCCACTATCAAGACTCCTTTACCTTTGTCGCTGGTAAATTTGATTGGAGTTGTCAGCACTATGGGTTGGCTGGATGAAGCACCCAAGCCCAGTGTACCATTCAATCTTGAGTTCACTGTACTTGTGATGTCCATTAATTTGATACTTCTCCCATTAAGGGTTTCTTCAAATTGTTTGGCCTTAGATAGCTCACCTTTCAGTGAAGCTATCTCCTCCCCACACTGCTTCAACTCTTCTAAGAGTCTAAGATTATCTGAGTTAACGGATTTGCATTCAATCAATTGTTCTCTAAGAGTTATAATTAACTTTTGAGATTCAATCAAGTCAATGCACATAGATTTGAATTCAGATTTAAATTCATCAGAATTAAAATCAAATGAATCTATTACTTGATCCTCAGTAAGTTCCTGATCAGACAGGTAGTCAGCATCAAGCTCTGAATCAGTATTCTTTTGAGATGCATTGATGGCCATCATGCAGAATCCTTTTTCTTCTGCATCATCCTCATCATCACTAGAGCTGGATGATGAATCAGACTCATCTGAGTCACTCCAGGATTCAGCCATAAATCCTTTTCTGGTGTGCTTGCAGTTGCTGGAGGAAGGCTTGTCATGGTGCTTCCTTGACTCCTTATCCTTCCTTTTATCTTTTCTTTCCTTCTTGTCCCTTCTGTCCTTATCTTGATTTTCTGGACAGTTGGGGACAATATGTCCTGGTTTCCTGCAGCCAAAACAGATAACATCTTTATTAGTAGATCTGTCATACCTTGGCTTGTCTTTGTCTTTGGATGACCATCTTCTGAAGTTCTTTTTATTCAGCTTATTGAACCTTTTGACAAGTAGGCTCATAAGCTCTTCATCTCCCAACACCTTTTCTTTAGGTTGTTCTTCCTGTGCCTTGAAGGCAATGGTTTTCTCAACCTTTTCAGTTGGTGTGGATATCTTCTGCTCTTCTTCTCTCTTCTTCATGAATTGCTCATAACTCTTGAGCTTTCCTAGAAGAGCTTCTGTGGATAACTCACATACATTCCTTCCATCTTTAATTGACCAGATTCTTGAGTCCCAAGAGCTAGGGAAACAAGTCAGTATCTTGTCATTTATCTCAGTGAGAGATATGTCCTTTTCTAGTGATCTAAGCTCACTGATGATTAGGCTCAGTCTGTTGTACATGTCAGCAACTGACTCAGACTCTGCCTTTTTGAAGTTCTCATACTGGGTGATAAGGTAGGATCTCCTATCCTTTCTTTCATCTGCAGAACCTGATACAATTTCTGAAAGTTTTTCCCAGATCTCTTTGGCAGTATTGCATTCAGCTACTTTCTGGAAAATGTCATCTGACATGGTTTGAGCCAAGATGTTCATGGCTTTAGCAACTGCTGCCTTCCACTTCTTTATGTCAGCATCAGTTCCTGAAGGAGGAGGAACAGCTGATGTACTTGTTTCTGTGGGAGGCCTTGGACAATCTGTCAACACAGAATTAAAGATGTCCTCATCAAATGAATTCATGTAAAGTTTAATCCTTGCTTTCCATAGTGCAAACTTAGAGAGATTGCACATAGGAGGTCTGGTGCTAGCAAAGTCCTTGTTTTGTGCCATGAGTTTTAAAGATAAGTAAAACTAAGGAAAATAACCCTTTGAGAGAAATGATCTTATTAGGGATCTTTTGATCCAGGTGTTAGCCTGTATGAATGATCAACCTGGCTCTGATACCAATTGAAAGTGCAGGATAAGATCAATCCTAACTCTAGAGGGGGGTGAATAGAGTTATTTAAAATAGTTTTGCAAATAAAAACTTGAGTGGAGAGAAAGTTTAGATTTACTTAGTGTATGGTGCTATAACAAATAATCAGAGTAAAAAGAAATTCACAGCACAAAGCAAAACACAAAGAAACAAGCAATCCAGACGACACAAGGAGCTATAGTGGTTCCCCAAAATCCTGGGTAGTCCACTCTTCTATCACCCTTGATAGGAATCCACTTCAAGATGAGTTGATCAGGTGTCTTGAGCACCAGAGAGTTTTTGACCAGGTTCTCACAACCAAAGGAGCTGATTTTGACCAGGTTTCAGCAAAACCAAAGGTAACTTTTGAAGGGAGTTAAAACCCTGTACAGAAAGAAAAAGAAAAAGGGGTGATGTTGTCTTCTCTATCAACAAGTAGAGAGAAGCAAAGTGGATCTGTAGATGTTGTCAAGGCTCCCCCTGAGATCAAGAAGTAGTTCAGGAAGGAGAGCTCTGCACAAGGGTGACAGGTCTTCAAAGATCTGATTTGCTCCAGCAAGGGATGATCCAAGAAAGTTGGATGGTTGTGTCTGAAGCAATCAGAATTCCTGTGAGTGAGCTTTCAAAACAATATCACAGAGAGAGAGCAGCTGAAGTCCTGTATTATTGTTCTATATATCTCTGTCTAGCTGAATGAATAATATATCTGAGTCTTCTTCTTCCTTTTTCTTTGATAGCTGTTGGCAGTCAGCATTAAATGCTTTCCTTAAATGTCCATGCCTCAAAGGAAATGTCAGGCAGACATTCCTTAGAAAATTCCTTGAGCCATGCACCAGATATGCTGTAACGGCCAATAAATCTTCAGCATTAATTGTCTGACAGAAGGAATTTGAATTCCTATTCAAAACTGACGGAAGTCTGGAAAACGTCGAGCTCATAGTAAAACGTCGATCTGAGCACGACACACGTCGGCCAGAGAGTGTTTTCTGTAAGCAGAACTGGGTTCGACGGAACGTCGAGCTGAGGTCGACTCCACGTCGAGCTGAGGTCGACTCTGCGTCGAGTTGAGATCGACTCAGCGTCGAGCTGAGATCGACTCTGCGTCGAGCTGAAGTCGACTACGCGTCGAGCTGAAGATTACTCTAACTAGCCTATGTGACCTTTATAACAACAAGGAGGTCACAACACAAAATCCCTATAGAAATATAGTCATCCTGATCCAAATAGTAATAGGGTGTTCCAACAGGCTCCCATCTAGCTGACTGGCCTTTTGGTAGCACTCGGGAGAGGCAAAAGATTCTAAGTCTTCTCGCTCTGGGGTTAGGTCTCGATTCTCCCGCTGTCAGGCTCCCTCCAAGCTGGCAGGGTATGGGTCTCGATGGACGTCGTTATGACCCTGGGGCTTAGCCCGGAGTATGTTCAACACCCGCCCTCAGACTCCCATATAGCTGACTGGCCTGATGGTAGCACCCGGGAGATGCAAATGATTCTAAGTCTTCTCGCTCCAGGAATAGTTCTCGATTCTCCCGTTGTCAGGCTCCCCCCAAGCTGGCAGGGTAGGGGTCTCGAAGGACGTTATTACGACCCGGGGGCTGGACCTGAAAGTTGACACAAGGCAAGCATGTACAAGAAAACCCGCCAGTCAGAAAGCTGAGCTCAAGGGGCCTTGTCCCCCTTAGTTTTTGTAAAGGGATTTTTGATCCCACCTCTGGTTGAGATAAGAGCGCACCTCCCAGGCGAGCCCGCTCTCGCAAAGGTCTACTTAGCAAATGGTACTTATCGGTATTTTAGGTGGACATCGGCGGTGGCCTGACCCCAGACATGTTTCCTTGTGAATTTTTAACAAAGGAGAGCGAGGTGCGACTCGCAGGCAAGCAGATTATTCGCGAGTCTTGCCGCGGCCGACGCTCAGGGCCCCTCGGCGATCGCGAATCCTGACTCACGTGCATTCTAGCGCCGAAGGTAAAAAGAAGATATAAATTTTTTTATCATTATAGTTTCAAAAAGGGGGGCTCGCCTCGACGAGATTACAAAGGGGGGGGGGCAGATTATAAGAAGAATGCAGAAAGTGGGGAAGGAGATCCGGTCAGCTCTCGCCCTCCTCACCCGAAGGATGGTCCTCCTCGCCTCCGAGCATCGGCTCCTTGTCCTTCGCCTCATCGAAAAGGGGGCCAAAGTTTTCCTCTTTCCCGCTAGGCGGAGACGGCGGAAATAGGATTGGAAGAAGGTCTCGGACTGCCACTCCCTCTCAACCCCCCGCCAGGATCCCCGGTCCCCTCATGGCGCCCAGGAGGCATTCGCCAGACTCGATCGAGGTTACTCGCAATCGCTCCATGACCTCCCCCTCACCAAAAACTCGAGGCCGCTTATAGGGAAAAGGGGGCTCGACGCCGTCCGGGGGGAAAAGGGCTTCCATCAGCCGACATACCTCGCTTTGGAGACCCCAGTTCTGCTCCGCCAGCACCTCCACCTCGGCTGCCGACCGAGCAGCAAGAGCTCCCTGCTCGACAATGTGGGTCTCCTGCTCGCGCGAACTGGCCTCCTGATCAGCGAGGCGGACCCGCAGCTGAGCGACCTCGCCCTCCAGCTCACTAGCGCGGGCTTGTAGCACCCTGGCGGACTCGGCATCCTGAAATACAAAGAGGTCAGATTCTTGGTGAAATGTTTTTTCTAAGTTAAAATGAGAGTTGGTCAATTCTTACCAGCCCGCCCGAGGCTTCGTCGAGTAAGTGCTCGGCAATGCCGAACCGCCGCTCCGTGTCGGCAGCTCTCTCCGTCGCCAGGTCGCGCTTCTGCTCGGCCTTTTGCAGGAGCTGGCTGAGCTGAAAGCCGCGACAAACAATCATGTGATGGAGTTCGAAGGCCCGCAGATAAGCCTGCAGACCCTCGTAGCCTATCTACCGAGAGGTCATGTTTTTGTAGGCCTCGGCACCATCCCGGCTGTACAGGCTGAAACCGAGGGCGAACGTGTGGCCCGTAGGAGGCCGGCGATCTCCCCAAGAGGGGGCGCAAGTAGATACAGAGACTCGGTGGGCCCCCTTATCCCAGCTCAGCATCGGCTCGCCGGCCGCATCCTTGCTTCTTTCCCCCTTGCCGAAGTGGGGGTGGTCCTTTGGAATGCCCGGATCGCAGGGAGCAACCTCCTCCACGGAGGGAGGGGAGGAGGACCCATACTTCTTCCCGCGAGGGATGACGCCTCCTTCAGTGGGCTCGCCGGGGCTTCGTCAGAAAAAACCTCCGGCGAGCTCATAAATCTGATAGGCGACGAGGGTTGCTGCGGCTGGCCTCGCAAGATCACCCTCGCCTTTTTCTGCTTAAGGGTCGAGGGACGGCTGAGCAAGCTCGGCCCCCCGAGCTCCAGCCTTCTCTTGCTAGAAGGCTTGCCTCTCGCCTTCTCTTCTCGCCACGCCTCGGCTGCAGCCCGAGCTCGCTCGATCGGGTCCGAGAATACTCCCGAGTCAGCGAAGGGAGGGTTCACCGGTACCAGTCGCTCCCCTGTAAAAAAGACTTAGTCGAAGAAAGGGATTTTTGACCGACCATGCCGAGCTTGACAAAAAGAATGTAGGCGAGACATACCTTCGCCAGGAGGGACGGGCGGCAGGGATCCGAGGCCGCAGCGGAGGAAGGCGACTTCAAAGTCCTTGTAAAGGAAGAACTTGTGAAGCTCGACATCGTTGTCGTACACGGACGATGGACGGTACACCTCCTCGCTTTTCTGCAGGGGAGAGAAGGGAATGTTACCGAGGTCACCCCGGATGAAGACGATCTTTGACATCCAGTTGTGGTTCTTATTGGCGACCTCACGGATTTTTATGGAAGAGCCGCCGAAGAAGGCGACCCCATAGGCATTGGCCTTATAAGAGAAGAGTTTGTGGAAGATGTTCAGATTAAACTCAATCCGCTCTCGGTGGAGGTAGCATGCGAATCCAACTACCATAGCGATGATATTGAGGTTGAGCTGCGCAGGCACGGTGCCATAATAATTAAGTACCTGGAGTACCTCAGGCCAGAGCGGTAGGCGCAACCCCACCTCGAAATGTGAGATGGGGAAGGCGAGCTCATCCTCGAAAAAGGAGGTTATGGCCTCATGCTTTGCCGGGAGGCGGGCCACAAAGCCAGCGGGAATATAGTCCGCCACGAACTCGGCGAGCTTGTCCGCCGTAGTATTGCCCTCGAAGAAGCAATGGTCGGCGAAGTTCTGGGCGCACATGAAGCGACCATCGGAATCAGGGTGTCCTTTTCCCATACTCGTCGAAGGAAGGAAAGCACGCGAGCAGAATACAAGGGAGGCAAGGAGGGGAAAAGATAAGAAGGCAATAAAGGCGTAGCCAGGGGTAGATGGGGATCCTTATTTATAGAAAAAAGAGAGGAGAACCGGAGCCGACTGACCAGCCTTGCTCGCTTACTCCGTCTCGCCACTCTCTGCTCGCCGACCTCGACGAGTCTAGGATGAGGAATTCGAAAAGACACGCGTCGTTATATATTCAAAAGAAATAAAGCACGCTCGCATAACGAAAAATTATACAGTTTATTAGCATAAAGGGAGCAAATTGTCCACAATAAGGAAAATTAAAAGCACACGCATGGACCAGGCAACAACAGGGGCGAGTGCTGGTCGGCTCGCAAGGGAGCCGTCCTTAATTACCCCGTTCTCGCCGGCCCGATGTCGCCAGCCGCTGCCCGAAGAGTTGTCGAAGCTGCCCCAGGTTACTGTTCGCCGCTCGCAAGTTCTCATCAATCTCATCGAAGAGTATGGAGGAAGACGTCGCCACATATGCCGAGCTGACCCTCGCCTCTCCCGCGAGCTGCGCGCACTCCTCCTGCAGCCTGAAATTATCTTTCTTCAGCTCGTGGAGCTCGCGCACTAACTTTTTGAGGACCAGTTGGCTTTGCCTCGACCGTTCGGGACTATCCATCTCTGAGTCCAGGAAGATGTCTAAAGCGCGTGGCGCCGGAAGAGGCAAGTAGCCAGCCCGTTCGGCTGAATCATCAGCCCCAGACCGGCTAGGAAGGCCTGCGCGAGAGAGTCAGGATAGTGAGTGGGAGGCGCGAGCGCTGATTGAAATCAGACGCAATTTTAGGAGATCAGAGACATACCTTTAGAATTTCGGGGGGGAATCAGGAGTGGATGTGTGCTCGGCGTCCTCCCCAGTAGCTACGGGAGTGGAAGAGGGTTGTCATGAAGGGGTTCGAGCCGACGACCCCAGCCTCCGCGAGTCCAGCTCCATGATCTTGGTGGCAAGGAGCGAGTCTTGCAGACGTGGGTCAGAGGATGGCTCAGGCGCATTGGCAGGAAGATTCTCGATCCTCGGCGTCGAGATCCCGCCACCATGGTCTTGTTCGGTGGTGAGGTCAACAAAGTCTTTACCGTCGGGAGCTAGAACAAGACGGTTGGAGGAGTCAGAGCCATTGACCAGGGTGTTCTTTAATTCAGCGAAGATGTGCTCGGCCTCGGGTGGAAAATGCTTCGCCCTCTTTGCCGAGCCGAATTCGGTAAAACGGCGAGCCGGGACATTCAGATTGGTCAGGGACGATGCACGTAGGGCGGTCTCCTCGCGAGATTTTGCGAGTCGCTCCATGACCTCTTTAGGGAGCGGCATATTGTCGGGGTTTAAGCAAGGGGAAGGGCAGAGGTCAGCCGGGTATGCTGGGTATGTATATATAGCCATCGGTGGGACCCACCAAGAGATTCCTTTTGGCTCCTGTCGTACTCGCAGGATCCTAGAGGGTTGGATGTTTCTTTACGAGTTTGTGCCAACCTCGCAAAGAGCGGGGATTATGTACAACCCCGTATCCAGCGAGTGGGCTAACAGGAGCCAAACCGGCCAGCTCAGACTGCCCCAGAGCCCCTGCCGAGTTCAGCGGAGCATGCCGAGCCCAGCGTGCCAAGTACAGGCTCGGCAATCGTCGGGCCGAGCTCGGAGTTCGTGGAGCTGAGCCAGACGAAAGGAAGTCAATGAAACGGGCGAGCAGATCCAGCCGAGTACGTGCGCACTCAGAGCCAAGGGGCGGGAGAGTACCAGTACGCCCGTCACTCGCGAGCAGAGGCTTCAGAGCCAACTCGCCCTAGCCCAAGGCGAGGCGAGCCAGGCCTTTGGCGTTGAGAAAGGCGACCTCACTCGACGCCTTCTCCCATGGCGTTGAGTGAGGTGAGATCACTCGACGCCATCTCCCGTGGCATTGAGTGAGGCGAGCTCACTCAACGCCTTCTCCCGTGGCGTTGAGTGAGGCGAGCTAGGCCTATGACATTGAGTGGGGCGAGCTCCCTCACCACTCCTTACCTCTGTGTGGGGTGAAGCTTTTCGGCTCCAGTACTCGCCGCCCTTGCCGAGTGGACGCTATCTCAGGGCCGGCTCGCCCCTCAGTTGTGGTGTATTTTTACCATGTTACCCCCTTGGGTCTGCCTATAGTCCTCGAAAATAGTAAAGGTTGGATATTTGCAGACCGTCTTTTCTTATAAATAGGACCCAGGGGGTACCTTAGAGGGACACGTTTTTCCTGCGCCTAGTCTTCTAGTGCTCTCTGAGGTACCTTAGCTTCAGCACTTGGCTAAGGAGGGGAAGCGTTCTAAGATCTTCCGGGTGTGAGGTGGGACCTCCGTGCTAGAGCCTTGGGTCTGTCCCTGATCCTTTTTTCTTAGTCTTTCAGGCTCGTGGGGAGAGAAGTAAGTGTGCGATCACCCCTTCCCCAAGGGTCGAACTCCTCAGGGACCGATTTTTTCGGTTTCAACAAAAGTCATCCGCACCGTTAGAGTTTCACTCCATATATCATCGGCCATTCGATCTTCTTTCCCTCACAAACAAAATTTTCATAGATCTCCTACGGCTATAGTGCCTGATGGATTGGAGAGAGGGAAAGAGTGGGAGATAGAGAGAAGGGCGGCAGAGATATATATCTATTATTTTTTATATGTTTTTATAATGTTATTATTATTTTTTATATGATGTTGACAGAGAAGTGCGGCGCGTATTAACAAACTGGAGGACATTGAGAGAGAAGTACGCAACTGTACGTTAGGGTAGACATATATTAGCTAGGTAGCCATTCGCGATATTTATCTTGTAGCTATGACCATGATGAAATACTCTGGGATATGATCACGCGTATAGTACCAAGTTAATCACTTTTCTGTAGGGAGAATACAATTACATCAACGAGCTGACACACTAGGCGATCAAATGTTTCATTATGGTAGGAGGTAGGCTAGTCGTGATAGTGACAGTTGACTATATCAATGAGCAGATTAGTCGACAAATTCTAAGATACGATATCCCAACCTCGAATCAAATCAATTGCCCCTACTAAGAGTAAGTTGTGAGGTTTTTGAGAACGTACTTAATATCGTATGAAATGACCCTGCACGTTAGTTTTGAGGTTTCGCTGCAACCTTGTGTCAAATATTGCCTACGAAGAGGTTTTTATTGGGGATTCTACTGATTTGTGGGCAGAGATCAAGTGGGCAGCTCCCCTGATAGTGTTCGAGGTCAGTGCCCGGGCCCAATTTTTTTTAATATATTAATATTGCATTTTAGAAGACTTCTTTTTTAATCTTTACTCATCATTAAGTATAAAAAATTATATATATGAAAAGAGTAAAATTTTGGAGGGAAATTAAAATATTTCCCCCCAAAATTCACTGGGGTTTAATACTTTAATGCAATATAATGGAAATGATCGTTTATTTCTAATATTTATTCCATCCTCTATCTTTCTCTAGGGTTTAGTCGTCGAGCCTTTCTCTCCTCTGGGCCCTCCCTCACGCCTGCAGCAATATACGCTGACGGTGATGGTGGAGTTTCTCCTGCTCGGCAATGACGGTGAAGGCATTTCTCTTGCTCGGTAATGACGGTGAAGGAGTTTCGACCTACTTATTCTTCCTCCAAACTCGCTGCGGCTAGGGAATTATGGCCTCTCTTCTTCGTTCCCTAGCCATCAAGACCTCTCTTCTCCTCTGAATCCGACCGGTTTCGCTCCATCTCTCCTCTTGGTTGTTGTAGATCTCCACCACTTCAAGTTTCACATCGCCTCCGAGCCCTTCTCCAGTGTTCTCGGCATGAATACCAATAACATAAATTTATATTTCCTCATTTCCTTCAGCCCCTTTCATGATAGTTGTTTTGATTTATGAATATCAAATTTTGATCGGTTATGCTGTGAATTTCTATTTCCTGTCACAGATTTACAACGCCTCCTCCGAATCCGACTGGTTTTTCTTGATCTCTCCGCCTGGCTATTGTAGATCGCCTCCAGTTCCTGTTTAGTGTCACCTCCGTGCCCGACTCTGGTGTTCTCGCTAGAAGGTATGAATAACAACATATGGCCATAACACATTGTGAGTGTTTTTGGATTTACTAGATTTAGGTTCTAAAATTGATTGCAAGTTGTAGTTAATTGTGAATGCATTTGATTGCATGCTATAATCTATTCTAAATTTCTGGTTTACATTAAGTTAGATTGTGATTGCTTAGATTGTGAATGCATGTTATAATTTATTGTAATTAGATTGTGATTGCATAGATTTTGATTGTAGGTTAAGATTGACATTAGCATAGATTGTGATTGCAGGTCAAACATCAATGTCAATGGAGCTAATGATTAAAGAAAAAAATTTTGAAGGCTCATAGTGCATGTTTTGTTTTAGTTGTTTTTTTGCATTGAAAACAATGTATACATTGAATGATTATGTTTTTTTGCAAGTTATGCTACTTGGAACAAATTTGTTTATCATTAATGTGATCTTTTGCATTTTATACAATTCAATCTTAATGATAATGTAATCTGTAGGTATTTTAATTATTTTGTTTTGTATAACTCAAGCTCCCATTATTTAGACAACAGGTTGCAAATCTCTCTCAAAATATCTTAGTATTACTCTCAAAAATATTTAAAATATGAAAAATAATAAATTTAAAATAATATTTATAATTTTAATTAAGATTTTAGATGCTAAATAAATTTTTAGAGTTTAAATTATCATAAATTTCTATTTTTTAAAATTTCTTTCCTTAAAATGCAATGTCATGTTTTTTTTAAATGTTATAATAGATTTTTAATTGCGTCGATGTTTTGTAAAAAAAATTGTGGTAGAATTATTATTTTTTGACGTTTTTTCAAAGTGTCACGATAGAGCAATCGATCATGACATTTTTTTGAAAGTGTCGCGATAGAACAACTGTCAATTATGACATTTTTTTTGGAAAATGTCACTATAGAGCAATTGCCAAGCATGATGTTTTTTTATTTGGAAAAAAAACATCACGATATAGTATATTTCAATCACGACATTTTTTTTTTGAAAGCGTCACAATGAGCTACGGTGATGGACACAATCGTGATGGTTTAGTGATGTTTTTATAAACGTCACGAAAACTATCGTGACGCTTTAAAATCGTCATAAAAGTTATAAAAAAATGTCACCATATAGCGACTTTGTTGTAGTGGCGCCACAGTACCCGGACGATGATGGCGGGCTTCGCCCGCCCATGACAGGTCGTTGCGGGTTGCGCCCGCATAAATGCGGCCTGCGTCCGCATCAAGGCACAACAATACCCGGCCGGCGACGGCGAGCTACGCCCGCATTCGTGTCGGCTGCGCTCCCTTTCGAGTGGGTTGAGAGCATCAATCTCTTTTTGTGATTTAGTTTTTTTCCCTCAGAAAAGTTTCATTTCAATTGATTACTAACTTTAGTTAGAAGGCGTCAAAAGTTGTAAACATCATTAATTTGAGAGCATGAACCATATACTGCAAAACATGACAGCTCATTTAACTTGAGAGCTCATTAACTTGAGAGCATGATAGTAATGGGAAAAGGAAAAAATACATTAATTTTTGTAGACTGGAGAGCATGACAGTAATGGGAAATAAGCCCATCAAAACTATAAATTTTTTAAATCAAATCAATTAATTAGCATGTCAGTAATGGGAAAATAAGCCTGCAACACCAATCAACTATCTCCAAATGCGGTACTTGAAAGATGAAGAGGTAGAGAACGCCCTTGAAAACCAATATAAAACAAATTTCCAACTTTCATAAAATATTCTATCATTTTGACATTAAAATTGAATGGATCAGATCCAAAATACATTAAATGCATAAATGTTATGGGAAACTGGCACAAAATACAGATTTAGTGAATAAACAATAAACAATTTCAGGAACTACCAGCTCATTACACGTACTGGCATTAGCCAAAATGATTTCAAGAGAGCATGGCCTTGTAATAAAGAATGTTTTCAGGAGATAACCTAAAATTAGTTCTCTACATTGAACGAAAGCAACGAAAGCAAGCGTGGAGCTGATTTTTTACCGGAGGTGTTTGTTGATCGTGGCTCAATTGGAGTTGTATGCGCAACGTGTGCCCGGAAGGTGCTCGCATAACCCGTGGTAGATTAAGAAAGTGTCAGAACATGCAGCCCATGGTGCTCGCAGAAGCCGGGAAGAAAGCTTGGAGAGCTCGCTGGAACTTCAAGTATCAGAGAAGCAAATGAAACACATGAAGATCTATAAGACAAAACACTTACAAATGACTGTTATTTTTTCATAACAGGTATTTGAGTTTCACCTGGTGAGGAAGAGATTAAGAAGCCATTGAGTAAAAATGCAATGTTGAAGTTGGAGACCTGCTACCATACCTGGTGAGGAAGAGCAGAGGGGGGTCGTGAGCGGGAGATGGTGTCGCGAATGGGGTGAGGCAAATAGTTCAAGGGATATGTACAGGGCTCCTCTGTGATACCTGGTAGAAAGAGGTATGCCATAAGCGGGAGTTGATTTTTGCGGCAAAAAAGAAGGCTGGAATCCGGTGAATTAGAGCATCTCCAACCGGAGATCTCTATATTTAGAGATTCATCTCTATATTTAGAGATTCCTGTTCTCCAAATATGGAGAACATGGAGAACCAACTCCAATCATGTTCTCCATATTTGGAGAACATGATTTTTTTAATATTATATGTATAAATAAATATACATTTATTAATAATATATTTATATAATTTACATATTTATATGTAGAGGTGAGCAAAAAGACTGGGCCCAAAAAGCCCGCCTGGGCCCGGCCTGGAAAAAATCTTGTTAGGTCTGGGCCCGGGCAGGACTGGTCCAGGCCCAGGCCGGTCCTGAGGGGCCTAACAAGACCTTAAAATATAGATTTTGCCTGGCCCGGCCCGGGCTAGGCCCAGTCTTGGCCCGGTCTCAGGCCTTGCCTGGGCCTGGCCCCCAAATTGCCAAGACACATGCTGCCGGCAACGTCTCTATGAACGCATAGTTGAACGGCATTCAACTATTTCATGAAATAGTTGAACGGCGAAATAGTTGAACGCGCGGTTCAACTATCTCCTGAGATAGTTGAACGGCGTTCAACTATCTCCTGAGATAGTTGAACGGCGGCGTTCAACTATCTCAGGAGATAGTTTAACGGCGGCGTTCAACTATCTCCGGAGATAGTTGAACGGCGTTCAACTATCTCAGGAGATAGTTGAACGGCGTTCAACTATCTCCTGAGATAGTTGAACGGCGTTCAACTATCTCCTGAGATAGTTGAACGCCGTTCAACTATCTCCTGAGATAGTTGAACGCCTGAGATAGTTGAACCGCGTTCAACTATCTCAGGAGATAGTTGAACGGCGTTCAACTATCTCATGAGATAGTTGAACGGCGTTCAACTATCTCAGGAGATAGTTGAACGCCGAGATAGTTGAACGACGTTCAACTATCTCAGGAGATAGTTGAACGCCGTTCAACTATCTCAGGAGATAGTTGAACGCCGTTCAACTATCTCAGGAGATAGTTGAACGCGAGATAGTTGAACGCCGTTCAACTATCTCAGGAGATAGTTGAACGCCGTTCAACTATCTCAGGAGATAGTTGAACGCCGTTCAACTATCTCAGGAGATAGTTGAACGCCGTTCAACTATCTCAGGAGATAGTTGAACGGCTCTTTTATGAAAATAGCCGAACGTCGTTCGGTTCTTTTTTAATTAAAAAAAAATATTTTTTAATTAATAAAAATAATGACGTTCAACTATAAAAGAGCCGTTAATAGTTGAACGGCGTTCAACTATTTTTATAAAAGAGCCGTTGGGCTCTTTTTTAATTAAAAAATTATTTTTTAATTAATAAAAATTATGCAGGCCTAATATAAATCTTAACATAATATTAAATATTAAATATTAAATAATTTTTATTAAAGGTTTTTTTAAAATTTGATTAAATATTAAAATTATTTTTTAAATTTTTATTAAAGCCGAACGACGAATTTTAAAGCTTTTTTTTTTAAAATTTCAAATTTGATTACATAACTAAAATACAACACACATAGCATAATTCAAAATAAAAAATTACATTTGGAAATAATTCTAAAATTCGGGGAGGTCATCATCGGGTTCGCTACGACTTACGCGTGCGCTTCCCCCTAGTTGTTCTCCTCTATACCCGGGTACTCCATAGTCGCTTCCTCCATACTGGCTTTCTCGATACTGGCTTCCTCCATACTGAGGTCCTCCAAATTGAGGTCCACCAAATTGAGATCCTCCAAATTGAGGTCCACCAAATTGAGACCCTCCAAATTGAGGTCCACCAAATTGAGACCCTCCAAATTGAGGTCCTTCGTGCGTGTCTCCTCCATAATGACTTCCTCCATATTGGCTTCCTACATGCCAACCTCCTCCAAATTGATGTCCTCCATGTTGATCTCCTCCATAATGGTTTCCTCCATCACCACTACCTCCATACATGCCTCCTCCATACCCGGTAGCTTCGAGTGATGATGATCCTCTAAATAGGGATTGTTTCACATTTTTATTCATAATTTCTTGTTTTTTTTGCCGAAAATATTGTCGCTCTGGAGTTCCTTTTATGCTTTCTAAATCAATCATCATAATATCATGATCTTGTTTAGCACTCTGAAGTTCTAGTTTTTTCTTTTCATTTTCGACCTTTAACTTCAAGAGTTGAGTCATAGAAGACCTATCTTTTGCTCGTTCTTCTTGTCCTCTCTTCAAAATTTCTAAGAATTCTTCATTTGTTTTAAAATGGGTTTCAATATCCGCCGACTTTTTACAACTAACTTGTCTTCTTCTCTCTTTTTCTTTCTTTCTTCCAGTAGGTCTAGTATTTGAAATTGAGGCCGGAGATTCTTCATCACCAGTACTATTACGGTTCATTTCATTGCTGTCTGTGTTTAGGTCTATTCGTCTCCGTTGGGTGGGAGAGTTAGAATCAAAAGGTTGTGACATGTCAAAATGTTGAGAGTTGTTACCTTCTGTAGTCCCGGACGACTCTATCCACTTCTCTGTATTTTTCAAAATTGACCAAACATGATCAAACAAGAAGCCTCTTTTCTCGTTCGGATCTTCTCCATATAAAATTTTGGCCTGATTAATCTACAAACAAACAATAATTAAAATATAGTGATTCTTTAATATATTATGTAAAATATAAATTAGTACTTACAATATCGAGTTCAGATGCACCACTCGAATTTCGTTGCTCAATTTGTCGAATACATCCTCGAAATTTGCTAGCCTTACTTGCTAACAATGACCAACGACAGGAGAGAGATTTAGGGGTTCTCTGTCCTAAACAAGTTGCGGGTCTTGTTTTGTGAAAAATCACTGAAACTCTTTCCCACATCCTATGCTCCTTCTGATTACTACCCATAACTGGGTCTTCAGATACCTCAAGCCATACATAGCATAGTGCTTGATCTTCTTTCACTGAGAATGCTGTTCCCCGACTGGAAGTCATGGTTAAGGAGAGAAGGAGTGCTCTTCTTAACTAAGGAGAGAAAGAGTGATTGATCTTCTTTTGCTTGCACTTCATGTTGGTGAGATACTTATAGAACTAATGCTGGTGATGAGAATTCAATGGTGGTGATAAGAATTCAATGCTGGTGATAAGAATCCAATGGTGGTGATAAGAATTCAATGCTGGTGATAAGAATCCAATGCTGGTGATAAGAATCCAATGGTGGTGATAAGAATTCAATGTTGGTGATAAGAATCCAATGCTGGTGATAAGAATCCAATGCTGGTGATAAGAATCCAATGCTTGTGATAAGAATCCAATGCTGGTGGAGAATCCAATGCTGGTGGAGAATCCAATGCTTGTGGAGAATCCAATGCTGGTGGAAAATCCAATGCTGCTAGAGAATCCAATGCTGGTAGAGAATCCAATGCTGGTGTGCTGGGGTTGTGGAACACTTCCGGTCCTCTTGTTTCTCCGGTCGTCGAACTGGGTTCGGCGTCGAACGTCGAACCCAGCTCGACGTTTGGCGCGTGATGTTGCCAGGTCGACGTTCGGCCGAGTTCGACGTCGAACGTCGAACCCCGCTCGACGATAGGCCGAGCTCGACGTTCGGCGCGTCAAACCTAGGTAGACCTGCACATAAAGACCCCGGTCGGCTCTTTTTATAAAAGAGCCGTTCGACTCTTTTATAAATAGCGGTAAAATATGGTGTCATTTATCCTTAGATTGAACATAATTAAAAATAATTAAAAATAATCTGGATATAAAACATGATCCTAAACTAAAGGAATTGTTGTTCATACACTAAAAAATATTATTTGTGAGTGAACATTTTATTAATGCCTTTAAAAACTTTAGCATTGAACAATATCGAGAATATATAGTTTCATAGCATCATCCTATTTATAAAAAATATTATATTAATTTATTATTAAACGGAGTAAAATTAATGAACACATATCTTCTTCAGAACCACGGCAACGTCCATAAATCTCAAATTCCATGAATCGTTCGACTCTTTTATAAAAGAGTCGAACGGACAAAGCCGCCGTTCGACTCTTTTATAAAAGAGCCGTTCGGCTCTTTTTATAAAAGAGTCGAACGGCCAAAATATGGCGTTCGACTCTTTTATAAAAAGAGCCGTTCGACTCTTTTTATAAAAGAGTCGAACGGCCAAAATAGCCGTTCGGCTCTTTTATAAAAAGAGCCGTTCGACTCTTTTTATAAGAGTCGAACGGCTCTTTTTATAAAAGAGTCGAACGCCTCTTCCGTTCGACTCTTTTATAAAAAGAGTCGAACGGCTCTTTTTATAAAAGAGCCGAACGGCTAAAATATGGCGTTCGACTCTTTTATAAAAAGAGCCGTTCAGCTCTTTTTATAAAAGAGTCGAACGGCCAAAATATGGCTGTTCGACTATTTTATAAAAAGAGCCGTTCGGCTCTTTTTATAAAAGAGTCGAACGGAACTGCCGCCGTTCGACTCTTTTATAAAAAGAGCCGAACGGGTCTTTTTATAAAAGAGCCGAACGGCTGACGTTTGACTCTTTTATAAAAAGACCGGTCTTTTACCGGTCCCGGTCCGGGACCGGTTTTTACCCTAAAATAGGGGACCGTCAGGGACCTCTTGACCGGTCCGGGACCGGACCGGTCGTAACTGGGACCGGTCCCTGTCCGGTCCCGACCGGTCCGTTACCCACCGGACCGGTCCGGACCGGTCTTAATGTGCACGGCTAAACCTAGGTCGACATTCAGCCGAGCTCGACGATCGTCGAACGACGTTCGACGATCGGCCGACCTCGACGGTCATTTATGTTGATGCCTATTTAATTCGATCAGTTATGCTGATGCCTATTTTAGGGATACGGGCAATACTGGTAGAGAATCCAATGCTGGTAGAGAATCCAATGCTGGTAGAGAATCCAATGCTGGTAGAGAATCCAATGCTGGTGGAGAATCCAATGCTAGTGGAGAATTAAATGCTTGTGATAAGAATCCAATGTTGGTGGAGAATCCAATGTTCGTGATAAGAATCTAATGATGGTGAGAGGATCCAAAAATCCTATATAATCATCACTTCCCTTCTCATTTTCCGGCTAACTAATTAACTTTCCCTCATCCAAAAAATGAACTACGCTGCAGGGTCATCTCATTTACGATCTTCATCGTCTTCGGATGATGAATTATTTTATCAACAAATTCATCAGTGGGAAGAAGACACAGCTGAATGGGAGCAAGAAGATGAAATTTTGGCGTGTGCTTATGCGTCAAACACAACCAAAATTGCAGTTCAACTTCACGGAGATGAACTTCCGAGATACAGAGGTTCAACACCTGGTCATGCGGTAATCAATAGGGGCATGATTGAAGGTGATACTAGATTGTGGAATGACTACTTCTCCGATCAACCCACATACGGGGAAACATATTTTCGAAGAAGATTTCGCATGCGAAAGAATTTATTCCTTCGTATTGTCGCCGCGGTGCGGGAGCACGATAATTTCTTCATTCAAAAGAAGGATGGTCTTGGAACGCTTGGATTGTCAACTTTACAAAAAATTACGGCAGCATTCCGTATGTTGGCATATGGAACAGCAGCTGATAACTGCGATGAATATATTCGAATCGGTGAGTCAACCGTGATCCAATGCTTGAAGAGATTTTGCAGGGCAATTGTACAAGTGTACAAAGAAGAATATTTGAGATATCCCAACGCCAATGATGTTGCTAGATTATTACGGAAAGGGGAAGAACGAGGATTTCCAGGGATGTTGGGAAGTCTAGATTGCATGCATTGGCAGTGGAAAAACTGCCCGACAGCATGGGCAGGACAATATTCAGGATGGCACGGTGGGCCAACAATTATTCTCGAGGCAGTAGCATCTTATGACTTATGGATATGGCACGCATATTTTGGTTTACCAGGCTCGAACAATGATATCAATGTCCTGCAAGCGTCTCCTTTGTTTGCCAACTTAGCACAAGGTATTACGCCTCCTACTAATTATGAAATTTTGGGGAAAAAATATGACGTTGGTTACTATTTAGCCGACGGAATATATCCAAAGTGGTCAACACTAGTTCAGACTATTTCTCATTCACATGATAAAAAAAAACAACACTTTGCAATGATGCAAGAAGCATGCCGAAAAGATGTAGAGCGGGCATTTGGAGTTCTTCAATCAAGATTTGCGATAATTAAGGGGCCTGCCCGATTTTGGGATAAACATGTTTTACACGATATCATGACTGCTTGTGTTATAATGCACAACATGATCGTCGAAGACGAGCGGGATGAAAATGACGATGTCACTATTTCTACTCCATCACCAACTCAAAATGTTGAAGAGTTGAACACTAGTGAAGTCGAACGATTTCGTCAGTTCCTAAATCGGCATAAAAAGATCAAAGACAGAGATGCACATTTTGCACTTCGAGATGCACTAGTTGAACACTTGTGGGAACGACATGGAAATGAAGCAATGTAATTTTGAATATTTTATGCATATTAATTTGAATGTATTTTTTTATGCAAGTTTAATCAGTAAAAATGTCTTCTCCTTCTTTTTGCATGACAAATAATAATTAGAATGTATTCAATATTAGTCTCGTTTTGTAGGTCTCGAAAAAAAAATTTTATTGATATATTAGACATGGAGGTTGGCTGCTTTTGGGCATTAATTGAGGGCATGGAGGCTGGCTGAGCTCGACGAAGGAATTATTTTAATTATACATATATATATATATATATAATATAAATATAAAACAAAGAATTAAATAATTAAAAAATTAAAAAAATAATATAATATTAAATGCCGTGCACGGCATTTCCTCTCCCCCTCCTCTATATTTAGAGGAGGAGAGAGAAGATCTCCATTTATGGAGATGGAAATGCCGAACGATTGGAGTAATATTTTTCGGCAAAAATGGAGATTCTCCATTTATAGAGATCGGTTGGAGATGCTCTTAGTGCGGTAGATTTGCCGCCCAAGAGTTTCAAATAAGAAATACCAGAGGTTTGCTGTATGCGGGAGGAGCTTTCCTGCATCTTGCCGGTGAGTACAGTGAGAGAGGACATGACCGAGACTTTTTTGGTGCAGCTTTCGGCCAGAAGATGCCTTTGGGCGCGAGTATATCTACTGCTAGGATGACTTGACCAAAGGAAAAAAAAGAAATAACATATTATTATTCAATGGATTAGATTCAAATGTTGGAACTTATTCAATGGCTATGATGGGTGCAGATGAGATCAGTTTATTTGAAACTATTTCTTTATAAATGGTATATATATATATATATATATATATATATATATATATATATATATATATATATATATATATATATATATATATGTATATGTATATATGTGTTTATATATATCTTTCACTATTATAAGAGAAAAGTTGTATTTGGTGAAACATTCAAAAATACCAATTATGTCCTCATTTTTATATTTTAATGACTTGACATATATTATAATCTATTTCAAAAAAATAAAATACAATGTCCATTCAAGTAATTACACCATCAAAAAAATTAAAAGTAATGTTGAAAATCCATTTAAAATCTAAAAGGTTTTTAGTAGAGCTCCAACACCTATTATGATAGGTTGTCATTAGGCATGTCAGCGGTTATTCAAAGAAGGTTATCATTAGGCATATTAGTGGTATTTTCGAGGAGATGACATTAAAACAATCAACTTTATTAATGTCAAAATTAATATTTTTAGGCCAAAACGTATATTGTTTTACAAAATAAAAATTGTAAAATATATAAACACATACATATGAGTACGCAAAATATACATAAAAAGACCATAAAATAAAAATTGTATATGTTGATGCGGGCACAACCCGTACCGACTCGTCGGGGGCGGGTGAAGCCCGCCGTCCCCGGCCGAGTACTGTCGTGCATGGTCATAGGGGCAAAGCCACGTGTCAACGACAAATGTCTCCGCCAACGACAATTGTCGCTCCCATGATAATTGTCGCCGCCCATGACAAATGTCATCCCCACAACAAATGTCGCACCACCGGCAAATGTCGCACCCCGGCGAATGTCGTACCCCACCGAATGTCGCACCCCGCCGATTGTCGCACCCCCGCCGAATGCCCCCAGGGCCGAAGGACCGTGCCTGTCACTTGTGTGTGTATGCGTGTGTGTGTATATATGGCATGTATCATATACGGGCAAGTTTAGAAGCCGGCATGCGGGCAACAAATAATAGTCGTTGGATTTGATCATCGCACTCCGCCATTACTGTTTCCTCGATGGATTTGATCATCGCACTCTGTCATTACTGTTTCCTCACAACGCCCTTTACATAGAGGCGGGCGGCGGCTCCAGGCTGTCCGACCACCGGCCGCCCTAGATTCGCCGGCGTGCTCACAGGCGAATCAAGGGCGGCCGGTGGCCGGCGAGCCCGCTTCTGCCGGCCGCCCCTAGGTAAATGGCGTGAACTGTAAAATGGGTGAACATTATGATTAATCAATACTATCTGATGGTTGTACAACCACGCCCACACGCCCGTATTTACAATCGCTCGTACACGATATCGCCTATATATATATATATATATATATATATATATATATATATATATATATATATATATATATATATATATATATATATATATATATATATATATATATATACGAGTGCCCGACATGGGGCTCCACCCCTATGGCTATGCGTCACAGTACCCGGCCAGTGACGGCGGGCTTCGCCCGCCCACGACGGGTCCCTCCGCTCCTACGACCAAGCGCAACAGTACACAACCGCGGTCAGCCGACCCTA
Organism: Platanthera zijinensis; assembly: GCA_039513925.1. NCBI lineage: Eukaryota > Viridiplantae > Streptophyta > Magnoliopsida > Asparagales > Orchidaceae > Platanthera > Platanthera zijinensis. Next base: position 69,340,480 of record CM077088.1, on the reverse strand, counting down.
CGACCAAACCAATGAAAATTGAAGACCGTGGTCAGCCGGCCACCCCATGCGTGAATTTATTACACATTTTTTAAAATCTTATAATTAAACATCACCCGAGAAATACGTTCCAATTTTACAATACACTCCCTTATAAAAGAGTATATTTGTCGTTGAAATAAATTGAATTCACGTAAAACCTGAAAGAACATAGTCATTAAAATATGGAACCATGAACAACTGAACCATGAAATCATGTGAATACTGGTGAAATCAAGATCAGCCAAATGCGGTTCATGATTTTTGTTCAATTGTGGATTGGCTGCAGTTTTCTACAGCAAATTGTCAATCAGGTACAACTCCTATCGCAAGTTCTTATCAAAGTGTAGTTGATGTTAAATGAACTATAACTACAACCATAGTTGCAAGAATTGTAGATAATATGAATTGCAAAAATCCTCGCTCAAAAAATAACTGCAACCAGCTATTCTAGCAAGAACCTACAATTTGTTCACCAATGAATTTGCAAAAACACATTTTATTTTTTGATGAAACTCCTACGCCCCTACGATCCCAACAACTTACATTTTGTTCACTAACGAAATTTCAAAAACTACTGGAGTAAAATATTTAAAAAAAACTCAGTGATGATCAAGGAACATTTTACATTTAATTTTGTGGAATTTTATATAAATAGTTAGCAACCTTAATTTCAAAAGGTAAGTTTCATCAAACTTATTTTAAGTTGCAAACACACACGAAAAGGTCACCGGGGTCATTATGTTAAATCCATAGAAAGATATCGACACTCTCCTCTACCGCAACAATCCAAACCCTACCAATTTTAAGTTGCACCTAGTGTCCATGAGAGATCCTGTTTTCAAGAAGGATGCAGGGACAAATCGGCGAATAACATGATGTAATGTGCTAAAATTCCAAAAAAGTGCAGGATGATCGTTGTTAAGCGTTACCTCCTTATCATATCAAAAACAAACTGCCACTCTTCCCTGACACTCAACCCTCTTGGCACTGCCGATATAATCAGCCTAAAACCTTTTACTTCAGTACGTGGAATATCAGACCACCTGGCTGAAGTCACGGGGAAAAGTTCATCGTAGAATCAAAATCGGTGTCTCATTAACACTCATTGCAAGCTATTGAATCGTTCAATGGAGATAAGGTAATCAAAAAAATGAAAATCACGCACCTCTCATTAACACACTTATAACACCGATCACCTATAACAAAAAATGAAAAAAAGTACCGGTGAGAGCATAACCCATTAACATCAATTAGAGACACATAATCATTCCAAATCACCAACAAATACATTTCAAAACTAACAATTTCATCACAAATTCACCATAAAAACATTTGCAAGATTACTGACGACGGAAATGGAAAAAAAAAATTGCGGCCATAATTACGGGATATAGTAATATTTACGCTAAAGAACATACTATGCTTGTTGAAGACTTAGCTCTTATTAATAAAAAAAAGAAAGGACAAAAAGCTTATAATTAAAGACACATAACTAATTTATAGAAATAATTACAACTAAACTGTCTATTTAATTAGTAACTAATGCCTTGAATAGAAGGAACGAAAGATTCTAGATCTTTATATTTTTTCCAAGGTGTTTTACCAGAAAGAGAAATATGACCCCGATTCTGATTGTAATAATTCTCCCAGTTTTTTAATTGTTTTTGAAGCTCTACATTTTGTAGATCAACACTGCTAATTGAACGCAAGATTTGTTTGGGTGATAATGAATCTTATGTACTTTTACGCCTGGCACCTTAGCACTATAATGTTTCACTTGCTTATGATAATGGCATTTTAAGTTTAACAAATCAAGATTATGCTTTAAGTTTAACAAACCAACATTATGCTTTTTATGTGTTTTAAGTTTAACAAACCAACATTATGCTTTTTAAATAATGGCATTTTAAATTTAACAAACCAACATTAGCAGTAGAAAATAAAATTTCATATAAGCGCTTTAGTTCATTAAGCTTTTTAAATAATGACATTTTAATTTTAACAAACCAACATTATGTATCATCTTTAGTTTTTTGCTTAGATCGTGTAGTCCCTCCGCACCTAATAACTTACAACGATGGAAATGGAAAAAAAAATTGCAGCAGCCACTTTGAGAAGGAGCAGCTATACCTGTGTAACTGGAAGGCCGTCGCTGAGGTGGTGTAACTGGAAGGCCTCCGCTGAAGTGGTTGCGATTTTAGGTGCTCTGCTCTGCTGTACTGAGGGAGCGAGTTCGCCGTGGAAGTGGAACGGAGGGCAAGAAAGCTCTGCACAACCAGCAAAACAATGGGTGAAGTCGCAAAGCGGTGTCGGGGGAAAGCTAGGAAAGCCGTCGGTGAAGTAGCTTACCGGTATCGGAGGTATCCGTGGGAAGCTCTGCACCACCTAGTGTTAGCAGAAGCCGAAGAGGCGGAGGATGTTTTGGAGGGTTTACTGGAGTTACGGCCAACATTCAGATGAAGAAGATGAAGAAGATGAAGAGTCCCTGTGCAGCGCCGAGCGACTGATGAAGAAATCCATAGTACAAATAAGCTAATTTTTGAAAGACTGGATGAAGAACTCCACTTTATGGGATACAGTGCAGGCTCAAATATTATATAAAAAAATCTTTTATTATAGCTATTTTTTTAGCATAAAGAAATCTTGTGCCAGCGGTATGATGAGAAAAGGAGTGTAAATGTGATGGGACAACTCATTACTGCCTATACTCAACTCAGTGTGCAGACGCGGACCGCAGTCCAGGGTTGAAAAATGACATTATTTTTTTTGAAATCCATGTTTTGGCAGTATTAGGATTCAAATCGGATGGTGAAAAATTTCTGATTGGGCTCTATTGGACGGTTATGATTTCTTGTGATTTTTCAAAATTTCAAATATACATTTTTATAAAATAGTATTGATATATATGTATAAATATAGATATATCTACCATATATATCAATATACATATCTTCAAACACACTAAATATTTCTCATCAACCGTTTGATCAAAAAACATATTAAATCTCATTCTTTAGATGAAAAGAGAGAAAGAATGATTGAAGAAAGAGGGGGAGAGAGGGAAAAAGAATATTAATAAGCCTGTTAAAGCTATATGAGAGAGAGGGAGAGAGTGTGTGAGAGAAATTAAAATTTTTACAGCAAAACGTACATTTTTTTAAAAAATAAAATTTGTAATCTTGATTTATATTTTTTTACGGTCATTTTGAGTTCTCATATGTATAAGTTGTGGGTGTAGCTCGTTTTGATGTGGGTGCAGCCCGCAACGACACATCGAGCATGAGCAAAGCCCATGCAAAGGCGGGCGAAGCCCGTGCGAAGGCAAGCGCATCCCGATTAGATGCGGTCGAAGACCGCCCGAGAGCATCGAGCACGGGCATAGCCCGTGCGAAGATGCTCGTGTGTGTGTGTGTGTGTGTGTGTGTGTATATATATATATATATATATATATATATATATATATGTATATATGGAGAGAGAGAGAGAGATTGGAGAGTATACACTCGAGCTAAAAAAAGGAAAAAGTTGCACGGGTTCATTTTTTGGGGATTTCAGCCCCAAATGTTTCTTATTTGAAATAGTGATCAATATGAAAGTTGTAGATCTCATCGAGATCTAAAAGTTTTATGTTGATCACCTTTTGATTTGAAGCCATTAAGGCCTCCGATTTGAGCCACGAAAAATATCACTTACCCAACAAGTTGTTCGTACACTCGAGCTAAAAAAAAGGAAAAAGATGCACGAGTTTAATTTTTTTGCAATTTTGAGCCCCAAATGTTACTCATTTGAAAAAGCGATCAACATGAAAGTTGTGGATCTCATCGAGATCTACAACTTTTATGTGGATCACCTTTAGATTTGAAGCCGTTTAGGCCACCGAATAGAGCCCCGAAAAATATCACTTACCCAACAAGTTGTGTTTTCGGCGTGACAATTTTCGGGTCCAAATCAGGGGCCTAAACGACTTCAAATCAAAACGTGATCAACATGAAAGTTGTAGATCTCAATGAGATATACAACTTTTATGTTGATCGATTTTTGAAAAAAAAATACATTTGAAGGTTTAAATACCGAAATATATAAATCACGCTATAACATTCATCGTTAGCGCGCGATAACAATATATACATCCATATAGACATATATATATATATATATATATATATATATATATGTTAACCCCAAAATCGGCGATCCCTCCCAAGGTCTCTAGCTCGCAAGTCGCGGCCCACTCAGGGGTCCCCCCCAGGGTCGCGATCTGCCTCAGCCTTCCTTTTTTGAGCCAAGCGGACTCCCTTCTCCTATTCGCTCAGGCCGTGCGGTAAGGATGGTTTTCCCAGTCTAACCGCCCAGGTCGTATAACTACTACGTGCCATGCGGGACGACAGGCTGCTCCCATAGCTCACCCTCACAGGCCACGCGATTAGGCCTGCTAACCGTGCATCATTCTTCCTTGCAGGAGGTAATATGAGATAACGAGGACGATCTATGCGATCTACTCCTTCAGACTGCCAGGTCGCCCAATCGGCGTCATCCCTAGACCAACGCAACCGTCGTGGGCACGGCAAGCTCATTCTCCGGCTCGCCATCAGTTTTCCCCCCATGAAGGTGGCCTGCTCCTCAGGTCGCCTCCTCTATTTCGCCAAAGGGGCGCGGCCTCCTGCCGCTGCTCGCCAACGTCGCCTCCAGCTCTCCAGGGGCGCGGCCTCCTATCGCTGCCCTCCCAGGCCGCCCGACTGGGCGGCATCCTTTGGCCAGGCCGCCCGCCCGGGCGGCCTCCTGTGCCCAGGCCGCCCGCCTGGGAAGCCTCTTGTGCCTAGGCCTCTTGCCTGGGCGGCCTCCTTTGGCCAGGCCTCCCTCCTAGGCAGCCTCCTGTGCTAAGGCCGCTCGCCTGGGCGACCTCCTGTGCCCAGGCCGCCCGCCTAGGCTGCCTCTTGTGCCCAGGCCGCGCTCCTGGGCGGTCTCCTTTGGCCAGGCCGCCCGCCTGGGCAGCCTCCTGTGCCCAGGATGCCCTCCTGGGCGGCCTCCTATGCCCAGGCCGCCCGCCTAGGCGGCCTCTTTTGGCCAGGCCGCCCACCTAGGCGGCCTCCTATGCCCAGGCTGCCCGCCTGGGCGGCCTCCTGTGCCCAGGCTGCCCGCCTGGGCGGCCTCCTGTTCCCAGGCCACCCGCCTGGGCGGCCTCCTTTGTCCAAGCTGCCCGCCTTGGCGGCCTCCTGTGCCTAGGCTGCCCGCCTAGGCGGCCTCCTGTGCTCAGGCCTCCCTCCTGGGCGGCCTCCTGTGCCCAGGCCACCCCCCGGGCGGCCTCTAGGTGCCAAGCTGCCACCCAAGGGCGGCCTGCCCTCTTCAGTCCGCTCAGGTGCGGTTTTCCCTCTTCTAGCTGCCAAACAGAAGTTTGCTCCAGCTGAGAAAACGCCAGTCCGCCGAGTCCACCTAGGTCGGCGACAAACTCTTCCAACCGGGCGAACTGATTTTCTCAGTCCTCCACAATTGACCCAACGAAGCCTGTAGTCTTCCTACCGCCAGTCCGCCGAGTGCGCCCAGGTCGACGACTAGCTCTTCCAGCCGGGCAGACTGATTTTCTCAGTCCGCCGAGTCCGCGCAGTCCTCCATGATGACGTCATTAGGCCCCGCTTCTAAAAGATTCTCCCCGGGCCTATAAATAGCCCCCAAGGCCTCTCATTCTGCACGGGCGAGAGGAGAACTGCCAGCTTGATCAAGGTCTACGGACTCAGTTTTCCAGTCCTCCACAGTTGATCAAGCAAGATCTGCGGACTCAATTCTCCAGTCTTCCCAGGTCGTCAAGGGCTGTGGACTTAGTTTTTTCTGTCCTCAGCAGGCAGTTTGGGAAGAATCTGCAACCTCAGTTCTCCAGTCTTCTGCAGCCTCTTTTACTTAGTCTCTGGAAACTCATTCCCTTGCCGCCAGCTTCCTCCTTTGTACCCTTTATTGCTTTCTCTTGTAAAGGTGTAATAATAAGTTGTAATTCCTCTTTTTGATTAAAGGAAAAGCCCGTCGCAAGAGTGGAATTCAAGCCGCGGCGGGCGAAATCTGTTGTTTCCGCTGCTAGCGGCCCCCTTTTCTCTTCTCTCGGCTTCAGCCTGCAAGCTCAACCGCCAAAGTAGCTGTCTGCTCGACAGTTCCTGATCCAGCTTCTCGCTTGCTCAAGCAAGCTTCTCCCTTGCTCAAGCAGGCATCCCAGCTGCTCTCAGCAAACATCTCCTCTATCCTCGCAACCCTTCTTCCTTCACCTTAGCTTGTTAGATCGGACAACCATTAACTGGAAGGCGCAATTCTTGCATCAACAGTTAACACGCGACCTTCAGATCTCGATCAGACAGTGAAATCAGCGGTTACTCATGTTAGACCATCAACCAGCCGAGAAACTTGCTCCAATTCCCAATGATGAGTCTCTTTGGGAGGCTTTAGAGTAATCTCGTAGAGAAACTGCACAACAGTTTCAAGCAATCAACCATACTCTAGCTGCTATCACCCAATGATTGGAAGCACAACCTTCAGCAACACCAGCTCCTCCAATCAATCCAACACCAGCATCCGAGACTCCTCAAGTTTATCCGCCAACCTATTCTCCTCTTTACACTCCAACCTTTCCGCAAGGGCCTCCAGCCCCTTTGCGGTCTCAGAATGAGGAATTCGCAGCTCGTCAAAACTTCTTTCGAGAAGCTGCCCGAGGAAGTCCAGTAAGATTTCTAAACTTCCAGGGAAGTTATCCCTACTCATCAACTCCCGTCTTTGCTCCTTCCGCAACAACTTTTCCCTTCTATCCACCAGCTCCTTTGCAGCTGCAACTTATGCTCCCTTTTTTCCTTATGCTGTAGGAGAGCAGGAGGAGCAGTCACCGTTTACAGAAAATGTTCGATATGAACCGACTCAAGCTAACTTTAGAGAGCTGCAGTTGCCCATTTACACTGGGGAGACTGATCCAGTCGAATATCTTTAAGCCTTTGAATCAGCCGTTGCTCTCAAGACCCTTTCAGATGCAACCAAATGCAAGCTCCTTGTAACGACCTTTGATGGTCAAGTGAGGGATTGGTTCTATGGACTGCGTCCTCTGTCCATCTCTTCCTTTGCTGATCTGCGAAGGGAGTTCTTGCTCAGATTCTCTACTTCTACAAGAGGGGTGGTCCGGAATCCCTCTTTGAGATCAAGCAGCGAGAGACCGATACTTGGTCTCATTTTGTGGATCGGTTTCAGAGAGAGATATTGGACATTGAGATCGTCGACCAGGAGATGTATCAAGTGGCTCTCATTAATGGTTTGCAAGAAGGACCACTCAAGTTTGAGGCCAATGTCCGAGCACCAAAGACATATCAAGAGCTAATTACCTTAGCCAACTCATACATCCGCAGTGAGAAGAGCAACCCCAGCGTTGTCTCCAGGCTTGTAGCCGAGAAAAATCCTTATTCTTACAAGCAGCCTCCGAGTTCTCCTCGGAAAGATTTTTCATCACACTCAAGAAAAACAAAAAGATTCCAGCATCATCAACGCCTCTTCCCGGGCCAGGATCGTGCCCAAGAACGATTGCTACCACCAGCCCCACCTCCGCAAACAGCTTCGGTTCATCAGCCGCAAGATGATGACTTGTAATAATCTGGACTTGATGAGGCCATGCTAGAAGTATGCCAAATCATGTAGGATAGGGCAAATTTCAAAAGGCCTTACCAGCCGACAAATCAAAAATCCAAAGATTCAGATCCGTTCTGCGAGTTCCACAAAGAAAGCGGACATTTGACTGAAAACTGCCGAGCGCTTCGTCAATTGGTGCAAAAATTGTTGAGGCAGGGTAAGATGTGCGATCTGTTCCCGAAGGATGACCACTCCGATCCGTCAACTTCAAAAGGAAAAGAAGTAGCGGACATCCATTGCAGCTCAAAGGGAGTGAATCAAATCAACACGTATCATGACCTCGTTGTAGGCGAGACCCTCGATGCCGATGACATGGGCACCCTTGGAGATCTATTCTAAAGCAAGAAGGACATGACAGTCCTCAAAGCTCCTCGCAGTCAATAACGGTTACTCTTACTATATTTTGCATATTTTCAAACACTCTTTTTTCAACACTCCTAAGTGTTCTTTTGTTTCATTTAATAAAGATTATGTCGAAGATCCCATATTGACACAGTTTCCTTTTTGTAATACTTCTCCTCTATACTTTTTCTCTTTGCCAAAGAGATCGCTGAACCACTGAGATATCGCCAAATCTTGTCGTTCCCTCCATGGATTGTCCTCAGGCGTAAGACCACAATGACCACATATGATGAGGAGTTTTCTCATATGTGCAGTAGGGGCCGTTCAATCTATGATGGTGAACTTCAGGCTTCGGATCCTGCCGATGTCTAGCGCAGTGTGTGTGCCTAGGGGAGGCAGCCTGTGCTAGTTCTATCATGCTCTGTTAGGGATACGTTACAGTTACGATGATCTTCGCAGGACAAGCAATGACGATCAAGTGAAATCTTGTCTCTTCGATCATCTCACAACTGTAACAGACGAACACTCTATGGTACTCTCAATTTGTGCTTTCGCGGGACCCATAACGTTGTTGATCCCTTCAAAGATGAGCAATGTTGTAGACCATCTGGAGCACCTGGTAGAACAGATCAACAATGTTTGTAACCCGAGGCAAGAGAGCAGTGTATCTGTCGCTTCCTTCTTAGGATTTTGCGCATGTTTCCCTTTTGTGCTCTGTTAAGGGAATGCGTCCAGCCTGCTTTAGGTAGGACTACGCCCTGGATGACTTTTTGGCAAGTGATGCATAAGGCCCACGGGTGCTCTCCTATGTCAGCATTCAACCTTTTTTTTAGCTCATCCTCGGGGTATAGCCCTCCTTTGTGCTTTTGTCTTCTTAAAGGTTAATAGGTTAAGTCCAACCTATCTAAGGGACCCCCTATATCTTTTTAGCTTATGTTCATCTTATATGCATTGCTTACATGAAGCTCTATCAGATGATGATCTACAAATTCTCTAATACTCTTATCGGATATTTCTGGCACAAATCATTGATCAGAGTATCTTGTTCATTTTAACTAACAAGCCATGCAATTACGATTCTAAATTGAGATGGTTTCATCTTGCTAATCTGGATTTCATGTCGACATTATATCTGGTCACGCGAGACGGTCATTATCACATTTTAATCTTTATTCAGTTAATAGCAAAGTTTGTCGGATATATCTTCTATCATATCTTATCCTATCAACAATCAACATTCGCAGGTTCCCTCCAGGTACTTGCAATTTGGTCTTCTTTCATATCTTCTTACTCACTCTACTTTTGCAGAGATTAACAGATATTAGCAAGTCCCCTTCAGGTACTTGCAGCTTAATTTTCCTTCATACTTGCTTGCTCACTCGACTTTTGCAGAGACTAGCAGATATTAGCAAGTCCCCTTCAGGTACTTGCAGCTTAATTTTCTTTCATATCTGCTTGCTCACTTTACTTTTGCAAAGACTAGAAGATATTAGAAAGTCCCCTTCAGGTACTTGCAGCTTAATTTTTCTTTATATCTGTTTGCTAACTCTTCTTTTGCAGACATTAACAGACATTAGCAAGTTCCTTCTAGGTACTTGCGATTTAGTTTTCTATCATATATGTTTGCTAGCTCTCCTTTTGCAAAGATTAGCAGACATTAGCAAGTTCCTCTCAGGTACTTGCAGCTTGATTTTTCTATTATATCTGTTTGCTAACTCTCCTTCTGTACAGATTAGCAGACATTAACAAGTTCCCTCCAGGTACTTGCGATTTAGTTTTCTATCATATATGTTTGCTAAACTCTCCTTTTACAGAGATTAGCAGAAATTAGCAAGTTCCCTCAAGGTACTTACGATTTAATTTTCTATCATATATGTTTGCTAGCACTCCTTTTGCAGAGATTAGCAGACATTGACAAGTTCCTCTCAGGTACTTGCAGCTTGATTTTTCTTCATATCTGCTTGCTCACTCTACTTTTATAGAGACTAGCAGATACTAGCAAGTCCCTTTCAGGTACTTACAGATTATTATCCTTCTATATTTTCTCTTATCTGTATTTTTGCAGAGCTTAATGAAAGAAAGTTATCCGTCTTCATCATTTACCAAAGCAGCTCAGGTACACATAAGATGTACCTCTTTTTGCCTACATTGACTTTCTCTTTGTAGGGGAAAGATAGACATTGACAGATTTTTTCTAAGGAGAGACATCAGGTTCTATCTCTTCCAGTCTTTGGTTTTCCCCTTTCTGTTCTCGAGGGAAAGATCACGATTTTTGTGGGTCTCCTACTTTTTCGAAATTCCCCTCGGAACTTAAAAAAGTGCGGGGATTATGTTAACCCCAAAATCGACGATCCCTCCCAAGGTCTCTAGCTCGCAAGTCGCGGCCCACTCAGAGGTCCCCCCCCAGGGTCGCGATCTGCCTCAGCCTTCCTTTTTTGGGCCAAGCGAACTCCCTTCTCCTATTGGCTCAGGCCGTGCGGTTAGGACGGTTTCCCCGGTCTAACCGCCCCGGTCGCATAGATACTGCATGTCATGCGGGACGGCGGGCTTCTCCCATAGCTCACCCTCGCAGGCCACACGATTAGGCCTGCTAACCGTGCAACATTCTTCCTTGCAGGAGGCAATATGAGATAACGAGGATGATCTATGCGATCTACTCCTTCAGACTGCCAGGTCGCACAATCGGCGTCAACCCTAGACCAACGCAACCGTCGCGGGCTCGGCAAGCTCATTCTCCGGCTCGCCATCAGTTTTCCCCCATTAAGGTGGCCTGCTCCTCAGGTCGTCTCCTCTGTTTCGCCTATGGGGCGCGACCTCCTGTCGCTGCCCACCGACGTCGCCTCCAGCTCGCAAGGGGAGCGGTCTCCTGTCGTTGCCCGCCCAGGCTGCTCTCCTAGGCAGCCTCCTTTGGCCAAGCCGCCTGCCTTGGCGGCCTCCTGTGCCCAGGCCGCCCGCCTGGGCGGGCTTTTGTGCCCAGGCCGCCCGCCTGGGCGGCCTCCTTTGGCCAGGCCGCCTGCCTGGGCGGCCTCTTGTGCCCAGGCTGCTCGCCTGGGCAGCCTCTTGTGCCTAGGCCGGCCGCCTCGGCGGCCACCTGTGCCCAGGCCGCCCGTCTGGGCGGCCTCCTATGCCCAGGTCGCCCGCCTTGGCGATCTCCTTTGGCCAGGCCGCCCGCCTGGGCAGCCTCCTTTGCCCAGGATGCCCTCTTGGGTGGCCTCCTGTGCCCAGGCTGCCCGCCTAAACGGCCTCCTTTGCTCAGGCCGCCCGCCTGGGCAGCTTCCTGTGCCCAGGACGCCCACCTGGGCAGCCTCCATTGGCCAAGCCGCCCGCCTGGGCGGCCTCCTATTCCCAGGCTGCCCGTCTGGGCAGCCTCTTATGCCTAGGCCGCCCGCCTAGGCGGCCTCCTGTGCCTAGGCCGCCCCCCGGGCAGCCTCCAAGTGCCAGGCCGCCCCCCAAGGGCGGCATGCCCTCTTCAGTCCGCTCAGGTGCGGTTTGCCCTCTTCTAGCTGCCAACCAGAAGTTTGCTCCAGCAGAGAAAATGCCAGTCCGCTGAGTCCGCCCAGGTCGGCGACCAACTCTTCCAGCCGGGCGGACTGATTTTCTCAGTCCTCCACAGTTGACCCAACAAAGCCTGTAGTTTGCCTGCCGCCAGTCTGCCGAGTCCGCCAAGGTCGGCGACCAGCTCTTCCAGCCGGGTGGACTGATTTTCTCAGTCCGCCGAGTCCGCGCAGTCCTCTATGATGACGTCACTGAGCCCCGCTTCTAAAAGATTCTCTCCGGGCCTATAAATAGCCCCCAAGGCCTCTCATTCTGCATGCGTGAGAGGAGAACTTCCAGCTTGAGCAAGGTCTGCAGACTCAGTTTTCCAGTCCTCCACAGTTGATCAAGCAAGATCTGCGGACTCAATTCTCCAGTCCTCCCAAGTCGTCAAGGGCTGTGGACTTAGTTTTTTCTATCCTCAGTAGACAGGTGTGGCAGAATCTGCAGCCTCAGTTCTCCAGTCTTCTGCAGCCTCTTTTACTTAGTCTCTGGCAACTCCTTCCCTTGCCGCCAGCTTCACCCTTTGTACCCTTTATTGCTTTCTCTTGTAAAGGTGTAATGGTAAGTTGTAATTCTGCTTCTTGATTAAAGGAAAAACCCATCGCAAGAGTGGCATTCAAGCCGTGGCGGGCGAAGTCTACTGTTGCCGCTGCTAGCGGCCCCCTTTTCTCTTCTCTCGACTTCAAACTGCAAGCTCAACCGCCAAAGTAGCTGTCTGCTCGACAGTTCCTGATCCAGCTTCTCGCTTGCTCAAGCAAGCTTCTCCCTTGCTCAAGCAGGCTTCCCAGCTGCTCTCAGCAAACCTCTCCTCTATCCCCGCAACCCTTCTTCCTTCACCTTAGCTTGTGAGATCGGACACCCGTTAACTTGAAGGCGCAATTCTTGCATCAACATATATATATATATATATATATATATATATATATATATATATATATATATATATATATATTTACCGGGCGGAACCCCCTTCGCGCCTTTTGAAAATAGACCCCCTAAATAACATTTTTAGAAAAAGTGGTCAACATGAAAGTTGTAGATCTCGTCGAGATCTACAACTTTCATGTTGACCACTTTTTCTAAAAATGCTTTTAAGGGGGTGTTTTTTTCATTTTTCCGAGGAGCGCGTTTTTTTGTCCAAAAAGCGTTGCGCTATATATATATATATATATATATATATATATAGGGGGCACTGAATTTCCGCGCAACGCTTTTTGGACAAAAAAACGCGTTTCTCGGAAAAATGAAAAAAACACCCCCTAAACAGCATTTTTTAGAAAAAGTGATCAAGATGAAAGTTGTAGATCTCGACGAGATCTACAACTTTCATGTTGATCACTTTTTCTAAAAATGCTGTTTAGGGGGTCTATTTTCAAAAGGCGCGAAGGGGGTCCGCGCAAAAAAAAAAAAATCGTAATATTTACCGGGCGAAACCCCCTTCGCGCCTTTTGAAAATAGACCCTCTAAACAGCATTTTTAGAAAACGTGGTCAACATGAAAGTTGTAGATCTCGTCGAGATCTACAACTTTCATGTTGACCACTTTTTCTAAAAATGCTGTTAAGGAGGTGTTTTTTTAATTTTTCCGAGAAGCGCGTTTTTTTGTCCAAAAAGCGCTGCGCGGAAATTCATTAATCTGATATATATATATATATATATATATATATATATATATATATATATATATATATATATATATATATATATATATATATTCTTGCATCAATATATATATATATTCTTGCATAAATATATATATCTATACTATTCTAAAAAGATATATGGTGGTCTGCCAATAACGTGAGTTCGAAAATAAGGGGAAAATAGGTGGCCGTCGGATTTGACTATTTTAATCCAGAATCGTTGGATATGAGGCTGAAAATAACAGATTTGATTTGCAAATAAAAAAATACCAAAAAAACTCAACTTTTTTCTCTCCTAAAACCCGACCCAGGCATCCCACAAAAAAATGCATTTCACCCCATTCTCACGGCACTCTCCACCGCCGGTCGGGTACTGTGGCGCGTGGCCATCGGGTCGTAGGTCCGTGCCTGTCACTCGTATATATATATATATATATATGCAAGATATATATATATATATATATATATATATATATATATATTCTTGCATATATATATATATATACGAGTGACAGGCACGGGCATCCGGCCCGATGGCCACGCGCTATATATATATGCGAGTGACAGACACGGGCTACCGGCCCGATGGCCACGCGCCACAGTATCCGGACGGCGACGGCGGGCTCCGCCCGCTCTTTTGGCGACCCGGCAGGCGTCTCCCCCCTACGACCCCGTGCGATAGTACCCGGACTGCGGCGGCGGGCTCTGCCCGCCCATATGGCTGCACCCGCCTGCTCCCTAGACAGAACCCCCCCTCCCCGGCGGGTTGCGCCCGCTCCCGGCGCCCTTCGGCCGCATCGAGGACGGCCCCGCACGCCACCCAGCGGGCGGTGCCCTCCCCCGACGGCTTATTCAGGATTTAATCCCCGCCTAAGCGGGATTACATCCTGCACTTAGGCGGGATTAAATCCCGCACTTAGGCGGGATTTAACCCCCCCCCCCCCCCCCTTCGGGATTTAATTCCCGCCTAAGCGGGATTTAATTACGCACTTAGGCGGGATTAAATCCCGCCTAAGTTGGCGGGATTAAATCACGCTTAGGAGAGGATTAATCCCGCCTTAGTTGGCAGGATTAATCCCGCCTGGGAGGGTTAAATCCCGCCTAAGCGGGATTAATCTTGCCTGGTCGGGATTTAATCCCGCCTAAGTTGGCGGGATTAATCTTGCCGGGGCGGGATTTAATCCAGCCTAAGCGGGATAAAATCCCTACTTAGGCGGGATTTAGTCCCATACCGTTAGCATGAATGTTTTTTCGTGTATTTATATTTTTTTTGTGGTAGGAGGTGTGCTGTGGTAAAAGGTGGGGTTGTGATGGCGGGCTTGCAGGCTTGCTAGGCCGTCTTGCGGGCTGCGCTTAAATTCTCTGGACTAATTCCGCAGGGCTTAATGGGTGTTGTTGTTAACTAATTTTTTCAGTAACCTACATAACTTTAGGACCTCCTTATAATAGGTTTAGGTCACCCGACCCTAATAGGTTTAGGATACCTACAAAATTTTTGAAAGAAAGGTGAGTTAGATCAGACGATGCTGAATAATGAAGCAAGATCGGACGTTTGATATTTGTCTAACGGCTTTTAAAAGCATGGTTTATAAAAACATACCATATATCTTTATATATGGTAAAGATATATATATATATATATATATATATATATATATATATATATATATATATATATATACGAGTGACAGGCACGGGTCTCCGACCCGCCCGACCAGCGACGGCGGGGTTCGCCCGCCCCCCGGCGGGCCGCCCCTACGGCCCCGTGCGACAGAATCTAGCCCGCTTTTGGTTAATATTTTAATCATGTAATGTTGTATCATTTTAAATTTAAAGTATTATTTTTTTTTGTTAATATTTTAAATTATTAATGCTTTAAAGTAATAAAAAATAATATATTATATATAATATAATATATTAAATTATATTTTAAAAGCCACCTGTACCCCATGCTCATCTTCCCCACCCGCACCCCCGTGCTCATCTCCACCGCCGGTGCCTGTACCTAGTTTTGGGGCTCATGGGCGGGCAGCCGCCGGCGGTGGCCCTGCCCACTCGCCGCCGGACAACCACCGGTGGATTCGCCGGGGTCCGACAAACCCTCCGGTGGGCACCGGTCAGGCCGCCAGCGGCTCCGCCGCCGGCGATGGCGATGAGCACGGGGGTGCGGGTGGGGGAGAATGGGAATCGGGATTTAGGAGAGAGAAAAAAATGATTTTTTGGGTATTTTTTATTTGCAAACTTTTTCTGTTATTTGCAGCCCCAGATCCAATGGTTGTGGATTAAAAAAAGTCAAATCTGACGGCCACCTATTTTCCTCCTATTTTCGAACTCACGCTATTGGCAGACCACCATATATCTGCAAATAGGTTATATACGCAAGGATAAGTAATACAGAAAGTTGTAGATCTCGACGAGATCTACAACTTTCATGTTGACTACTTTTCCTAAAAATGTATTTTACTAGGTGTATTTTCAAATGGCGCGGAACTGGGCGGAACTATTGCGACCCGGTTCCGCGCCATTTGAAAATACACATAGTAAAATACATTTTTAGGAAAAGTGATCAACATGGAAGTTATAGATATCGTCGAGATCTACAACTTTCATGTTGATCATTTTTCCTAAAAAAGCAGTGTAGTACCTATGAAATGTGCACATGATGCGTTTTTACATTAATCCTATATATATATATATATATATATATATATATATATATATATATATATATATATATATATATATATATATATATATATATATATATATATATATATATACGAGTGCCCGACACGGGGCTTCGCCCCTATGGCCATGCGCGACAGTACCCGGTCGGCGGCGGCGGTTTTCGCCCGCCCCCCGGTGGGGGGGGGGGGGAGTGCTCACGTGCAGTCCGTGACAGTACGCGGGATGTGGCGGAGGGCTCCGCCCGCCCCCAACTGTTCAATTAAAGAGACAATATAAAAAATTAATACAAAATAAATATTATAATAATTAATAAAAAAACAAAACAAAACTTTATATAAAAGCAGGCAGATGAACAGTGGCTCACGCTACTGTTCACCCGCATGCTTTTAAATAATCAATACATTGTTTATTTAAATATTATATTTAATATTATTTTTAATTTAATGCACTATTCATTCGCACTGTTCACCTGTGCTTTAGTCTCATATCGTTAGTGTAGGAGGCATTTTCGGGTTTAAAAGTTTTTTTCGGATTCATTGTTTGAAATTAGGTGGGATGGAGGGCTATATATAGTTTGTTGAAATATATTGGGCGGGCTGATAACGAGCGTTTAGCGGGCGGGCTAATAAAGGCTTTCAGCAGGCTGACGTGACAATTTTCGGGATCCAAATCCGGGGCTTAAACAACTTCAAATCAAAACATGATCAACATGAAAGTTGTAGATCTCAATGAGAAATACAACTTTCATGTTTATTACTTTTTCAAATAAGATATATTTGTGGGTTTAAATACCAAAATATACAAATCATGCTATAATATTCACTGTTAGAGCGCGCCAAGCAGCGCCATTAGGAGGAAGAAGGCCTAACCTGCAGAGGTGCCCATTGCTGCGATCGGGAGGAAGAAGCCAAAAATGTGCAGACCTAAGCCGGGAAAATCACCGATGGACTCTCGCGATTGGGAGGAAGAAGGCGTATCACGATTTTGAGACGCATGAATAGTGCAGCAAAGATCAAAGCAATATTAATTAAGCTTTAGATCTGCCAAAAGACAAAAATACCCTAAAATTAATCCACCATAACCGATTTTATGAGGACATTTTAGGATATAAATGTTACACCATGAGCTGATTAGGCCTTTGCTTATATAATAAAGATATGTATGTATATATATGTATATGTATGTGTGTATGTACGTACATGTATATATATATATATATATATATATATATATATATATATATATATATATATATATATATATATATATATATATATATATATATAGACACACACACACACATATATATGTGTGTGTACTAGTGACAGGCATGGGCCTCCGGCCCTCGTGCCCCGTGCGACAGTACACGACCAGCAGCAACGGGATTCACCCGCCCCCCACGGCGGGCTTCGCCGCACGCCCCCGGCGGATTGTTTTAATTATTTTAAATTTAATTGTTTTTAAACTAATGTTTTTTTAAAAATATTTATTTTAAATTATTAGAAATTAATAATGTTTTTATTATTAATTATTTTTTATTTTTTATAATTAAAAAACCGAGTGTCGGCCCGTGCCGCACGCAGTTTTTTCCTCGCGGCCGCTGACGGCCTGCACGGCTACCCCCAACAGGTTCGCCGAAGGCCGGTGAATCCGCTGGTGGGTGCCTGGCAGGCCACCGGCGGCCGTGAGGAAGAAAATGGTTGCCGCTCTTTGGGGGGGGGGGGTTACTATTGATCGGGAATCAGGAGAGAGAAGGAGAGGAGAATTTTGGGGGTAATTTTATTTGCAGGCCACTCTTCTTCATGATCCGACGATCCGTGTTTTATGATGCGAAAATCAAATGATGTAGGTTTTTTAAGTATTTTTGAGGACACGCTATTGACATACCACTATAAATCTTTTTAGAATAGTATATATATATATATATATATATATATACGAGTGTCAGACACGGGGCTCCGCCCCTATGACCATGCGCGACAGTACCCGGCCGGTGGTGGCGGGCTTCGCCTGGCCCAATGGACATGCGCGACAGTACCCAGCCGAAGGCGGTGCACTTCGCCCACCCCCCGACGGGGAGGCCCCACGTGCAGTGCGTGACAGTATCCGGGGTGTGGCGGCGGGCTCCGCCCTCTTTTGACAGTTCAATTAAAGAGACAATATAAAAAATTAATACAAAAATAAATATTATAATAATTAATAAAAAAATAAAAAATAAAACTTTATATAAAAGCTGGAGTATGAACAGTGGCTCACGCCACTGTTCACCCGTCTGCTTTAAAATAATCAATTCATTGTTTATTTAAATATAATATTTAGTATTATTTGAAATTTAATGCCACTGTTCATTCGCATTGTTCACCTGTGTTTTAGTCCCACATCGTTGGTGTAGGAGGCATTTTCGGTTTTAAAAGGCTTTTTCCGGATTCATTGTTTGAAATTATATGGGTTGGCAGGCTACACATAGTTTGTTGAAATATACTGGGCGGGCTGATAACGGGCGTTTAGCTTGCAGGCTGATAAAGGCTTTTAGCGGGCTGGCTGTGGCTAAACTCGATTTTGAAGTATTTTATGGTCATATATGTAAGAACTCATTTTTTTTTCTTTTAAACCACCAGGGTCTTATGCCCAGAACCACCGCTTTGCGGTGACACCAACACACCCGGGAAGGTCGTCACTATAAAATGCTGATCCAGTTGGCCATACCAATCACAGAAAAGTAGAATAAGTATAAGAGTACATGAGTAAAGTAAAACTCAATACTAGTCCACATGAATCACATATATATAAATAAATCTCCACTAATGGAGAGTCCACCGAAAAGAATAAGCAAAGTACTAAAGAGAGCTCCTGCCCGATACAACAAGATCCTCACTACAAGTCACTCAACGCAGAAGCAAATCTATAATAACTACTAATGATCGGGACTCACAGTCCTTGTTGGCTGGACTCTAGTGCTAGACTTCCCCATCTCGATTCGCACTGACCTCTGGGGCTGCGTCTCCGGGTTCGGCTCCACGATCCCCTAAAATGATTTGGTCAACGACCGTTAGTGTAAAAAGACTAAGTCATATCATCCCCCACCCCTCCCCCAATGGCTCCTAGAAAACAAGCAGGGAGAAGGAAAGGGAAGGTAATGAAGTTGGAGAGTAACAAGGTAAGCAGGTGACGGCGGAACTAGTATACCATGAATATATAAACACAGCAAGTATAAGTAAGCAGTAGAAGGAAGCAGTATAAATATACACAAGAACAAGTGAACAAATATTATATGGAAAGGTAAACTAAGTAATTAACCATGACCTATAAGAATGCCCATACAAACCTACAGACTAAGGGGTCGTTTTGAAAGGTCTATTTTATAAAGCATCCCATACCACTTTATACAATAGGTGTCAGGGGTTATATGCAATGATGATGCTATGAAATGCAAGTATGTCATGATGTGAGCATGTCAGTGCAACCCACACACTCGACTCTGTGCACACAGACCTTTAGTTCCCCCTTTCTGGAGCCTAAACTCCGAGGATACCTCCGTAGCGGCAAACAGAAGCGGTGGGTTGGGCCTCGTCCACCTCTAAACCGGTACCACACTACCAATCAGACCTATCGTACGCCTCAACGCTGGTGCACTAAGAGGAGCTCCTGCGTACTCTTGCCGGCTGCGCACCGGACTTTATCTGTCCAAGTGCAAAACCATACCTGCTGATAAGTAAATTTTGATTTAAAGAGGATAGATTTGGTGTTATATAATCTTTTATGTATTTAAGTCTATCTCTTTTTTAATTACTTATATCCTGTGGATTAAGACAAGAGTACCTATCGCATATGAGTATAGTATTTTGTAGAAAATATCAAGGTCGTATTTTTCCTATGATCGGTGTTAATTATTCTACTTTTTAGAACGGACTATTATCTTATCAAAAGAACGGAGTGGAGTTTTTAAAACAAAAAAAAAACAATTATAAAAGACAAAAAAAATACGTGGTTTTATATAGATAAGGACTCAGAAGGTAGTCCTTGATTTCGGAATTACTATGGGAGAATATTAATTCACATATTAAAGAACAACTTTATTTCTTGATTACCTAACTTAACGAGAGGGTCCCTTTGGTAGCATCACTGACTCGAAAGTACGACCGGGCAGGCTTGCATTTAAAATGGGTTAACGTAAAACGTAGTGTCTCTTCACCTAATATATGATCAATTAACAGAAAACCCTAGTTAGAATAACTAGAACGTAGACTTGAAATAGTTGAAAATAATATCCAGCCCAGAGCTCATTTTGACCAAGTGCTAAGGGATCTTAGCCTCTTATCAGGATGGGGGCGGTATAAAGTGCAGAAAAAAATATCTACCTATCTATCTTAATCCAGGACTTAAGCTTTCAGCCTCGCCTTTCATTCGGGATAGGATAGTAATATCTAAAATATGGAAAAGCTTTCACACTATCTTAATCCAGGTCATAGGCTTTCGCCTCGCCTTTCATTCGAGATAGTATGAAATAAAAAGGTTTTGAAAAATAGTTTTGAAAAGTTTTCACGCTATCTTAATCCAGGACATAAGCAGAGCTTCGCCTTTCATTCGAGATAGTATGAGAAAATAAATTAAAATAAAACAGAAAATAAAATTGTAAAGTACTCAGAATTGAAATTGAAACATTCTATTTTATAAATTCAAAAATTATTACAACTTCCTACAAAGCTGAAAAAGATTACAACTTACAGAACTTTGAATACTTGAAAGCAGCTACCAGTTCTTTGTCAGAGAGCTGGGGAGTTCTAACAGTTCTTAAGGAATCTGCTAGTGTTTGAATAATTTTACAAAGCTATGGTCCTCTATTTATAGAAAAAAATAAATGCTTTTGGAAAAGTACTTTTGGAAAAATTGCCAAACAGCTTTTGAAAAAGCTACCAAACAGCTTTTGCAAAAGCTGAAAATCAGCTTATGGGACAGCTGGCTATTGAACAATTTGACACGTTGCGACTTGGATAAGGATGGAGCTGACTTGGCAGCTAAGTTGGCTGGCTGGATAAGAACTGCATCTGCTGATGGATAAGCTTGGCAGCTGGCTGATTGAAAAGCTGCTGGTGGGCTGCTAATGGAAAAGCTAGCGGGTTGGCGGGTAGCAGGTTGAGCTGGCGGGTTGCAGGTTGACGGGTAGCAGGTTGAACTGGACCTAGCGGGTTGCGGGCTGGAGCGGGTTGCAGGCTGGAGCAGGTTACGATTAAATTGGCGCAAAAATACAAGGCCTGGACTTGAACCCAAAACCTGTTGAAACTCAACAGAACTCCCACTCCACTAGGCCAATTAATCATTCATGTTTGAAACTTGCATATAATATATTTATAATATAAAATACAAATTTTATTATACTATAATTCTTACAATCTTATACTATTTTAAAATATAATTATATTATTTACAGTATAATTAAAAATATTTTTTTAATAATATTTTACATTCGTAATAAAATTTTATTTAAAAGATAATATACATAATATTACTTCCATAATAATACTTAAATATTAATAATACTATACTTAACATATTATATTATAATTTATAAGTACATTGTAATTAATTTATATACATTATATTAACTCTTTTTCTTTACATTATTATTATTATATATATTATTATTATTATTTACATTATTATTATTGTAATTATATATAGATTATTAGATCATATATATATATATATATATATATATATATATTTTAAAAAAATAACATGACGGTTCAGCTCCGTTCAGTCCGTACAAACCGATCAGACCGTGAACATTACAACAAAACATAATATATTATATTAAAGTGATGGTTAAAATTGACAAACAAACTAATTGAAGAATATAACTAAAAACAAACCGTTTATTTAAGTTTTTACATGAAGTATTACAACCTTAAATTAAAATTGATATTAAAACATAGACCAAAACATGTATAAATAATCACTCATCAAATACCCCCATACTTATGTTTTGCTATTCCAGAGCAAATGTATAGTTGAGTATATTTACAAGTTATGAAATTTTCTATTTACTATCAATTTAATTCTTCAAGATAAAACAGGTATAAAAATCCGGTGAATAAAGAGTTAAATACTATCGTATAAATATATTATTGATACCAAAGTTAGAATTTATAGCTATAAAAAGTTTTGGAAAACAAATAGTAGACACATATTAAAATTAGATATAATAAGAGTAGATTGACTTTATGATTACTGTATCTTATATGAGATATGTTGGAAAATATACATCCTATTATTTATGTTCTCTAAAAATTTTAAACAAAAATAGAATATCAACTTTGGAAGAGTGGAATTTACCTATACAATAGGCTTTTGTAGAAGTGATAGATTTTTGTATTCTATCATCTTTTTTATCTAAGTTATGCGTTGTTATAACTACTAAGGAATGTAATTCCAAAGTGGCAAAAAATACAATACATAATTGAGTTTTTATTTGAATCCAATGTATATTTAGAGGAACACATACTCCTTTCCATATAATCTTTTCATAATTATTGGATGCCTATGTTTACGGAATTAAATCTTATTCTCATTGACATAAGATCTTTTCTTTTACTAGGAGCACATACTCCTAGATACTTGCTTGCGTAAGAAAACATGTCAAGTAGAAATAAATTAATATTCAAGAGTTGGATAAAGAATTATGAGAGCAACTATAAAAGTTTGTATTTCCTATATTTCGATAAGAATGGAGTAAGGATAATAACAGTCTAATATTGTTTGGTGAACATAATATGTTTTGCTTCTATTGTATATATATGTATTTTTGATATGTTAAAGCAGGCTTGCTAAAATAATAACTCCGATTGTAATGAAATTTACAAGGTAGGGTTTACAAGTTTATTCCGGATATTTATATCTATCTAGTTATGAGAAGGAGTAGTAAATTTGAAAATTGAATAATTTGCATTTTTATCAACTCAGATTTTTGGAATGTATATAAATAGTATGGTTTTGAAAGTTTTTTACTTTTTTGGATGAGTGATAAAATAAACAATGTTTTTATTTAAAAGAAAAAATATTACATAAAAGTGATAAAAAATGCAACTAAAAGCACCCCCATACTTATGTTAGGCATAGGTATGAAGTGACAAATAAAGACAAAAAAACATATGTACAGAATATACAAAAGCATAAAAGATGGAAATACACAAGTGAATTTATATTTCGAGGTTATGGAGTAGTGTTAGGGTCTCAGGTTCTTTTTGAAAAGAGTCCCCAGTAAAATATAGTTTTAAACAGTGCCCGTTTACTTTGAAAGTACCTAGTTCAGGGTTAGAAATAAGAACAGTCCCATATGGCCAGTCTTGTTTAACAGTAAAGGGGCCGGTCCATCGGGATTTTAATTTTCCTGGAAAAAGTTTAAGGCGTGAGTTATATAGTAGGACAATATCACCTGGTGAAAAAGATTTTGGAAATTTAATTTTCCTATCATGATAAAACTTAGATCGCTCTTTATAAAATTTATTATTTTCATAGGCATTTGCACGCCATTCCTCAAGTTCATTGAGTTGAAATTTACGTTGTTCGGCGGCTAAGTTTGTATCTAAGTTAAGAAATTTTAGCGCCCAGTATGCGCGATGTTCTAATTCTACAGGTAGGTGACATGCCTTTCCATATACTAAACGATAATGTGTACAACCGATCGCAGTTTTGAATGTTGTTCGGTAGGACCAAAGTGCATCATCTAATTTGAGGGACCAATCTTTTCCATTGGTATCTACAGTCTTTTCAAATATGTGGTTTAGTTCTCTATTGACTACCTCCACTTGGTCGCTTGTTTGGGGGTGATAAGCGGTAGCGATTTTATGAGTAACTCTATATTTGGCTAACACTTTAGCCATCTGGGTGTTACAAAAATGAGTACCTCAATCGCTAACTATAGCCCTAGGCGTGCCAAAACGTGAAAATAAGGATTTCAGAAATTTAACGACGACTCTCGCGTCAGCGGTGGGAAAAGCTTGCGCTTCAGCCCATCGTGAAACGTAATCGACCGCTACTAAGATATAATGATTTTTAAAAGGAGTTAAAGGGCCTATAAAATCTATGCCCCACAGATCAAAAATTTCACATTTTAAGTAAAAATTTTGGGGCATTTCGTCCCGACGGGAAATGTTAGCTGACTGTTGGCAGCGGTTGCAAACGCTTACCAATTATTGAGCATCCTTGAATAAAGTAGGCCAAAAGAATCCTGCTTCAAGGGCTTTACGTGCAGTCCGGTTGGCTTGATAATGTCTGCCGGTTGGTCTTCCGTGGCAGTGCCGTAATACTTTTAGTCCTTCCTCGTTCGAAATACATCTTCTAATTACTTGGTCGACACAGACTCGAAATAAATACGGGTCTTCCAAAAGTAGTTTTTCAAGTCAGAAAAGAATTTCCTCTTTTCTTGAATTGTAAAAGCTTTTGGAAGGACTCGGGCTACTAAATAATTAGCCAAGTCTGCAAACCAAGGAGTAGAAGAGTTTGTTACCTTTTCGAGGGCGAGAAGACTTTCTTCAGGGAATTTATCTTCGATGTCGTCTTCCACGAGTGTATCTGTTGCAGTATTCTCTAGTCGAGAAAGATGATCGGCTGTTAAATTCTCTGCGCCTTTCTTATCTCGGACCTCTAAATCAAATTCTTGTAATAATAGAATCCAACGTAATAAACGGGGTTTTGCATCTGCCTTAGTTAGTAAACATTTTAAAGCAGAATGATCCGTAAAAACTATAACTTTTGATAGCGTTATATAAGATCTAAACTTATCAAATGCGAATACAATCGCCAGTAGTTCCTTTTTTGTGGTCATGTAATTGGTTTGTGTGGATGTGAGAGTTTTACTTGCATAATAGATAGGATGAAAATATTTGTCTACTCGTTGTCCTAAGACAGCTCCTACCGCATAATCACTCGCGTCACACATGATCTCAAAAGGAAAGGATCAGTCTGGGGCTACTAAAATAGGAGATTTGATAAGTTTGTCCTTAATAATGTTGAATGCTACTAAACATTCACTATCGAATATAAATGAGGCTTCTTTTCCTAATAAATGAGTTAACGATTTTGTTATTTTAGAGAAGTTTTGAATGAACCGTCTATAGAAACCTGCATGGCCTAAGAAACTTCGAATAGATTTTATATTTGTTGGAGGAGGAAGTTTTTCAATTATTTCTATTTTGGCCTTATCGACCTCGATTACCTGGGAAGAAATTTTATGACCGAGAACTAAACCTTCGCGGACCATAAAGTGGCATTTCTCCCAGTTCAACACTAAATTCGTGTCTTTGCAGCGTTGAAGAACACGAGCGAGGTTATCTAAACACGTATGGAATGAGTCTCCAAATACGGAGACATCATCCATAAACACTTCCATAACGTCCTTAACTAACTTGCCGAAAATAGCTAGCATACATCTTTGAAATATAGCTGGCGCATTACAAAGTCCAAACAACATTCGCCTATATGAGAAAGTACCAAAGGGGCAAGTGAACATAGTTTTCTCTTGGTCTTCAGGGGCTATAGGGATTTGTAAATATCCTGAATAAAATAAAAATTAGCATAAATCTTAACAAAATAATAAAGTTATATAAACAGTTCTTAATGGCATTCAAGAATTCATACCGAATCATAGTCATAAAATATGAACACTAAGCAATCTTTCCCCTGGCCTTCTCATTTTGCCTAACAAAATATGCTTTTGGCTTTGGAAATTTTGGAGGAGGAGGAGGAGCATCTTGATCATCTCTTCTGTACTTCTTGAAATGTATCCTCCTCTTTGCATTAGCTACATCATGCTTTTGTCATTCCTCTCTACTGTAGTGCAACCATCTATCTTCATTGGCCAATTCAACTAGAGTAAAAGTGTCCAGTATAATGTCTTTGAAGATAGGGCTCTATACTTCAACAAGTTTCCTGTTCGGGTCAGACCTGCGAGCAGAGGAACATTCTCCATATCTTCTTTTATTGAGAGCTGGTTGAGGTAATTCTTTAACAAACTCAACTTCTGGATCAGCAGCAACAGCAGTAGCAGTAGCAGTAGTTTCTGTCACATACTGATAATATTTTTGAGAGTATCCCTGAGTATCCGACCAGTACTGGGAGTAATCCTGAGCAGGTTGAATGACATCATGCACTGGTTCTGTCACTCAGCATTTCCTTGAGCTCCAAAGAATTCTCCATGTTGCCACTTAAAGTTTTCATAACAGTATGTATTGACACCTTGAAAATGTTTTTACATGGTAGCTTCAAGAGCATTCGCCTTGTTTTGAAGTTTTCTCTTCCCCTTTCTGACTTCTTCAGCAACGTTATTGACAATAGTCTCTCTGAAGTAGACCATTTGTCCATCAAAATGGTGCATCCATGCATTTTGAGAATCAATAATAGTCTTTGCAGTATCATGAACATGCCTTGTCTTCTCTAGATTACTACTAAGTCCTTTCATAGTATGAACAATTGCTTTGCCACCTTGAACTAGCCAGTTATCCAGGTTGAATTCCATCTTTTCAAAATTGACACTGACTTCAACAAGTACATTATTCAAATCTCGTTCAACCTCTTCTACTTTGTTGAGAACTTTCTTCAGGTAATGATCAAAGTGTGCTCTTTTCTTGACAATCATAGCTTCTATAGATTTCAGCATATAACTATCTGAACTGGTACTAGGAATATCCTCAGCTTGAGGTCTGGGAGGTGAAGGGAGTTATGCAGCATTCTCAGAGTCACTAAAGGAATGTGCCACTGGAGATACATGAGCTTTTAGTAGGAGAGAGGGATCTTCAGCATCTAGGACAGGAGGAAACACGTATACTTATCCTTCCTAATCAGAAATCTCAAGGATGTTCTACACCTCAACTGGAGGCTCATCTGGGATCTGAGCCAAAGCGGGAAGATCTGTCAGGAGACTTACTATCATGTTGGCAGTAGCAGGAGCTTCCTCATGAACAACCTCATCAACAAAATAACAATACCAACAACAACATCATTAGCCACATTAGCAACAATATCACTATCCACCACATCCTCAGCAGCAGCATCCAGATCAACATCATCAGTAACATCAGTAACATCAACAACATCATCATGTTCCTCAGCATAAAGAACAACTCTATCTTCAACCACTGTCTCTACAAACACTGTAGTCTCGATAATACATGTCTTTGTAGTCTCTATGGCTACTGGAACTAGATCGGGAGAAATGGGAACAACAACAATCACAGAGGGAAGTGTCTCCCACTCAGCAACTACACTAGAACTTGTTGGGTACATTGGAAAATGTGTACCTGATTTGAAGAAGCCTAACTTAGCATAATGATATACATCAAGGTGTATTTGATGTTGTTTAAGGGTCTATTTGGCGCAGCTCTGGCGGCTGGAAAATCTCTATTCCAGCCGCCAGAGCTGCTTTCAGTCTGTTTGGGACAGCTCCCTGTGAAGAGATTTTCAAAAATCTGGAGCTGTTTTGCAGCTTTTCAGAAATCTCTCCCCCCAGCTTCTGCTCCCGCAAAATAGCTTTCTCTCTCACATGTTTTGGAAATCTTATGATTTCTTCAGTTGGAATATGCTCAAAGGCCGGGCGGCCTTCCTCCGGCGATTCCGAGCCCCGGACAGCTTTCCTCTGGCGATTCCGAGCCCCCGATGTCCTTCCTCCGACAATTCCGAGCGCACTTCTGCACAGAACACCCAAACAGTCTGCAGCTTTTCAAAACTGCTCCCCAGAAATCTATTTTAAAACAGCTCTATCCGGACAACAGCTTTTCAATCCGCCAGAGCTGTCCCAAACAGACCCTAAGTTGAATATGTGCAGGTTAAAAGTATGGAAAAATTTCTAAGTCCATGTGTCGACACCAGAAGAAGATGTGTCGACACTTCAGGAAGATTGTGTCTGCACTTGAAGAAGGCTGTGTCGACACAGAGAAAATGAGTCGACATCAACTATATCGACACCGGGAGGCAGTGTCGACACACGCAAGATTATAGTTGACATCAACTGTGTCGACACTAGGAGGCTGTGTCGACACACAGAGGCAAAGTCGACAATATTTGTGTCGACACCAGAAGACTGAGTCGACACATAGGCAGAGTCGACAAAAGCTGTGTCAACACCTGAAGGCAGTGTCGACATACTATGTTCTGAATCTACATCAATTGTGTCGACACACAGGACTTGTGTCGACACACTGCCAAGTCTAGACTAAGTCATTTGCTGAATATTGATGAAGTGTTTGAGTCAACATAAATACTCTGTGTCGACTCATTCTCAAGTTGTAGTATGCAGAAGCTGAGTCGACTAAAAGGCAAACTTGTCGACTTCTCCAGAGGCAGTGTCGACACCAAAGTTACTTGTGTCGACACATATAGACAGATGGTCTCGACACTTTTTGACAGACAGTCTCGACACATTGCTGTCCAAGACAAAGGCACATGATCTGTTTGAAGACTTGACAGCTGTGGGTTACAATAGGTTAATTGAAGCTGTCAGACTTGTCAGAAGACAGTTAGATACCGGACCAGCCGGTCACCAAAAAGAAGGTCTATAAATAGACAGATTCAGAAGTAGAAGGATATTATTATTTTTGTGATTGAGAAGCAACACTTAAAGAAATCTGATTAAGGAATCAAATCAAGAAAGTGCAAGGCACTGAAGAAGATCTTCATCAGAAGATCTAAGAAGACATTCTGAAGGGTTCAACCTCTCAGGATCAGTCTAAGGAGAATTCGTCCTAGAATTCTGAAGAATTTCCAAAGGGATTGGATAGAGAGGGATCCAGCCATTTGAAGATCAAGAAGGAAGCTGTTACAGGTTTCTCAAGAAGCTATTTGGAAATTAACTCAGCTAGTTCAGATTCAAGAAGCTTTGAAGAAAGCTAAGTTTCAGTTAGTTTCATCCATCAGCTGATCAGGTGTTGTCTTGTCCTTTCTCTCTCAACAAGGGCAAGATTCTATAAAACTCTTTTCTAAATTCTGTAGGATCTATTAATATAGATCTGAGTTGTAAGACTATGTTATAAAGGCTGAGTGTAGGAGAGATAACCTCTGAGTGGTAGGTCTTGGATAAAGACTGAGGTAGGGCTGAATTGCCTGAGTTGTAGGAGTGTGGTATCACTCTGAGTTATAGGAATCCATTTTGGATTCTGAGCTGTAGGATCTGAGGATCTGAGTTAAGGAAGGGAGTTTGGCCGAATCTAGCACACTGCTAGATAGGTGAAGGGGGAAAGTGGATGTACCCAGATCTTGGGGAACCACTATAAAACTGTGTGCAATCTGTGATGTGTGAATTTCTGTGATTGCTGTGCTGTGTGTATATATTCAGTAGTTATATTCTGCCTAAATTGAAAAACAAGCATTAGAACCTATTCACCCCCCCTCTAGGTGTTTAGGCAGTCTTGAAAGTAAAACTATCAAGTGGTATCAGAGGGAGGTTGCTCAAAGAAAGACTTAACAGTCTGAGTTAGATCTAAAGGTAGAATCAAGAATCAAGAAAATGGGTTCAGGTGAGAATCACAAGGAGTTGGGATCTATGAAGCTACCCATCTGCAGAAAAAAAATCTTTGGAATCTGGAAGGAAAGGGTTAGGTTGTTTATGGAGGCCTCAGACCCAAGAATCTATATCACAGTAAAAGAAGGTCCATACATTCCAATGAAGATTTTTGTATTAGATGAAAATCAGCAAATTCCTAAAGACTTTTCAGAAATGACAAAGGATGAAATCATATTGGCAACTATGGATAAGAGAGCTCAGAATATAATAGTAAGTGCCATAGATGATTCTACATTCCAAAATCTGATTCACTGTAAAACCTCCAAGGAAATGTGGGACACCTTGATTGTATACATGGAGGGTTCTGAAGAAGTGAGACAGGATAGGAAGTCTATGCTCAACCAAGAGTATGAGAGTTTCAGACAAGGGAAGTCTGATAGCATAACTGAATGCTATAATAAATTCTACAGAATAGTAAATGAATTGATGTCCTATGGAAGGATCTTCAGTACCTATGAACTGAATGACAAATTCCTAAGGTCCTTGACAAAGGATTGGGACACCAAGATTTGTGCCATAAGAGAAGTAGCTAAACTGGCAGAGATTTCTCCTCCAACCTTGTTTGGAAAGTTGCTATCTTATGAAATGCACCTAATGGTTAGGAAGGAGGAAGAAAAGAATTCAAAAGGAGAGCATAGAGACAAGTCAGTGGCCTTCAAGGCAGAAGTCACTAGAAAGTATAGGAGGATATCTCCATCTCCTCCTAAGGAAGTTGCAGAAGTTAATTCTGAAAATTCAGACAATCAGGTTTCAGAAAGTAGTGATTCAGATACAGATTTTGCTGCTTTTACAAGACAGTTTCAGAGGTTCTTAAAGAAGAAGCAGTGGAAGTCAAGGCCCTCCACATCACAGTCAGCTGATGATTATTATCAGAAGAGAAAATCATCAAGGAAGGAGGGGAGCAGAACTAAGCCCAGCAAAGCCATTACATCAAAGATTGTATGCTATTGTTGCAATAGGCCTGGACATGTGGTGGCTGATTGTCCAGATAAGAGGAAGGAGTCATCTGATAAAAAGAAGACTCATCAAAAGGGCAAGAAGGAGAAATCCTTTGTTGCAAAGAAGGAAAAGAGCCTAACAGATCATTCCTCATCAGAGTCAAAATCTGAAGCAGAAGCATACATAGGATTGTATGCAGTCAATGAAGAAGAAGAATTTCTACAACTGATGGATTCCATTCAAGATCAAGAAGACAAGGAATGCATGGGTCTGATGGCTGAGTTAGAAGATAATCAATGCCAGAATCAGCCTGGTCCTAGTAATGTACAAAAGGTTTCTAGTTCTTCTGATTTTAGTACTGGTTCAGAGTCAGATTCATCTACATCAAGTGATGTGAATGGATCTGAATCAGAAGGTGATATTCATCAGTTGATGGATGAATATAGGGACTTGTTGTAGGCTCTTAAGAAAAGCAAGAACCTAGTCAAAACTCAGGCTCAGGAAATTGCTGATCTTAAGGTGGCTGCAACTGAGTTTGAAAAAGTAATGGATCAAAAGTTAAATGAGATTGCCAAACTGAAAAATATAACCTATATTTAGATGGGCACAATCAAATATAACAATGATCAAATTAAGAGTCTGGAGGTCAGACTAAGAATAGAGAAAGAATTAGTGGCTAGTTACTCTAAGCCAAAATCTGTCTTACCTTTAATAGATGAGTTTGTGGCTCAAAAGGGTAAGGCTGGATTAGGCTTCAAAGGTAACCCCAGGGCTGCCCAATTCAAAAGAAAAGGCAAAGCTCCTGTTCAGCCTCTAAACCTTTCAGTCCCTGTTATGTTTAGAAAGGTGCACTTGCCTTCTAATAAATATGATCATGAACACATTCATGGTCATAAGAAGATTGAGGTTCTAAGTAACAAAGCTGTTAAAGCCAATAAGTCAGTCCATGACAATAAATCCCATCTTCCAAGGAAACCAATGGGTATGGCTGCAGCAGCACCAGCACATGTCAAGAATTTTCCAGACTATAAAACTGCTAAGTTTGTACCTAGAACTAGGTACAACAAATATGATTGCTGGTGCTGTGGCAAAATAGGGCATTTTGCCTTGGATTGTTGGCATAACACAAGTGTCAGGAAGAACACCAATCTACCTGTTAGAGGAATTGCTAAAAGATTTGATATGAATGGAGCTAACTTGAACCAAGGACCCAAGACTTACTTGGGTTCTAAGGAAAAGTAATTCTGTATTGCAGGAAAGTCCAAGTTGCCATGCCCCTATATGGTACTTGGACAGTGGATGTTCCAGGCATATGACTAGAACAAAGGGGCTGCTGAAGGAGTACACATCTGTCAAAGATGGACCTAAAGTAATCTTTGGTGGATCTGAAAGAGGAATCATCAAAGGGTTTGGTAATATTTCTTCAAACCAAATTACCATCACCCAAGTGGCTTATGTAAAAGGTTTGAAACATAATCTGATTAGCATAAGTCAACTGAGTGATCTTGGATATGACATTTCATTTATTAAGGATGGATGTCATATCAAAAGGTCAAGTGATCAAAAGATCATACTGACTGGGTATAGAAAGATAAATGTTTATTGTCTTAATTTTCTATGTGAGAACAAGGCTTCTCCCATCTGTCTTGTGGCTGATGATAATGCATCTCATTGTGTCAAGTGGCACAAGAGGTTGGCTCATCTTAACTACAAGACAATTGACCAACTCTTCAGCAAAGAGTTAGTGAGGAATGGTCCTCAAGTTAAGTGTATAAAGGAAGGGATATGTTCAGCTTGTCAAAAGGGCAAGCAGACAAAATCCTCCTTTCATAGTCTTGAAAACAAGGATTCTGTGAGGTGCTTATACCTCTTACATATGGATCTTTTTGGTCCTATGCCAGTTCATAGTCTAGGTAGGAAGGTCTACACTTTTGTGGTTGTAGATGACTATTCTAGATATACATGGGTGTTTTTTCTGAGACAAAAATCAGAAACCCCAAGTGTCTTAATTAGTTTTGTGAAACAAATTCAGAATGAACTAAATAGTACAGTGGTCAAAATCAGAAGTGATCATGGCACTGAATTTCAATCTGAAAGTATGACAAAATTATGTGAAGACTTTGGGATTTTCCAGGAATTCTCCTCACCTAGAACACCACAGCAAAATGGTATTGTTGAAAGAAAGAATAGAACATTGATTGAAGCTGGTAGAACTCTATTAAGTGACACCTCTCTTCCAGAATATTTCTGGGTTGAGGCTGTAAACACAGCATGTCATGTGATCAATAGGGCTTCTATCAACAAGTGTCACAAAAAGACTCCCTATGAAATTATGAAAGGTAGAAAACCAAATCTATCCTACTTTAGGATCTTTGGTTGCAAGTGCTATATACTTAACAATGACAAGTCATACCTAACTAAGTTTGCTGCCAAATCTCAAGATGGGATATTTGTTGGGTACAACATAAATAGTAAGGCCTATAGAGTCTTCAACTTGACTACTCAAGTTGTAGAAGAATCTATACATATTGTGTTTGATGAATCAAGATTAATCAACTGTGAGTTGCCTTGTAGTTCATACAGTCCAACAGGTATAAGCAAGATGATGGACAAGCTTTCCATTGAAGAAGCAACAAATGAAGATGAAGCAGTGGAAAATGAAGGCTACAATCTAGGGGGAGTACAAAACTCTATAGAAGCTGATGATAACCAAGAAGTACAGTATGATGAAGGAGCTAGAGATGTCCAACCTGAAGGAAATCTTCCTCCAGCCATAAGACATCTAAAAGATCATCCAGCTAATCAAATAATAGGTGATCCAAGTCAAGGAGTGCAGACTAGAAGCAGAAATCTGAGCACAGTCCTGCACTCAAGTTTCTAATCTCAATTGGAACCTAAGAAATTTGAAGAAGCCATCCAAGACCAACATTGGATTAATGCTATGCAAGAGGAGCTTAATCAATTCAGAAGGTGCAAAGTCTGGGTGCTTGTTCCTAAACCAAAAGACCACAACATCATTGGAACAAAGTGGATATTTAGGAATAAGTTGGATGAGAGTGGAGTAATAGTAAAGAACAAAGCAAGATTGGTTGCTAAAGGATATAGGCAGGAAGAGGGAATAGATTTTGATCAGACATTTGCCCCAGTAGCAAGACTGGAGGCAATCAGGATGTTTCTTGCCTATGCTGCATACCAAGGATTCAAGGTATACCAAATGGATGTGAAATCAGCATTTCTGAATGGAGATCTAAAAGAAGAAGTCTATGTGGAACAGTCATCAGGTTTTGTAGACTCTCTTAAACCTGATTATGTTTTTAGACTTAGGAAAGCTTTATATGGGTTAAAGCAAGCCCCAAGGGCTTGGTATGACACCCTGTCTACTTTCCTTATTGAGAACAAATTCTCAAGAGGCAAAATAGACAAGACTCTATTCCTTAGGGAGTCTAAAGGCAAGATAATCTTAGTCCAAATCTATGTGGATGACATAATTTTTGGGTCTACAAAGAACAATCTTTGCAAGAAGTTTGCCAAACTTATGCAAGGGAAGTTTGAAATGAGTAGTATGGGGGAACTTAAGTTCTTCTTGGGACTTCAAGTAAGACAGACTGATGATGGCTTGTCCATATCCCAGTCTAAGTTCACCAAAGAGGTGATAAAGAAATATGGTATGGAATCTTCCTCTACCATGAAAACTCCTATGGGAACAAATATTCCTATATGTAAAGATGATACAGGTAAGCCTGTAGATGAGTCTTTGTATAGAGGAATAGTTGGTTCTCTATTATACCACACAGCTAGTAGACCAGATATTATGTATGCTACATGTGTCTGTGAAAGGTACCAGGCATGCCCTAAAGATTCTCATTACACTGCTGTTAAAAGAATTTTGAGATATTTAAAGGGCACACCAAATCTAGGCCTTTGGTACCCTAGGAATAGAGATTTTCAACTAATAGGTTATTCAGATGCAGATTTTGCAGGCTGTAGAGTGGATAGAAAAAGTACTACAAGTACTTGCCAATTTTTGGGAGGAAGACTGATATCTTGGAGCAGTAAGAAGCAGACCAGTGTGGCAATATCCACAACTGAGTCTGAATATGTTGCTGCTGGAAGTTGCTGTGCACAGCTATTGTGGATTCAGCATCAGTTAAAGGACTATGAAATTCAAGTAAGTAGAACACCTTTATTGTGTGATTCTAAGAGTGCTATTTCTATTGCTAACAACCCTGTTTCTCATAGAAGAACTAAGCATATAGAAATAAAATACCATTTTCTTAGAGAGCATGTAGAAAGAGAAGATATCTCATTGGAATTTGTTAAAACAGATTATCAAATTGCAGATGTTTTTACTAAGCCACTGGATGAAACAAAATTCAATAAATTAAAAATTGAATTAGGAATGCTGACCATTGATTAGTATATCAACAAACAGAAAGTGGCTAAGTAAAATGATGTCGACACTTTCAGTAATAAAGTGTCGACTTAGTATAGTTATGTCGACTAGTCAGAGAATTTGTGTCGACACAGAAAATTTGTGTTGACACTTAAGGGTCAAATAGTCGACTTATCCAAAAATGTAGTGTCGACTTCACCAGAATAATGGTGTCGACACTTACAGATTTTGTGTCGACACTTGTACTAAGAGTCAACACAGAATTTCTGATGCTCTACTTTGTCTCTCTTGTGTCGACATATCTCCAATTGGTGTCGACACACAGTAGTCAACATTGATGTCGAGACAGTAAAAGTTTGTGTCGACACATTTCATCTGTGTCGACACATTTAGTCTGTTTTTGCCCGCCTTTTGACCTTCTTTCAATAGAGGGTATAAATAGGTCAAGAACATATTCTGTCGACACGCTCACAAGGTTTTCGAGACTAAAACCCTGTGCCGACATTCTCTCTCTTCTCTTCTCTCAAGCTTTCTCGACTGATCAATGGCGCCAAAGGTTGAAGATAATGTCAACGAGGGTTATGAGCTTGTTCGGGATGCATTCGTCAATGGCGCACCAGAAATCAAACAAGTAATTACTCTTCTTACAGACAATGGACTGGAATTCCTTGTCTCAGAACCGTCAAAGATTTGGAAGAAGGAGGTGATTGAATTCTATACCTCTGCATCAGTGGATTCTTCTGGTCTCAAGATCAAATCCACTGTTCATGGGACGAAGGTGAAACTTACACCAAGAAGTTTACGAAAGAATCTTCAACTACCTAGCATACAAGATGAAGAAGAGGTCCCAGCCTCTAAGACAAGGGAGGCCCTCCAATGGTGTGGATTGGATCGAACCATCAAGATTGGAGCAGCTATCAACCAGAAAGGGATGAATCAACAAGGCAAATTTCTGTCTGAAGTTGTTGGAAAGGTGATTTTGTGCAAACCTGGTGGACATGATAGGGTCTCAGCCTATATGTTCTGCCTCATGACAAGAATTGTTTTTCAAATTCCACTTGACTGGTCAGCAGTTGTATTTGATAAAATCAAGGAAGGAATTAAGAAGCCAAATCTGGCTAGGATTTTGAGTTTATACCTGGTTGGAGTGATTCCAGAAGTCATGCAACAGATACCAGGGACTAAGATCAATCACATGAGAAAGATGGACATGAGATTATTCTCAAGATGGGATAGAGTTCTATCCAAAGAGTTGCCTGCAGTAGACATTCAAGACATAACTGAGATATCACCTGGACATGAACAGGGAACTGAACAACAACTTAGAGAACTTGCTGAAACCCAGTCTGGGTCAACTCTAGTTCAGAAAGAAACATTTCCAGCACAAGTGCAGGGGGAGCAAGTTCATTCTCCTGCCCAGGACATTCCAGATACTACACAGGTGCAGGGGGAGCAGAATTCTGATCAAGTGCAAGAGGAAGAACAAATAGATTTATCAAAAGACTTGAACACTGCTGGACTAGATAACTCATCTTCTGCACAGGCACAAAAGGAATTTACTCTAGATGAGTTGTTTCCTGATGTTGAAATTACTACTGACAGAATTGAGAAGGAGCTCGAAATTGAGGGGGAGCAAGAGTTTGTTGAAAAGGATCAACATGTCACTGAGACAGATATTCCTCCTTCACCTCCTGAGAGAGTTCAGATTGAAAGCTCTTCAGAATCTGAGTCTGAAGAAGCCAGAGTGGCAAAGAAAAAGAAGCTCATGGTCTTCAGAAGAAGAAGCCATAGCTACAAGCAGGCTCAACAAACTTCAACTCAACAATCTCCATCTGATTTTAATTATAACAAGTTCATGGTAGATTTGCAGGTGAAGCTAGATAATCAGAGATTAGCCATGGAGAAATATGTTGATGAAAGTAATAAAAATCTTCAGTTTGATCTGGCTCAAGATATCAAGTCTATAAGATTTGAAGTCAATCAACATAAAAGAGAAATAACAGATTGTTTTACAAAAGGGGGACATGTTGTTGTATATCTGGCCAAGCAACAAGAGGAAATGAAGAAAGAAATAGATGCCCAATCTATTAATCAAGGATACATTCTTGAAAATCAGACAAGGCTAAATGAAAATCTGACAACAGCCAACACAGATATTCTTGCTCACTTTCAAACAATAATGACTAAATTGGCTGAAGCTAGGGCAGCTGAAATGCTAGCATATGATATCAAATTCAAAAATGCTTTAGACTCAGTACAGTCAGCCATAACCACTTCCCAGCAGGAAATTACTACAAAACTTAACAGGTTGAAGCCCTTCTTCAAAGATGACATTAATTATTTAGATGGTCAGATCAGATTTCAGAAGGATGATCTCAGAGATCATGTAGAAAGAGAAGTCCTAAAGGGGGAGAGAGTACTTATTTCTGTTGGCTCAGAACATGCCAAGTGGGTAACTAACAGTATCAGAGCCACATTGGGATATCCACCCCTTTGTGATGATGATAATATGGCAGAGTTAGGAGTGCAGCCTCAAGGTCTACTTGAAGGTAACCAACCAGAGGTTGCTCAAGTAATATACCCCCCTACAGATTTTGAGGGCATTCATCAGATGGTGCAAACTATGTATAGTCCTCCAGAGGAGGTTTCAAATATTATACTTGGAAAAGTAGACATGCCTGAAGCTGCAATCAAGGCTCAGCAAGAGGCTCAACTGTCTAAGAAGAGGTTTAGGGAGAAAGCTGAACTAAAACCTGATTTTGAATAGTGGAGCCCTACCTCTAGAAACATCATTCTAACTGCCTGGAAAGCTGTCAAAGATCAAGTCCAAGAAAGGGGCAAGTGGTACAATGAACAAGAAAGGCAGAAGCATGAAGCCATACAGGAGGCCATTGTTCAGTATAGAAGGAAAGCCAAGATGGGAAAGCTACCTCCTGATGCTGTAGAGCCTAGTAAATACTTTCCCAAGACATATCACTACTTTGAGAGACAAAGACTGAAGACTGAGGCTCAGGAGAAGGCTAATCTAAAAGGCAAAAAGCCCATGGAAGAAACTGAACCTTCTGTGCAGGCTCAAGTACAACCAGGAAAAGGGATTGTTATTAAAGAGCCTGATCAGTCTTAGTCTTAGATGTCTTTGTTTTAGTTTAAAAATGTGTAATGTGAAACATTCAGTGTTAAACATTTTGTAAACAATCATTTTGACATAATACACAAATTCTTGCTCTTTAATTAATTTTTGTGTATATGCTTTTATCTCTGTGATGAATCTGTGCAAGTGTTTTGATTGTTAATATTTCCTGTAATATTAAGCTTATATACATCATCATCATTTTGTTTATTATTATCATAAGTGGTGTATATCATTAGCTAATATGGGTTATGACTTCTCCAAATAGGGGGAGATTGTTGGGTATATTGGAAAATGTGTACCTGATTTGAAGAAGCCTAACATAGCATAATGATATACATCAAGGTGTATTTGATGTTGTTTAAGTTGAATATGTGCAGGTTAAAAGTATGGAAAAATTTCTAAGTCCATGTGTCAACACCAGAAGAAGATGTGTCGACACTTCAGGAAGATTGTGTCGACACTTGAAGAAGGCTGTGTCGACACAGAGAAAATGAGTCAACATCAACTGTGTCGACACCGGGAGGCAGTGTCGACACACACAAGATTATAGTTGACATCAACTGTGTCGACACCAGGAGGCTGTGTCGACACACAGAGGCAAAGTCGACAATATTTGTGTCGACACCAGAAGACTGAGTCGACACATATAGGCAGAGTCGACAAAAGCTATGTCAACACCTGAAGGCAGTGTCGACACATACTATGTTCTGAATCTACATCAACTGTGTCGACACACAGGACTTGTGTCGACACACTGCCAAGTCTAGACCAAGTCATTTGCTGAATATTGATGAAGTGTTTGAGTCAACACAAATACTCTGTGTCGACTCATTCTCAAGTTATAGTATGCAGAAGCTGAGTCGACTAAAAGGCAAACTTGTCAACTTCTCCAGAGGCAGTGTCGACACCAAAGTTACTTGTGTCGACACATATAGACAGATGGTCTCGACACTTTCTGACAGACAGTCTCGACACTTTGCTGTCCAAGACAAAGGCACATGATCTGTTTGAAGACTTGACAGCTGTGGGTTACAATAGGTTAACTGAAGCTGTCAAACTTGTCAGAAGACAGTTAGATACCGGACCAGCCGGTCACCAAAAAGAAGGTGTATAAATAGACAGATTCAGAAGTAGAAGGATATTATTATTTTTGTGATTGAGAAGCAACACTTAAAGAAATCTGATTAAGGAATCAAATCAAGAAAGTGCAAGGCACTGAAGAAGATCTTCATCAGAAGATCTAAGAAGACATTCTGAAGGGTTCAACCTCTCAGGATCAGTCTAAGGAGAATTCGTCCTAGAATTCCGAAGAATTTCCAAAGGGATTGGATAGAGAGGGATCCAGCCGTTTGAAGATCAAGAAGGAAGCTGTTACAGGTTTCTCAAGAAGCTGTTTGGAAATCAACTCAGCTAGTTCAGATTCAAGAAGCTTTGAAGAAAGCTAAGTTTCAGTTGGTTTCATCCATCAGCTGATCAGGTGTTGTCTTGTCCTTTCTCTCTCAACAAGGGCAAGATTCTATAAAACTCTTTTCTAAATTCTGTAGGATCTATTAATATAGATCTGAGTTGTAAGCCTATGTTATAAAGGCTGAGTGTAGGAGAGATAACCTCTGAGTGGTAGGTCTTGGATAAAGACTGAGGTAGGGCTGAATTGCCTGAGTTGTAGGAGTGTGGTATCACTCTGAGTTGTAGGAATCCATTTTGGATTCTAAGCTGTAGGATCTGAGGATCTGAGTTAAGGATGGGAGTTTGGCCGAATCTAGCACACTACTAGATAGGTGAAGGGGGAAAGTCGATGTACCCAGATCTTGGGGAACCATTATAAAACTATGTGTAATCTGTGATGTGTGAATTTCTGTGATTTCTGTGCTGTGTGTATATATTCAGTAGTTATATTCTGCCTAAATTGAAAAACAAGCATTAGAACCTATTCACCCCCCCTCTAGGTGTCTAGGCAGTCTTAAAAGTAAAACTATCAAAACTCTTAGGTGCGTCTTTGGGGGTAGGTGTAAGACCCCTTTTTTTTTCTTTTTCAACCACCGAGGTCTTAGCCCAAAATTGCCGCTTTACGGTGGCACCGACTCACGGGAAGGCCGCCACTACAAAATGCCAATTCTGTCGGTCCTTTTCGATCACAAAGAGAGAGAAGTAAGTATATATAAAATGTAAACAAGTCCACAGAAACATGTATGAATAGAAAATCACAACCAGTCTATCAATATATAATAACAGAAAATAGAAGTACTGCAAAGATACAGTTCAGATGAAGTGTAGATAAACGGGCTCGAGCCTGGTACATCAGAGTCCTCACTACAAATCACTCATCGCGGAAGCTATAAAAACACTAATCACTCACGGAGCTGGTCGCAGGTACACCGGTGCTAGACTGACCCACCTCCATGCGCACCGTACTCCGCTGGTGCTGGTCCCTAGACTGCTTGTCCCTATCTCCCATCCGAAGCTCTTGTAATATTGTGGTTCGAAAACTGTTAGTCATAAAGACTAAGCCCTATCATCCCCTACCCCTCCCCCCACAGCTCCTAAGGACCGAGCGGAGAAGAGGAAAGGGAAGCTACAAAGGTGGAGAGTAATCAAGCAAATGACAATGGAGCTAATCTAACAACTATCATGGTGTATAAACAACTATCTAGAATAAAGTACATCTAGCAATTCTACGGTCGTAAGTAATAAAGTAGACATGTAGTAAGTAGCAGATATATAAGAAGGCAGATAGAGAACAAATAAGTAAATAAGAAAGTAACCTTAACTTATATGAATGCCTATACAAACTTATAAGTTTAGGGGTCTTCTGCAAGGCTCCAATCATATAAAAAGTCCCATACCGATTTATACATTGGGGTGTTAGTTGTATGCAAATATGAGTGTAGTGATATGCTATGCCATGATTCATGCAAGTGCAACTCACGCACACGACTCTATGCGCACAGACCTTTAGTTCCCCCTGTTCGGGCAGCTAGCTTC
Organism: Platanthera zijinensis; assembly: GCA_039513925.1. NCBI lineage: Eukaryota > Viridiplantae > Streptophyta > Magnoliopsida > Asparagales > Orchidaceae > Platanthera > Platanthera zijinensis. Next base: position 69,299,607 of record CM077088.1, on the reverse strand, counting down.
ACTCCTAGGAACCTCCGTAGTGGCAAACAGATACAGTGGGTTGGGCCCCCCACTCCTAGGCGGGTATCCACACTACCGGGCCTAGCCCTTCCGTACGCCCCTAGAAGAACACAACATAGAGTATCCGCGTACTAGTGCTGGCTATATCCACCAGAATTTCTTTGGCTAAATGTCCCACACCGCCGAGTCAACGTACCGATGTCGGTGTGAATGACAATCAAATACCGAAGACCCACCACCTTTATTCTGTACTCAAACCCTCGAGCCCTCGGCTCCCCGGACTGTCCCGTCCGTGCATCTACCTTCAGAGCTACCGTCTGAATGGCAACCAAACCAACTTATTCTACCTCCCTAGCTACCGGGGTGTGTGAAATGGCAACCCTAGTTATACTAGTTGATCTTTTAATTTATTATTCCTACGGTTTACGTTAGCCCAGGACTGCCCCCGGTATTCCACGTGAAGGACTCTAAAAGGGCACTAAGAACTATGATTGTAGCTGAAGCCCACCGTTCCCTTTCGCAAGACACTTATTGTTATTGGTTAATCTCCCTTTACCCGATCCCTTTTTAAGTTACTTTAGATCGAGCCCTAGAGTATTAAGACTCTTCCTCTCCTACCCGGGGTGGACGATCTTTCGTCATTCCCGAGCGCCACTTAACACTAGCCAATCTCACCCTCTACTTATCCTGACTTCCAACAATGAACTTAAACTTAACTTGCCCTATCCAAACCAGCAACTACCAAAATTCCATCTCCCCAAGTTCATTACCCACTCTAGTTCAGTTTCTGTGATTTTACTATATGCAGACCGTCCTAAGATACATGATGTATATAAGGGGAGGTACTCCAAAATGTCTTTCGAATCTCCTATAATATTTATTGGAGGTCTATCATGACACAATATAACTAAGTCCAAGATTTCCAAATTTTTCCTATTATTGGGCATTTAATTTATTTATTCTAAGCCTCCCAATGCCCTAGTATGAACATGAAGTGCACTAATGAGCCAACAATAAATCATCATAACATCAGTAAAAATCCTGTGAGGCATTTAACCTGTAATTCCAAATTTTGAGAAATTTCAGAGGTGTTTAGGCCTATATTTCCTAATCTACCATTTTAGGCCACTTCTACCATATTATGAAGCAAGTACTGTAAATATGTACCCAAAAATCACAAGAAAATTACAGAAGCTTTATGGTGACCTAAAAATATCAGAAGACTAGTCCCATGATTTTTCTCTAATATTTTGGGCTCTGAATTTATTTTAATGTAAAATTATAATTTACTAACTTAGTGAAGGATGTATTATTTTTAATTATCTAAAAATCCATATAAAATTACAGAGTGATTATCATAGTTTGACACACCTATTGACCAAATTTAATAATTTTTAATATAATAATTAGGCATTTTTAGTATTTTGACTACATATCCCAAATGGTAAGTTAAAGAAGCAAGTACCCAAAATAATCAGATAAAACTCCCAAGAAAAATACAGAAGGTATAACATGCTATAAAATACCCTAATACAAGATTTAATAACTTTCTAGTGAACATAAATTCCATAATCATCAAAATAACTATCTAGGGCACAACTAGAGTTGTGAACGAAGTACTTTATAAATTAACCCAAAAATCTCAACAAAATTATATTATGGCCATTTAGACTAGAAAATTACCTTGCCAAAATTTTATTTGATTTTTAGTTCATTTGTTAGCATAATAGTTCAAATTAAGATTGGTGCCCTAAACTAGGGTTAGGATTTTAGGTGGCCTAACTATCTCCAAATCCCCTAAGATTTTTTCCAGAAAACTATAATGGCCCTATGGTCCTCTCCACTAAATTTAAAGTCAGTCCAAAGTCATTTGACCCCATGACCTTCATAACCCTGCAAATCCCAATTAAGGGACCTACCCTAAGGTTCTAAAGCTACCCTACACCAAACCACCCCAAACTCCCTTGGAGGGTGTGTCATGCCCTAAAAAGTTAGTGACCAAAGTATCAGCCTCTGTTGAGGTGATACGACCACTAAAATTACCAAGGGGGTGATTTACCCTAAATAGCCCTTTATGGGGCCAACTAGGGTTGAGTAAAACCCCAGTCAAAACACCTCCAAATGAGGTGAAAATTTTTCTAGTGTCCTATTATGTCCTCTAAGGCCACCCACCCAAATTTGGGGGGATTTTGAGGTGTTTAGGACACTTGATTAAAATACACATGATTTATTAAATTTTTCTAAAGACTTTAGAAAAATGTTTTCCAAAAATCCTAATTTTTTGACAGCACTTAGATATATGTAAGATTAGGCCACACCCCAAATTTCAAGTCATTTTGATTACTGGATTGGAGTGGGCAATTTTTCCAAGGTCAGGACAGCCCTATGGATAGTCCTCACCAAAATGAGTGCTGAGGTCTATCCAGTGTTCTAAATCACTTGAAACAAATTTTAAAATTTCCTAAACTCAGTGAGCTACAATATTGGTGTGGACAATTATTTCTGTAGGAGCCTCTAAGTATTTTTAGAAATTAATGCAAGTTACAGGTAGAAACATTACAGAAAATATATAGAAATTACTTTAATCAATATGTTTGCACAGATCTTAAAGGTCGATCCGTCGGCTGGGAGATTGTCTTCAACCTCCAGCCGACGGTTTAGATAGCACGCACCTGGGAGCACTTCTCCCTCCCACAGCAGGCCGTCCAACCTCCTCCTTGGCCGACCACCGCCAACACCACCTCCGTTGAGGCGGTGGTAATCGCCGGGCGGCGGCGCGGCCGCCGGAGAGGCTTTTTCCGGCGAGCCCAAGACTTCATTTTTGCAGAAAAATCGAGAAGATAAGCTCTTCCAATCGGGCTCAATTGAGCCCAAATCTTAATCCTAAGGAAGCTAAGATCTACCCGTAGAGAGAGAGGAGGGGAGGACCTTGTTCGCGGGCTGGAGGCGTGCAGACCGTCGAGATGCCATTGGTGCGGTGGTGGCATCGCCGGAATTCTCAATAGCACAATGGGAGGCTCAAAAACTTTAGGTAAAAGCTGTGAAAAACCTCCTCTTGGGCCTCTGACGGTGTTTAAAGGCTTGGTAAGGGAGGGGGAACGGCCAAAAGCAGGTGGCCATTAATGGCCCATTATAGCTTGGCTCGACCATGGTGGTGGGGGGCTGAAATGGCTCTGTGACAGCTAGCTAACGGCTGGAAACTCCTCCTCTTCCCTAGAGGAGTTGAATCCAGCCGTAAAAGGGGAGGGGAAGGGATTCCAAGGTGTCAAGTGCCATTACTGGCTATGAAGGCCGGGCTCGGCCATGGCCGTAACTGCTCCTTTTACAAAACCGACGGTCCACATGGCACAGATTCACTTGACGGGTCAACCTTCTTTAAAATAAGACTTAATTGGGTCTTATTAAAAGAAAACGGCCCACTCCTTGACCGACCCGATTCAGCTGAACCAGCACCCATCCCAAAACCAATCTGCCAGAAAAATTCTAAGTACAATGGCGTTGAGTGAGCTCAGCTCACTCAACGCCATCAAGCTACGGCATTGAGTGAGCTCTGCTCACTCAACGCCATCCCAGACTATGGCATTGAGTGAGCTCAGCTCACTCAATGCCATCGGGATTATGGCATTGAGTGAGCTCAGCTCACTCAACGCCATCCGGATTATGGCGTTGAGTGAGCTCTGCTCACTCAACGCCACCCAGAATATGTCCTTTTTAAAAGATGGCGTTGAGTGAGCTTAGCTCACTCAACGCCATCCAGATTATGGTGTTGAGTGAGCTCTAATCACTCAACGCCATCCAGACAACACCAAATGGCATTGAGTGCGGTCAGTGCACTCAACGCCGTTCAACTTATGGCGTTGAGTGCACTCAACGCCATCTCGCCTGACAGTTTACGGCATTGAGTGAGCTAAGCTCACTCAACGCCATCCAGTCTACTGCGTTGAGTGAGCTTAGCTCACTCAACGCCAACCAGACGACACCAGATGGCGATGAGTGCAGTCTGTGCACTCAACGCTGTCTAGCTTATGGCTTTGAGTGAGCTAAGCTCACTCAACGCCATCCAGACTACGGCATTGAGTGAGCTTAGCTCACTCAACGCCATTCCAAGGTCACGGGCGTGTCCGGCCCATGTTGAAATTCCTGAGCTCGCCGATCGTCTTTCTGAGGTCGACGATCGTCGAAGGGGTCACACCCTAGGTCACGGGCGTGACGGGTCGGTCACGGGCGTGACCACCCCTTGACTCGAAATCTTGGTCGATAAACTTCAATTCCTGGGTTTCCTAGGGTTCTGTTATGACAAACCACTTCTAGGGGTCTAGTCGGAAATGGGATGTTACAAATCCCAATAAACAAAACAAAGATTTCATCCCCGAAATCAAGGTTAAGCCTATGGGGGCTCCAATCGGGAGAAAAAAAGACTTGTAACATCCCATGAGAGTTGAAAGATTTTCATTTCTACGTTACGTTTGCTATGTGCAGTTTCAAATCTAAAACCAATTCGTCTAATTGACTAGGTATATACCCCAATAAACAAAAGATTAGCCCCTATTCTTTAAATTTCAGTCCTATTGGTTTAAAACAGGAACGCAAATTGATTGTCCAGAGGGGTTTTGAAGTATACCTGACCGAAAAGCTCCAGATACTTTTGCCGCATCAAGTCCTGTGGCTCCCATGTATGCTCCTCCTGCCCATGATTGTTCCACAGAACCTTGACTAACGGAACCTTCTTACGTCGCAAGACCCGCACTGCCGTGTCATCGAACCTTATAGGCTCTAAGTTGACTGACCGATCCGAGGCCACCGGGCAATCTGCTGAGGAAATCAGCTGCATAGGGCATAGCAGAGCCCTCCGAAGTGAGGAGACGTGGAAGACGTCATGCAATCCCGCTAACTACGGCGGTAGCCCCAGTCTATAAGCCAAGGGGTTGATCCGCTCTAGGATCCTGTAATGCCCCATATATCTCGGGCTGAGCTTCTTTCGCCCGCGAACCCGCGAGACTCCGTGCATCGGACGTATTTTCAAGAAAACCAGGTCTCCCACCTGGAACTCCACTTGATGATGCCTCGCATCGTAATATTTGGCCTGCCTGCTCTGGGCTTCCAACATCCTGTCCCGGATCAATCTAATCTGAGCATCTGTATCCCCCACAAACTCCGAGCCTAGTGCCTGCGGATCCTCATCCTGAACCCATGATAGTGGGGTCCTGCACCTCCTTCTATACAACGCGTCGTATGAAGCCATGCCTATGCTGGACTGATGGGCGTTGTTGTACGAAAACTCGACCAGTGGCAACAATCTCTCCCAAGGCTCGCCGCGGTCCAAAATACACAGGCGCAAAAGATCTTCCAGTATACGGTTGGTGCGCTCTGTCTGCCCGTCGGTCTGAGGGTGAAAAGCTGTGCTGAATGTCAACCGAGAACCCAGATGGGCCTGGACTGACCTCCATTCCCTGGATATAAACCGCCCATCCCGATCCGAAACGATAGTCTTGGGCACCCCATGATAACGCACAAACTGCTCAATGAACCTCCAGACTAATACAATAACTGGAGCGTCCTTCGCCACTGGGATGAATCTGGCCACCTTTGTTAGCCTGTCCACTATCACCCAGATCGAGTCATTCCCCGCACGGGATCGAGGTAGCCCATGTATGAAGTCTATGGCTATATCCTCAAATTTCCACTCCGGCACCGGAAGTGGCTGCAGCAAGCCTGCCGGGTTCCTACACTCTGCCTTCACGAGTTGGCAGGCCTCGCAATGTGTCACAAAGTACGTAATATATTTCTTCATACCCGACCAGTACATCGTCCTCTTCAAATCCTTTACCATCTTGGTGATCCCCGGGTGTACCAAATATCGGCTGCAGTGAGCTTCCGTCATGATGTCCTCCCGGATCTGGCCTCCTGCCGGTATGTAGACTCTACCTCTGAAACATAGGAGACCATCCCTCAAAGAGTAATCTCCTGTCGTGCCTTCCTCCAAGGCTCGGAATATCGGCTCAACTCTCTCATCCAGCTTCTGCCCATCTTTGATGCGGTCCCGAATATCATCAGTTGTAACCATCGACCCCAGGTACTCCATGTATAGCTTCGGGTCATCCTCGTACACTAATGATATCTACATCTCCTCGAATGATCTAACCAACTCCAAGGCCATTAGCTGCGGGCCTACTCCTGACGTACTCGCTCTCCGGCTCAGAGTATCTGCGACCACGTTTGCCTTCCCCGGATGGTAGTGCATGATATACTGGTAGTCCGACAGAAACTCTACCCAGCGTCTCTGCCTGATATTTTACTCCTTCTGGGTGTCGACGTACTTCAGATTCTTGTGGTCAGATAAGATATCGCAATGAACTCCGTAAAGATAGTGTCGCCAGATCTTAAGAGCAAAAACAACTGCCCCCATCTCCAAATCGTACACGGGGTAGTTCTACTCGTGCTGCTTCAACTAACGGGAGGCATAGGCTATTACGTGCCCGTTCTGCATCAGAACGACACCCATCCCCTGATAGGAAGCATCTGTGTACACCTGGGAAACGATTGGAGCCGAGGTAAGACGATCCTTCAGCTCCTGGAAAGCAGATTCGCATCGTGGTGTCCAAATAAAAGGGGACTCCTTCTTCGTCAGAGACGTAAGAGGGAGAACAATCTGAGAGAACCCCTTTACGAACTTCTGGTAATAACTGGCATGTCCCAAGAAACTTCGAACATCCGAGGCCGACTTTAGCGGTGGCCAATCCCGTACTGCCTGGACCTTCGCCGGATCTACTGCTAGACATGCTCCATTGATGACATGGCCTAGAAAGGCCACATCCTTTAGCCAGAACTGGCACTTGTTGTACTTGGCATACATCTCATGCTCCCGCAGCTTCTCCAAGGTCAAGGTCAGATGTCTCGTGTGCTCCTCCTCCGTCCTTGAATAGATAAGGATGTCTTCGATGAATACGATAACAAAGACATCCAGATACTATTCGAACACCCAGTTCATCAAGGTAATAAATGCGGAGGGTGCATTCGTGAGCCCAAAAGGCATCATGGTAAACTCGTACAAACCATATCTGCTGCTGAAGGCCGTCTTCGGGATGTCCTCCTCCCGAATGCAAAGCTGGTAGTACCCTGACCTCAGATCCAGCTTTGAGAACCAATGGGCTCCCTCTAGCTAGTCAAATAGCTCGTCTATCCTTGGTAAGGGATAAGTATTCCGGACCGTCAACCTATTGAGGGCCCGGTAATCTATACACAGTCGAAGAGTCCCGTCCTTCTTCTTAACGAATAACACCGGAGCTCCCCATGGTGAAGAGCTAGGCCGAACGAACCCGGCCTCCACTAACTCCTGAAGCTGGCTTCGAAATTCCACCAACTCCTTTGGGGCCATTCGATAGGGAGCTCTGGATACCGACTTAGCCCCCGGTACGAGCTGAATCTGAAAGTCCTTCTCTCGGTGCGGGGGTAGCCCTGGTAGCTTCTCCGGAAACACGTCGGCGAAGTCCCGCACTACTGGAATATCTGAAATGGAGTCCTTGTCCACGACCGCCTCAAAAAGGACCTGATAAACTTCTTCCCCTTGCAGGTGGGCCTTAACGGCCTTAAAAGACGATAATAAGGTACGGGGTGCCGGTATAATACCTTCGATGACAATGAAGGAGTCGCTGTGCCTCACGGTGATCCTCTTCGCCACGCAGTCGATCTGGGCATGGTTCCAGCACAGCCAAGTCATGCCCAACATCAGATCGTAATCTGGCATCTTCATAATCGTCGTTGGTGCCTCAAACGCCTTCCCGCCGATCCTCGCTTCCATATTGCAATGAGTAGAGGTCATTATCTCTAATCCATCGGGTAGGCGCACCCTCATCATCTTCCCGGTGAATGGCTCCACACCTGCCAGTCCTTTCACAAAATCCTCCGATACGAACGAGTGCGAAGCACTAGTGTCGAAGAGAGTGTGAGCGGGCTTGCCGCTAATGAAGACTATGTCTGGGGTAATTAAGTGTCTTAGTATTCTTGTTGCAGCTGTCTTCTCTTAATTTCTAACGAGGTTATGTCTAGAATACTAGTTTATATGAATAAAATTTAAAAATACTGCCATACCTGCGATAACCTGCTCCGGGTTCCGGGGTTGTGTCAGGTCTAGAGCATACACCTGCTCCCTCTCTGGCCTGCGGCCTCGATCCTGAAATCCTCGTCATCGGTCCTATCCTCATCTGCCAAACTATCGGGGAGGTGGAGCGCCCTGATGTGCTGGTGGGGGTGCTCGCCTCATAGGGCAGTTCCTCTTGATATGCCCCGGCTGATTGCACTGAAAGCATACTGGTTCCTGCTTTGCTGTCCTTGGCATCTCCAGCATCTGTAAAGGCTGGGGAGCCAATACCACCTGACTCCTGTGCTCCTGCCCAAACTCCTGACGAGGTTGATCCTCGTTCCTTCTCTCCCCAATAACCTGGCCTCGAGGATAGTCTCTACGAGCTCCAATCACTGTATCATCAGTCGGTCTCTTTCGACTCTTAACTGTAAGGTGATCCTCTTCTCTCTTCTTTGCCATCTCCAGAATCCTGGCCAAACTCCCCTCTGAGACAAAGAGGAGGGCCTGCCTCATGTTGTCTTGCAGCCCCTTGTAAAACCTTTGGGCATAGCCAACGTCGTCCAACTGATAAGCATCCGTATAGCGGGCCAGGTTAGTGAACTCCTGATAATACTCTACCACAGTCCTGTTCCCCTGCCTCAACCGCAGGAACCTATCCTCCAGGTTGTCCCTCGCCGACTGAGGTACAAAATATCCCATGAGTGCTGCTCTGAACTCCTCCCAAGTAATATCTGCGCAATCCATCCCCGCAAAGGTGGTGTCCAGCTGGGATTTCCACCACCTCTTCCCGTGTGACTCCAGGCAGGAGACTGCCAAAGTAACTACCTCCTCAGTGGGGCATCGAATCCTCGCAAGCGTCTCATAAATGGTATCCAACCATTCCTCCGTACGTACTGCAGACTCCGTCCCCAGGTAGGGTGGAGGGGAAAGTCCCCGGAAGACAGTCATCCAATTGGCCCCGGGGTTTGGCTGTGGGACCGGGGCTTGTTGAGCTCTGAAGGACTCCAGAATGGCCGTCAGTGTTTGCCCCATCTCCGTCTGCTGGAACGGAGCTGGAGCCGGCGGGGGCGGGACCACATTCGGAGCCTGGAGTGTCCCCTGTTGTGATGTAGGGTTCGTCGCAGGCTACAAGGAAAAATTCCACTTGTTAGAGGATGTATGGATGGAATATAAGAAAGGGTGGGATGGACTTTCACATGTGATTTCCCTTATGGGCACACCACTGCTTCCACTGCTAGTTTGTCCGCAAACTAAGCTCGCACGGGGGTGGCCCAGGGTTTTGTGGACTACTTCTCTTCCGATCGAGGTCTGCTTTGATACCACTTGTAAGATCCCCTTTTTTTCTTTTTAAACCACCAGGGTCTTAGCCCAGAATTGCCGCTTTGCGGTGGCACTGACTCACGGGAAGACCGCCACTACAAAACGCCAATTCTGCCGGCCCTTTTCGATCACAAAGAGAGAGAAGTAAGTATACATAAAATGTAAACAAGTCCACAGAAACATGTATGAATAGAAAATCACAACCAGTCCATCAATAAATAATAACATAAAATAGAAGTACTGCAAAGATACAGTTCAGATGAAATGTAGATAAACGGGCTCGAGCCCGGTACATCAGAGTCCTCACTATAAATCACTCATAGCGGAAGCTATAAAAACACTAATCACTTACGGAGCTGGTCACAGGTGCACCGGTGCTAGACTGACCCACCTCCATGTGCAACGTACTCCGCTGGTGCTTGTCCCTGGACTGCTGGTCCCTGTCTCCCATCCGGAGCTCCTGTAATGTTGTGGTTCGAAAACCATTAGTCATAAAGACTAAGCCCTATCATCCCCTACCCCTCCCCCTACGGCTCCTAAGAATCGAGCGGAGAGGAGGAAAGGGAAGCTACAAAGGTGGAGAATAATCAAGCAGATGATAATGGAACTAATCTAACAACTATCATGGTGTATAAACAACTATCTAGAATAAAGTACATCTAGCAATTCTACGGTAGTAAGTAATAAAGTAGACATGTAGTAAGTAGTAGATATATAAGAAGGCAAGATAGAGAACAAATAAGTAAATAAGAAAGTAACCTTAACTTATATGAATGCCCATACAAACTTATAAGTTAAGGGGTCTTCTGCAAGGCTCCAATCGTATAAAAAGTCCTATACCGATTTATACGTTAGGGTGTCGGTTGTATGCAAATATGAGTGTAGTGATATGCTATGCCATGATTCATGCAAGTGCAACTCACGCACACGACTCTATGCGCACAGACCTTTAGTTCCCCCTGTTCGGGCAGCTAGCTTCACTCCCAGGAACCTTCGTAGTAGCAAACGGAGACAGTGGGTCGGGCCCCCCACTCCTAGGCGGGTATCCACACTACCGGGCCTAGCCCTTCTGTACGCCCCTAGAAGAACACAACCTAGAGTATCCACGTACTAGTGCTGGCTATATCCACCAGACATTCTTTGGCTAAGTGTCCCACACCATCGAGTCAACGTACCGATGTCGGTGTGAACGACAATCAAATACCGAAGACCCACCACCTTTATTCGGTACTCAAACCCTCGAGCCCTCGGCTCCCCGGACTGTCCTGTCCGTACATCTACCATCAGAGCTACCGTCTGAATGGCAACCAAACCAACTTATTCTACCTCCCTAGCTACCAGGGTGTGTCAAAGTGCAACCCTAGTTATACTATTTGCTCTTTTAATTTATTATTCCTACGGTTTACGTTAGCCCAGGACTGCCCTCGGTATTCCCCGTGAAGGGCTCTCAAAGGGCACTAGGAACTATGATGGTAGCTGAAGCCCATCGTTTCCTTTCACAGGCACTTATTGTTATTGGTTAATCTCCCTTTACCCGATCCCTTTTTAAGTTACTTTAGATCTAGCCCTAGAGTATTAAAACTCTTCCTCTCCTACCCGAGGTGGACGATCTTTCGTCGTTCCCGAGCGCCACTTAACACTAGCCAATCTCACCCTCTACTTATCCTGAATTCCAATAATGAACTTAAACTTAACTTGCCCTATCCAAACCAGCAACTACCAAAATTCCATCTCCCCAAGTTCATTACCCACTCTAGTTCAGTTTCTGTGATTTTACTATATGCAGACCGTCCTAAGATACATGAGGTATATAAGGGGAGGTACTCCAAATTGTCTTCTGAATCTCCTATAATGTTTACTGGAGGTCTATCATGACATAATATAACTAAGTCCAAGATTTCCAAATTTTTCCTATTATCGGGCATTTAATTTATTTATTCTAAGCATCCCAATACCCTAGTATGAACATGAAGTGCACTAATGAGCCAACAATAATTCATCATAAAATCTATAAAAATCCTATGAGGCATTTAATCAGTAATTACAATTTTTGAGAAATTTCAGAGGTGTTTAAGCCTATATTTCCTAATTTACTATTTTAAGCCACTTCTACCATATTATGAAGCAAGTACTGTAAATATGTACCCAAAAATCACAAGAAAATTACAGAAGCTTTATGGTGACTTAAAACTATCAGAAGCCAAGTCCCATGATTTTTATCTAATATCTTAGGCTCTTAATTTATTTGAATGTAAAATAATAATTTCCTAACTTAGTGAAGGAGGTACTATTTTTAATTATCTAAAAATCCATATAAAATTACAGAGAGACTATCATGGTTTGACACACCTATTGACCAAATTTAATAATTTTTAATATAATAATTAGGCATTTTTAGTATTTTTGACTACATATCCCAAATGGTAAGTTAAAGAAGCAAGTACCCAAAATAATCAGATAAAACTCCCAAGAGAAATACAGAAGGTATAACATGCTATAGAATACCCTAATACAAGATTTCATAACTCTCTAGTGAACAAAAATTCCAGAATCATCAAAATAACTATCTAGGGCACAACTAGAGTTGTGAACGAAGTACTTTATAAATTAACCCAAAAATCTCAACAAATTTATATTATGGCCATTTAGACCAGAAAATATTCCTGCCAAAATTTTATTTGATTTTTAGTTCATTTATCAGCATAATAGTTCAAATTAAGATTGGTGCCCTAAATTAGGGTTAGGATTTTAGGTGGCCTAACTGTCTCCAAATCCCCTAAGATTTTGTCCAGAGAACTATAATGGCCCTATGGTCCTCTCCACCAAATTTCAAGCCAGTCCAAGGTCATTTGACCCCATGACCTTCACAACCCTACAAATCCCCATTAAGGGACCTACCCTAGGGTTCTAGGGATACCCTACACCAAACCACCCCAAACTACCTTGGAGGGTGTGTCATGCCCTAAAAAGTCAGTGACCAAAGTATCAGCCTCTGTTGAGGTGATACGACCACTCAAATTACCAAGGGGGTGATTTACCCTAAATAGCCCTTTATGGGGCCAACTAGGGTTGAGTAAAACCCAGTCAAAACACCTCCAAATGTGGTGAAATTTTTTACAGTGTCATATTATGTCCTCTAAGGCCACCCACCAAAATTTGGGGGGATTTTGAGGTGTTTAGGACACTTGATTAAAATACACATGATTTATTAAATTTTTCTAAAAACTTTAGAAAAATGTTTTCCAAAAATCCTAATTTTTGGACAGCACCTAGATATAGGTAATATTAAGCCACACCCAAAATTTCAAGTCATTTTGATGACTGGATTGGAGTGGGGAATCTTTCTAAGGTCAGGACAGCCATATGGATAGAACTCACCAAAATGAGTGTTGAGGTCTATCCAGTGGTCTAAATCACTTGAAACAAATTTTAAAATTTCCTAGACTAATAGGGCTACAATATTGGTGTTTACAATGTTTTCTGTAGGAGCCTTTAAGTATTTTTAGAAATTAATTCAAGATACAGGCAGAAACTGTTGGAACACCCTATTACTAATTTGGGTAAGGATCACTATGCTTGTCTTAGGAATCCCAGTTGACCTAGTTATATAGTTGAAAAGGTCAACATTAGAATGAGTATAGGGCTTAGAACTTAGGTTTGAAGTTGCCCCCAGGATCATTCCAAGATCAAGGTTGAAGAGCTTAGTCTAAGGCAATTTTCGTCGAGCTAAGGTCGACGAATCGTCGAACTCCGTTCGACGCTCTCTGAGCTCATCTTCAATAAATCGTCGAACTCCGGTCGACGATCTTCGAGCTCAGATCGACTATCTGCTTTTGTCTAGCTTCTGCTGAGTCGTCGAACTCCCCTCGACTATCTTCTAGCTCAGTTCGACGATCCCTCCCTAAAGTTATTTCTCAGATCTCTGAGCTCAGTTCGACGATCGTAGAGCTCAGATCGACGTTTTCTGTCTGCTTGTCCATTTAATCTCTGAGCTCAGTTCGACGTTTCGTCGAGCTGAGCTCAACGATTTTCCTTTTTTGCGTCGAACCCTAATATAAAATCTTTCTTTCAGCCGTCGTTCTCCCTTTGCGCTTTCATACTCTGCAACTCTCTTTCTTTTCCCTCCAAATTCTCTACGCTTGGTCGTTTTTGGTTTTCTGTTGCAGGTGAATATGGCTGAATCAAGTGCTGCTATTGCTAAGATGAAGTTCGACACAGGCTTTGACATCGACATAAACTCCTTCGACGGAAGCGACCAGCGCTTCAAGGACATCCTAAACTTATTCCGAGAACAACAGCTGACTCCAATAATGACTACAAGGATGAAGATCGCCTCAGAAGAAATTAAAGAGTGGTGTTTTACCGCAACAGACGAGTCTGAGAATTCTGTTGTCGGCACCATTAAGGGGACTCAGGTATTTCTATCCCCGGCTCTTTTAACAGAAGTCTTTCAACTCAGTACTGGAGAAGACTCCATTGAACTGTCTGGAGAGGAGTTTGACTCCATGCTGGATAGGATGGGTCACAATGCAGTAAACCCTAATAAGCTTCTGAAGAAAAATCTGGCTATAGAATTTCAATTCCTGGCTGATGTAGTTGGGAAGGTGCGGTTGGCCAAGCATTCAGCCCATAACACCATTTCCAGATATCAGTTCTGCCTGATGGGAGCTTTATTAGATAAGAAACACCTGGACTGGGGCTCCATCTTCTTCACTCTGATTAAGAAGAAGATCAACAAGAATGCAGTTAGCTATGGGAGAATTTTAGGGGTCTTTCTGCACAGCAGGTGCCCTGACCTATTAACCTCCTCTGGCATGTTTATCAATGCATCCAAGAGGCTTTCCTGTGCCCTCTTCAGTAAATGGGACAGGCAGATTATAAACCCCTCCAGGGCTGCTGCAACACTTCATTCAGGCACAAGGACTATTTCAGTCACTCCTTCAGCAGAAGAGCTGTCTGCTTCCTCCCCTCCTCCAGCCATATCCACCCAAGTTGTCACCTCCTCACCACCAGTCACCACCATAATCATCTCATCCCCAATTACCATTTCCTCACCTATGTCATCCCCTCCTCTATCCACCTCAGAGGAATTCCATCCTCTCTTCTCCTATTCAACCTTCACCCTACCATCCTTCTCACTTACAGATGATTCCTTCATGGATGATTCACCCTCTACTCCTCCTGAGCCACCCTCAACTTCTTCCTTTCAACAAATGCTCCATGACATTCTCTCTCAACCCTCCTTCACACCATCTCTTACTTCCCCTATCTCCACCTCAACCTCCTCTATCTCCATTATTCCATCTTCTGAACCAACCATTCCCTCTCCTCCTATCTCCACACTTTCAGTTTCAGCCACCATCCCTCCATCTACCTTTGCCTCTACCTCTGCTCAAGCCCCACTTGAGCATGTGGATCTTCCTATTTTGGCAGACAGGCTGTATGAGTTGCTAGCTCCCAAGCTGACATCTCTACTGGAGTCTTCCTTGGCTCCACTCCTAAAGCAAGTACAGGAGCTGTCTACCAAGATTGCCTTCCTTTCCTCCTCCCTGGCTATCCCATCTTCTGTGTGCCTTGATTCATCTTTCTCTGAACCAAGGCAGGGGGAGATGCCTTATGAAGAAGTGGATGTGCCAGCTGCTGATATTATGTCTGCTCCAGCTCCAGCTCTTGGATGTGCTTTTGCACTGAATCTGCAGAGGCTGCTATCTATATTTGATACAGTCCATTTCAGTTGTCTGCCTGCAACTCCTGCTGAAGATTTGTCTAAGGCCATTGTGCCTATAGCTACCTGTGATCCAAGCCATATTGATTCCTACATCAAATCCTGGAAGGCTGTGGATATCTCTGATGCTGATACTAAGGCCACTGTGCCTCTTTCAATTGCTACTAAGGCCACTGTGCCTCTTTCTGTTGAAATTGCTACTGCTGCTACTACTGACATAGAAATGATTCCAGCAACTGATGCTGATGAAATTGCTGCTCCTGCTCCAGTGTCTGCTCCTGTTTCTGCCTGCTCTGCTGTTGCTCTCTCTCCTCCTGCTCCTGCTGTTTCTGCAAAACTTAAAGCTCAAGAAGAGCTTATCAGAAGAATTGATGATCTGTATGATCAAACTCAAAGTTCTGAGAGTGACCAATACATGACTGATTCTGATGATTCTGCTAGAACTATTGCCAAGAAGAGAAAAGCCAGAAGTAAAGCAATGATGTCAGTCCCTCCTGCCAAAGCCAAAGACTCAAATGATATTCCATACTACATCCTGCATGACTGCCCCATCTCTGAGCCTTGGATGCAATATTCCAAAAATCAACTGAAAGCTCTGAAGAAGAAGAGGAAGCTTGACAAATATGAAAAAGGATCTTCTCAATATCAGCCTCCTCCTCCTCCTCCTCCAGATTCTGGCTCAGGTTCAGCCCCTCAAGCTCCAATCTCCAGACATAGTTCTTCCCAATATTATCAAAGATCATATCAAAGGGGACAGCATCAAAGAGGATATCAACCCAGAAGGGGTAATTACAGAGGAAATCAAAGAGAACAAAGATCCTATCAAAGGGAAGGACAAGGTCACCCTGACCCTTCTTCAGGTCCTTTTCCTTACAAGCTGAAAGACACAATTGTTTTCAGGACTCCTTCTACTGTTTCTGAAATCATCAACAGATATGAATCTCCTATTCCTTTTGAAGATCCTGAGAACAACCCTGTATCCTGGACAGCCAGAATGAAAGAATTGGCTGCCCTTGATCAAATAAAAAAGGCCAGAGAACAAGGCAAGGATACTTCAAACATAACTACCTTATCAGAGCAGAGAAAGAACTGGAAAGATATGCATCAAGGAAATTTTTCAATCCAGAAGACTATATGAAGCTGCACCCTGAGGCTGTTGTTCCAAGGCCCAAATCTCAAACTTCTCTAGGTGCAGAGGATGACAGAAGGTCAAAGAAAGAAAGTCAGAATCCAAATAGAGAAATTTTATTTAAAAAGGGATCTGAAAGGAAGTGAACTGTGTAAGCTAAACATTTCATCCACCTTTGGATATCTGCTGATATTTATCTGTGATCTGCTTTACTGCTATATATCTTCTCTGCATTTTGTATTAGCTTATGTATTGTTGTATGCTTTTCATTTCCTATGATTGTCTGTAAATAGTAATCCTAACCCAAATAGGGGGAGATTGTTGGAACACCCTATTACTAATTTGGGTAAGGATCACTATGCTTGTCTTAGGAATCCCAGTTGACCTAGTTGTATAGTTGAAAAGGTCAACATTAGAATGAGTCTAGGGCTTAGAACTTAGGTTTGAAGCTGCCCCCAGGATCATTCCAAGATCAAGGTTGAAGAGCTTAGTCTAAGGCAATTTTCGTCGAGCTAAGGTTGACGAATCGTCGAACTCCGTTCGACGCTCTCTGAGCTCATCTTCAATAAATCGTCGAACTCCGGTCGACGATCTTCGAGCTCAGATCGACTATCTGCTTTTGTCTAGCTTCTGCTGAGTCGTCGAACTCCCCTCGACTATCTTCTAGCTCAGTTCGACGATCCCTCCCTAAAGTTATTTCTCAGATCTCTGAGCTCAGTTCGACGATCGTAGAGCTCAGATCGACGTTTTCTGTCTGCTTGTCCATTTAATCTCTGAGCTCAGTTCGACGATCGTAGAGCTCAGATCGACGTTTTCTTTGGAGAGATCGACGCTTTCAGGAATTCAAATGCTGCTTATAATTGGAATGTTTTTTGAATATTATCAGCATTTATGTCAGAAGATCTCCCAGCCGTTTGTCTTTATTTTTGGAGCAAGTTTCAAGGAATTATTCAGAGAATGTTTGCTGGACTTTCCTCTAGAAGACAAGACTATTTTTGGAAGACATTTATGACTCCCAACGGCTAATTTTGGACAAGGAAACGTCAGAAAATTATTATTCCTTTCTTCTGTGTTATTAAGATTTAGAGAATACACAAGAAGAAGATATACAGAAGTGAACACACAGAATAGAAGATACTGATAGCAGAAGAACCACAGAAGAACTGTGACTCAAAAATCTTCTTGCTGATTGAAAAGTGTTCACAATCTCATCTCAGAACTCCAGACACCTTACCTTCAGCCTTCTTGCTGAAACCATCCTGTGCTGGAGATCAAAGTTCTGAAGACCTATCACCCTAGAGCAAAGCTTCTTTTCCTGAACTTTTCTACATCTCAGGGGGAGCTTTGACATCACCAATCCACTTGTGCTTCTCTCATTTGATTGAGAACAGAGAAGACACCCTTCACTCTTATTTTTCTTTTCCTGCTGTAAAAGGGTTCTTGAACTCCCTTCAAAAGTTCTGTCTGGTTCTGAGAGCCTTGTCAAAACTCAGTGGTGGCAAGACACCTTATCAAAAAATCTAGTTTTGGTTTTTGGGCACCTTATCAAAAGCTCATTGGTGTCAGGACACCTGATCAACTCATCCTGAGTGGATTCCTACCAAGGGTGGTAGAAGAGTGGATGTACCCAGGTTTTTGGGGAACCACTATAATTCCTTGTGTCTTCTGGTTTGTTTGTGTGATTTGTTTGCTGTGTGCTGTGCTTTTTACTTCTTAGTTTTTAACTTCTTACTAGCACTCTACACTATATCATAAATTGAATTTTATATGTGCTGTTGATTTCAACTGTGAAAAATTATTTTAAAAATACTCTATTCACCCCCCTCTAGAGTTGAGATAGATCTTAGCCTCACTTTCAATTGGTATCAGAGGGAGGTTGGTTGCTCATACAGGCTAACACCTGAACCAAAAGATCCTTGATAAGATCAATCTCTTAAGGGGATTATTTTCTCTACATCCTCCTTTTTACTTAAAGACATGGAACAGAACAAAGATTATGCAAGCACCAGACCACCAGTGTGCAACCTTTCTAAGTTTGCACTCTGGAAGGCAAGGATTAGATTATACATGAATTCTATTGATGAAGACATTTTCAATTCTGTCTTGACAGTTTGTCCAACTCCACCAGCAAGCTCAAGTTCAAATGCTGTCCCACCTCCTTCTGGAACAGATGCAGATATAAAGAAGTGGAAGACTGCAGATGCTAAGGCTATGAACATCTTAGCCCAAACAATGTCTGATGAAATTTTTCAGAAGGTAGCTGAATGCCACTCAGCCAAAGAAATCTGGGACAAACTCTCTGAAATTGTCTCAGGATCTGCTGATGAAAGGAAAGATAGAAGATCTCATCTGATAAGCCAATATGAGAACTTCAAAAAGGGAGAAGCTGAATCAGTGGCTGACATGTACAATAGACTAAGTCTAATTGTCAATGAGCTAAAAACCCTAGACAAAGAAATCTCACTGACTGAGCTGAATGACAAAATCCTGATGTGCTTCCCCAGCACTTGGGACTCAAGAATCTGGCCAATTAAGGATGCCAGAAGTTTAAATGAGATTACTACTGAAGCTCTCCTGGGCAAGCTCAAATCCTATGAGCTGCTCATTAAAAATAGAGAAGAAGAACAAAAGGCTATCTCTCCAGCTACAAGGAAAGAAAAGACCATAGCCTTCAAAGCTGTAGAAGAGGAGCCTGAAGATAAAGCTATAGGAAATGATGAGCTCATAAGTCTACTGGCCAAAAGATTCTACAAGATGGCCAGAAAAGACTTCAGAAAGAAACCATACAAGGGTCATGATAAACCAAGGTATGATAAATCAAATAACAATAAAGAAATCATATGCTTTGGTTGCAGGAAACCAGGCCACATTATGCCTGACTGTCCAGAAAACAAGAATAAGGACAAAAGAGAAAGAAGAGAAAGAAGAAAAGAAAAGGATTACAAGAAGAATAGCTCAGACAAAGCCTCCTCCAGCAAGAACAAACATACAAGGAAGGGCTTTGTTGCTGAAACATGGAGTGAGACTGAAGAGGAATTTGAAGCCTCATCCAGCTCCAGTGATGATGAGGATGATGCAGATGAAAAAGAATTTTGCATGATGGCTATCAATGCATCACAGCAAAACTCTGATGAAGAATCAGATTCAGATTCAGAAAGTCAACCAGATGAGGATCAGGTAATCAACTCTTTTGATTTTAATTCTGAAGACTTCAAAGATGAATTTAAGACAATGTGTCTAGATCTATTAAAATCTGAGAAGGAGATAATCTCTCTCAGGAATCAATTATCTGAGCACAGTGTCCTAAACTCAAAGAACCTCAAACTCTCTGAGGAGTTAGAATGCTGTAGGGAGGAGATAGCTTCACTGAAAAATGAACTATCAAAGGCCAAAAAGTTTGAAGAATCCCTAAATGGGAGAAGTATCAGACTGATGGACATCACAAGCACAGTGAACTCTAGATTTAATAGCACACTGGGCTTGGGTGCTTCATCCAGCCAACCTATAATTTTGACAACTCCAATCAAGTTTGTCTCTGACAAAGGAAAGGGAGTAATAGAGGTACCCAGGAAGAATGCAGATCTGTCAGAGAAGAACTCAGTTCAACAAATGGCGTCGAGCAGAGCTCGACGATCGTCGAACAGTGTCATATTATGTCCTCTAAGGCCACCCACCAAAATTTGGTGGGATTTTGAGGTGTTTAGGACACTTGATTAAAATACACATGATTTATTAAATTTTTCTAAAAACTTTAGAAAAATGTTTTCCAAAAATCCTAATTTTTGGACAGCACCTAGATATAGGTAATATTAGGCCACACCCCAAATTTCAAGTCATTTTGATGACTGGATTGGAGTGGGGAATCTTTCTAAGGTCAGGACAGCCCTATGGATAGAACTCACCAAAATGAGTGTTGAGGTCTATCCAGTGGTCTAAATCACTTGAAACAAATTTTAAAATTTCCTAGACTAATAGGGCTACAATATTGGTGTTTACAACGTTTTCTGTAGGAGCCTTTAAGTATTTTTAGAAATTAATTCAAGATACAGGCAGAAACATTAAAGAAAATATATAGAAATTACTTTAATCAATATGTTTGCACAGATCTTAAAGGTCGATCTGTCGGCTGGGAGGTTGTCTTCAACCTCCAGCCGACGGTTTTGATAGCACGCACCTGGGAGCACTTCTCCCTCCCACAGCCGGCCGTCCAGCCTCCTCCTTGGCCGGCCACCGCCACCACCACCTCCGTTGAGGCGGTGGCCATCGCTGGGCGGTGGCGCGGCCGCCAGATAGGCTTTTTACGGCGAGCCCGAGACTTCATTTTTGCGGAAAAATTGGGAAGAGAAGCTCTTCCGATCGGGCTCAATTGAGCCCGAATCTTAATCCTAAGGAAGCTAAGATCTACCCGTAGAGAGAGAGGAGGGGAGGACCTTGTTCGTAGGCTGGAGGCGTGCAGACCGTCGGGATGCAATTAGTGCCGTGGTGGCATCGCCAGAATTCTCAATAGCACAATGGGAGGCTCGAAAACTTCAGGTAAAATCTGGGAAAAACCTCCTCTTGGGCCTCTGAGGGTGTTTAAAGGTTTGGTAAGGGAGGGGGAATGGCCAAAAGCTGGTGGCCATTAATGGCCCATTATAGCTTGGCTCGACTATGGTGGTGGGTGGGCTGAAACGGCTCTATGATAGCTAGCTAACGGCTGGAAACTCCTCCTCTTCCCTAGAGGAGTTGAATCCAGCCGTAAAAGGGGAGGGGAAGGGCTGCCAAAGTGTCAAGTGCCATTACTGGCTTTGAAAGCCGGGCTCGGCCATGGCCGTAACTGCTCCTTTTGCAAATCCGACAGTCCATGTGGCACAGCTTCACTTGACTGGTCAAACTTCTTTAAAATAAGACTTAATTGGGTCTTATTAAAAGAAAACGGCCCACTCCTAGACCGGCCCGATTCAGCTGAACCAGCACCCATCCCAAAACCAATCTGCTAGAGAAATTCTAAGTACAATGGCGTTGAGTGAGTTTAGCTCACTCAACACCATCAAGCTATAGCATTGAGTGAGCTCTGCTCACTCAATGCCATCCCATACTATGGTGTTGAGTGAGCTCAGCTCACTCAACGCCATCCGGATTATGGCATTAAGTGAGCTCTGCTCACTCAACGCCACCTAGAATATGTCCTTTTTAAGAGACGGCATTGAGTGAGCTTAGCTCACTCAACGCCATTCAGATTATGGCGTTGAGTGAGCTCTGATCACTCAACGCCATCCAGACAACACCAAATTGTGTTGAGTGCGGTCAGTGCACTCAACGCCGTTCAACTTATGGCGTTAAGTGCACTCAACGCACTCAACGCCATCCCGCCTGACAGTTTAAGGCGTTGAGTGAGCTAAGCTCACTCAATGCCATCCAGTCTACGACGTTGAGTGAGCTCAGCTCACTCAACGCCAACCAGACGACACCAGATGGCATTGAGTGCAGTCTGTGCACTCAACGCCGTCTAGCTTATGGCTTTGAGTGAGCTAAGCTCACTCAACGCCATCCAGACTACGACGTTGAGTGAGCTTAGCTCACTCAACGCCATTCCAAGGTCACGAGCGTGACGGATCAGTCACGGTCGTGTCAGGCCCATGTTGAAATTCCTGAGCTCGCCGATCGTCTTTCTGAGGTCGACGATCGTCGAAGGGGTCACGCCCTACGTTACGGGCGTGACCACCCCTTGACTCGAAATCTTGGTCGATAAACTTCAATTCCTAGGTTTCCTAGGGTTCTGTTATGACAAAACCACTTCCAGGGGTCTAGTCAGAAATGGGATGTTACAGTAAGAGTTGGAATTCTCTCATCCTTAAAGAATTCCTCTTCCTCTAAAACATCTATCATCCCACCTATCATGGGAATCCTCCTCTCCCACTACTGAAAATGGAAGAGTCAATCCTCTTCAAGTGATGAATGGGTACACATAAAGACATGTCAAACCAATTCCTGTACATTTGATTCAAGTAGAGTGTGAGAATTCTTCCAAAATTTGGTGCATTCAAACATTCTTTTATCTTCTCAAACATCACTCTTCCCCAGTCAATCCTCTTCCTACATATCGCTGCTGTGAGGAGCTTGAACATCTCACCAAAAATGTAATCGTGTGATCCAACCTTGCACAAAAAGGCTTTTCCCATAATATCTGATAGCAACTTCCCTTTCTCGTTCATCCCTTTCCTTTTGATCGAGGTAGTTATTCTTGGCAGACCACAGAAGAGACGAGCTCGATACAAGTATGTCTCTTCAATCAAATCTTACTCAACCACTGACGACAGTCGCAAGTATCTATTCAAGAGACTTGCCTTCACTTTCACGTTCCTTACCTTACTTTTTTTATCACTGTCCCTTCATGACGAAGCTTGGCATTTTGATAAAATTCTTGGACATCTCGGTTAAGGAATCGACAAGGGTGTTCTAGAAGAAAAGTAAGCCCTGCCATCTCGAGCATCAAGATGACCTTTCTTAATTCATCTGAGGCTGCAACAAATCCTGTGCGTATAAGTTCACCACCGACTTGAAGGTTTCCACTGCCTCTGGGAGCCATCACTGAATGTCGAACTATAACTGATGGGAAAGACAAGAATTTTTGGAGACAAACTACGACATAGCCTTAGATGAAATCAAGAGGATTGCCTTTGACGGAAATGACGACGAAGTACTGCTTTGATGGAGGAGAATCAGTGATGAATATCTTTTGTCAGGAGTTAAGTCATCGGAAGGAGTCAAGAAGTCTTGATGAATCGTTAGAAATCTGAATGCCTTAAGTCATATTTTTTTGTTTTAAAGTTTTGAAGAGAGAGAGAGAGAGGCGGGTACCAGTTTGAAAATGACTCTTCAGATCCAATACATAAAGACTTAGAAAAAAATTTGACCTTGAGCAAATTCGGCAAAATGTCCCGAGAAGTCCTAATAAATTCGTCAAAATAACTCGTGTAATGTAGGGTAATTTGTCGAAATGACTCATAAAGGAGTCCTGATTTTACGAGAAGTCTCGACGAATTCATCGAAATGACACGAGTATATTCGAGGAATTTTCCTTAGAACTTTCAAGATGCTAAATTTATGTACTTTTGCTGATTTCTTGACTCTTTATGACTCCTTGTTGAGCATACCAAGTTCCATCTTGAAGAAATTAAACTTGGCCTCGTCCAAAAACTTTGTGAATATGTCGGGACATAGCTGAGATTTATGTCCCTGTTCTCCACATGCTACCAGATGAAATGGTATCTTATCTCGATGTGCTTTGTCTTACTGTGAGAGAATGGACTGTGAGTATTTGCTATTGCATTAGAAGAGTCGTAAAACATGGGAATCTCCTTCAGCTTCATGTTGTAGTCTTCAAGCTTATTCCATATCCATAGAAGCTGTACGCAACAACTGCCTGTAGAGATATACTCTGACTCGGCAATTGAGATATCAACACAATTATGCTTCTTATTGCTCCATGAAATAAGCCTTCTTCATAGGAACTGACACGTCCCAGAAGTGCTTTTCCAATCGTCCCTTCTTCCTGTAAAGTCAACATCTGAAAAACCAATTAATTCAAAGTCATTACTTCTTAGGTCTATAAGCCAAGATTTGGTGTACCTTTATGTATCTCAAAATCCTCTTTACAGCAGCATAATGAGATTCCTTAGAGTTCACCTAGAAACTAGCACATACACATGTTAAAAACATAATGTTCGGTCTACTAGCAGTGAGGTAGAGCAAGGATCTTGTACAACCCATATTCATCGAGGGTGGACCCCTCCAGAGCTAGGTCAGCAAGGGTCAAAGTCAGTAAGTCAAGACAGAAGCCAGGGTCAACGCGCAAGACAGCAGAAGGCCTAAGCGAGTTTGGTGAGCTCCACTCACATACTCGCCAGGTAGGCGACTAGGCCGTTTACTCGCCCAGCCAGGCGAGCTCCCCCAGGAAGTGTCCTAGTCCCTGGGAGATGGGCTATAAATAAGACCCACCCACTCCCTTTGGATTTGCCTATAAATAGGACCCTAGGGGTACGAAGAGACATACTTCGAAATATCACAAAGATCTCGAGACCTCTTTTCTTGGACATTAGCTTAGCCATTGAATTCCTTTTTAAGAGAGACTCGATCGTGACCTTGCAACTATCTGTCTTAGTTGCTGCGACTTAGTTACCAGCTAGTCTCCCTCGTATCCTGCTCAACCATCTTTGGTTGTGGAGGTGTTGCTTCTTCTAAGCTTTCAGGTACGTGGTGGGACCTTCCTGCCACAGTGCATAAGATCCTGTTTGTTGTTCAGTAGTTTCCATGTCTTAGCCCGCTAGTTGTCAAGCCCAACCATTAAGCTGGTAACCTTAGGCTACCTTGATCCAAATTTTGTGGTTGGGATTTTCCCGACTTCAACAGATCCAATTATGTTTTTGTACTTGGTTTCATCAAAAGGTTTCCCTTTTTAATCCTTGTCCAGAGTCATAGTTTAACCCATTAGATTCCTCATAGAGGTTACGTTCTCCATTCCAAATTTCTTAATTAACTCTTTGGTGAACTTCGTCTGAGAGATGAAAATTTCATCTTCATATTACTTTACCTGAAGTTCTAAGAAATACTTCAGCTCTCTCATACTGCTCATTTCAAACTTCCCTTGCATCAAGTTAGAAAACTTTTTACAAAGGTTGTTATCCGTAGATCAAAAGATAATGTCGTCGACATAGATTTGCACTAGCAAAATTTTGCCTTTAACTTCCCTAAGAAATAATGTCTTATCAATCTGTCCCTTTGTAAACTTGTTCTCAAGAAGAAAGCTATATAACATCTCATACTAAGCTCGAGGAGCTTGTTTAATACTATATAGAGCTTTGCGAAGAAAGTAGACATAAACAGGGAATGAAGAATCTACAAAACCAGGGGGTTGTTCCACATATACTTCTTCCTTTAAATTACCATTAAGGAAGGCTGTCTTCACGTCCATTTGATACACTTTGAACACTTTGTGAGCAGTATATGTGAGGAATAACCTGATCGCTTCGAGTCTTGACACTGGAGAAAATGTTTGATCGAAGTTGATCCCATCTTCTTGTCAGTACCCTTGAGCTACAAGTTTGTTTTTGTTCTTTATGATCACGCCATCTTCGTCCAACTTATTTCTGAAGACACATTTTGTTCTGATCACATTATGGTAGCGTTTGGTTGGGCTTTTTGCCTATGGTGCGGTTGAAACGCACCACTATTATGAGCGTAAGCGTCGTTTGGTTGGGCTTTTTTAGGAACCGCCGTTTTCAACTTTCCGCTTAATAACAAAAGGGGACGACCGCGGGTTATTTTCGCATCCAGCCGCAGTACAGCCGCATCCTAGGGTTATTCGCTCCCGATCGTCTCCTCGTTCGCTCCCGATCGTCTTCTCGCTCGATTCCGCTTCCATCTTCCCTATCGACGCAAGCCGGCGAATCCGCATCCATCTTCCCTATCGTCTTCTTCGAAAGCAGTGTCCATCTTCGCCGACAACGATCGTCGCCGACTTCTGCGCAAAAAGCGAGCATATCCTCCCCATCGCCCTCTTCTGCGCCAACAACGAGCAGAAATTGAGGTATGTCCCGATCCCTCTTTTCCTTGGCCTTCTTCGATCTCCCCTTCACCTTCCATCTCCCCATCCATCTTCCTCCATCCGCAACCCGATTGCTCCCGGTGTACTGTTTTTTTCAGCCCCAATCTCCCGACCGAAGCTGAGTACCCTATTTCTGTGTGTTTTTTTTCAGGTAAACCTACTTGCAAGCTGATCCTAGTGCACTATTTTTTTCAGGTACCCTATTGTTGTGTATTTTTCTCTTTTGTATGTGTTTTGTGTGGGTTGTGTTGTATGTGTGTGTGAGTCTATGTGTGTTTGTGAGTATATGTGTGTGTGAGTGTATATGTGTACGTATGTGTGTTGTTATTGAGTTTATATATATGTGTGTGTGAGTATATGTGTGTGTGAGAAAGTGTGTGAGTATATGTGTGTGTGAGTGTATATGTGTGTGTGAGTGTGTATGTGTGTGTGAGTGTGTATGTGTGTGAGAGTGTATGTGTGTTTGTGAGTATATGTGTGTGTGAGTGTATATGTGTGTGTGATTATATGTGTGTGTGAGAAATTGTGTGAGTATATGTGTGTGTGAGTGTACATATGTGTGTGTGTGTGAGTATATGTGTGTGTGGGTATGTTTGCATGTGTGTGTATATACGTGTGTGTGTATATGTGTGTGTGAGTATATGTATGTGGGTATGTGTGTATGTGTGTGTATATGTGTGTGTGAGTGTATGTGTGTATATGTGTAATGTTTTTTTAATATTGTTCTCTTTTGTATGTGTTGCCTTATAAAGATGGGCAAAACAAAAGACGGTGGGGTGGCCGCAATGTGGGACAATTCCGTTATTCTCCTCTTTTGTGATATCTGCATAAAAGAGATAGAACGTGGGAATCGTCCTACAACACATTTTAGTAAAGAGGGGTGGTCCAATATAATGAAGGCATTTGAAGAGTCGACTGGAAAGAAATACGATAAAGTACAATTCAAAAATAAATGGGATCATCTGAAGAAGGAGTGGAAACTTTGGACGGAGTTGAAACGAGGTGAGACAGGCTTGGGTTGGAACACATCAAAAAAAACAATAGACGCCTCGAATGAGTGGTGGGACGAGCGATTGAAGGTATTCAATGTTTGAATTCAGTTATTACCCTCAATAAATTATTGTATGTCTGTTTTAAATAATGGAGTAATATTTCAGGTTGTCCCTGCCGCAAAGAAGTTTCGTTATTCCGGAATACAGCCAGAGTTAGAGGAGAAACTAAACATGATGTTCAGCTCTGTTGTTGCGACTGGAGTTCATGCTTGCACCCCTCATTCGAGGAATGTTGGCCCCGAGTCTACTGGTGATAGAGAATTGTCAGACGGTGGACAAGAAGAGGTTGGTGTCAATGGTGTTCCTCCTGTAACTGAGAACACAGCTACATCCGAGGTTGGCCAAAAGAAGAGGAAAGGACAGAAGAAAGATATTACATCAGTATTAGAGGATATGGCAGAATCTTCTTGGACCATGTGTCAATTCATGCAGGAGCCACCAAAGAGCAATTATTCCTTCACCATTGCCCAAGCACTAGAGAAGTTAGCAACTTACCATGAATTACAATCAGATAGGGAATTCCACTTCTTTGCCATCACCTATCTAATGGACAAAAATCATAGGGAGACCTTCATGTGCCTGCCAGAAAGTCTGAATGTTCAGTGGCTGCGTAGTCGCTACACTAGTGGTGTGTAGTTGTGTCTATCTTCTTTATTTCTGTGTGTTTTTTATTAGTGCATACTATTATGTTTTTTTACCGCACTTGTATGGACATTAACATGTTATCTGCTTTTTTATGTTTTTTACCGCACTAGTATGGAAATTGATATGTGGATGATTTTTATGCTTACTACTTTATTCCAAAATATGTATGACTTCTTTTGTGATATCTGTACTTGTTTATTCCAGAATATATCGAGCGAGGACTCTGATAATTCCATCGAGCAGTACGGGGGAGCTAGAAGAAAATGTGTTATTGTTCAACAACACACTATAATAGCAGCATCATGTTTGGCCTCTGCACACACCTCTCTATTAAACAGTCGAGTCGCACGCATGACTTCGAAGAAGACAGGTGATAAATGGGTTGGAGAGATACTTCGTGGATCTACTGTGAGATTTCATGACTCTTTGATGGTGAGTCAAGAAATATTTCTTGATTTGCTGCATTATTTGGAGGAAAGGTGTGGGCTCCAGGGAACAAGAAGGACAGCCTCCAGAGAAGTGTTAGCCTTGACCATATACATATTGTCGCACAATGAATCGATGAGAAAAACAATTGAGCGCTTTCAGCATTCAACGGAGACAGCAAGTCGATTTTTCTCTCAGGGTATTCGTGCTTTGTTGCGGCTAGGGGAGGAAGTTATCCAGCCATTAGATAGGTCTTTCGGGAGCACTCCAGCAGAAATTATGTATGACAGACGTTATATGCCATTCTTTAAAGATTGCGTCGGGGCTATAGATGGGACACATGTTGACGCGTGCATAGCAGTTGGACAGCAGGTACCGTATATTGGGAGACGGGGCAATCCAACTCAAAATGTCATGGCCGCTTGCGATTTCAACATGTCGGGTTGGGAGGGATCTGCACACGATAGCCGGATTTTCAATTATGCCATAAATTACCCTCAATATAATTTTCCTCATCCGCCTCGAGGTAATGTTAACAATTATGTTTATCTATTTCTTACTTTAATTTATTTGAGTGGTTAATTAATTTTTAACACATTATTAGGAAAATATTACTTGGTCGATTCTGGATATCCTTTGCAGAGAGGGTATTTGAAACCATATCAAGATACAAGGTATCATTTGCCAGACTTCGCACGCGGTGGTCGTCGAGTGGAGGGACGTCGAGAGATGTTCAATCATGCTCACTCATCGCTAAGGAGTGTGATAGAACGATCGTTCGGTGTTTGGAAGAAAAATGGGCCATACTGCGGGACATGCCGAGCTATAGCTTTGTGAAGCAGGCAGATATTACGATGGCCACGATGGCATTACATAATTTTATTCGCCGACACCCTTCCCGTAATGATATAGATTTCAATGAGTGCGAGCAGGAGGGTCAAGATGATAGGGTGACCTCACAAGGGCGATAAGAAACCTGCTCTGACACTGCAGGTGGAGTAGAGGAGATGATCGCGCTACGTGATAGTATAGCGGATCAGTTGTATGAATCGAGAGCATAGCTCGAGATTGTGGGTGTACCTGGATTTCTTGTGTTATGTGTTTATTTAGCTTCTTTTTTTTGGAAAATAATTTTAATTCAAAACTCCATTTTGAATCCAAACAACTTATTCAAAACTCTGTTTACAAAACTCCATTTCATCCAAATAGTTTTTTAACAAAACTCTGTTTTCCAGAATCAGCACTTTCTCAATCAGCAACAGCTCATCAACAGCTTTTTATCAGCAACAGCCCAACCAAACAGAGCCTATGTCTTTTGGGTATTTGTACCAACTCCCAAACTTTGCACCTCTTGAATTAATTGAGCTCTTCTTTCATTGTAATGATCTATGAAGCATCTCTATTTGCTTCTTCAAACTTCTTTGGCTCAATCTACGAGAGAAAACTCAAGTGCAAAATTTCATTAGTTGTACCTCTTCTTGTTCTTACTCCATCACGAGGATCTCCAATGATCTGATCAACTAGATGGTCTCTTGTGTGTCTGATCACTAGATTCCTCACATCCTCTATGCCACCAGGGGGTTCTGCTATTTTTGGTGCATCTTCATTAATTTGATGGAGCGCATCATCCTGAGGTTCTTCTTCCACCAGGCTTGGAATGTTGACTTTGACTGAGCTTGGAGCATTTTTCTTTTCATTTTCTTCCAAGCTTAGCTATTTTAACCTTGTACATGTATCTTCAATAAATACAGTAGAAGTGCTGCTATGAAGCATGCTCGTCTTATCAAATATAACATTAAAGGTTTCTTCTACCACCAGGGTTTTCTTATTGAAAATCTTATATGCTTTACTATGACTACTATAGCCTACGAAAATTCCTTCAAAACATTTTTCACTAAACTTAGTTTTATAATACTTCTCATTATTAAGTTTAAAGCATTTGCTACCAAAGATTCTAAAATAAGACACAGTTGTTTTTTAGCCCTTCAATAGTTCATAAGGTGTCTTAAGGTAGTTCTTATTTATGAGCGCTCTGTTTTGCACGTGGAAAGCAGTGTTGACGGCCTCTGCCCAGAAATACTCTGGTAAAGAAGAATCGTTCAACATAGTTTTGCATGCCTCTATGAGAGCCCTATTCTTTCTCTCAGCGAATCCATTTTTATATAGAGTGCGAGAAGAGGAAAACTCATTAAAGATACTTAGGCTTTCACAAGAATTTTATCATGGCCCCAGATTCAAATTCTGTTCCATGGTCACTTCTGATTTTTACCACAGAGTAGTTCAATTCATTCTGAATTTGTCTGACAAAATTGGTGAAGGAATCATATGTATCTGACTTGTGTTTCAGAAAGAACACCCATGCAAACCTTGAGTAATCATCAATAATAACCAATGTGCAAGCTTTACCTCCTAAACAACGAATTTGCAAGAGACCAAATAAGTCCATATGGAGCAGATATAAGCATCTAGTAGAATCTTTGTCAATGATGCTCTTAAAGGTAGCCCTTGTCCGTTTACCCATTTTGCATGAGTGACAAAGTCTCTCTTTAACGCATTTAATAGTGGGGGCATCACGCACTAGGTTGTTATAAAATAATATATTAATAGTTTTTAAATTAATATGTGTTAATCTCTTGTGTCATTGGTCACAGAGAGACACACTATCTTTTGCTAAAAAGCACACTGGTGTAAAAGAATCTAAGCAAATAAAATTTAAGCAGAAAATATTTCTACTCCGAGTACCTGTTAAAATAGTTTCTGACTATCAGACAACTTTATCAGACATTTATCCTTATAGAACTCTACCATATAACTTTTGTCTCATAATTGAATTATGCTAATGATATTATGTTGTAATCCTTCAACATATGCCATGCCTATGAAAGAGATTATACCATTAGAAATCATACCATAGCCTTTTGTGATTCTCCTGTCAGAACCGCCAAAAATGACTTTTGGTCCATTCTCAACTGGGGTATACTCTTGAAGTAGGCTTCTTGTCTCGGTCATATGTCGAGAGCATCCACTGTCCCAATACCATATTAGCATTTTATTGTCCTTTGGACATACCTGCATTTACAAACTAATTTCCCTTTGGAACCCAAATAGATTTGGATACTTGGTTCCTGGTTAGTTGAACACCATTGGTAGTGTTAATATTGCGAGTGGTCGTCCTAGTAGTGTTAACCTGTGGAGTTCTATAATTCTTGGGTTTAAACCAACAATCGGTGGCAAAGTGACCAACCTTGCCACACCACCAATAGTCAAACCTATTATATCTTCTTTTATTCTCCTTCTTTACCTTATGAATGGGTGGTCTGCTGGAGCAGCTGACTTGGAGGTAGAAGCCTCGTGATTACAACACACACATGACTTCTTCGTCTCAAGTGGCTTGTCAATAGCAAGTTTTACCTTCGGTGTCCTCTTTTCACCCGGTCCATGAACCAATGGACTATAAGCCTTACGGATAATTTCTTCATGAGGTGCTTTTAGAGCACTCATTCCAAAATTCCTAGAGTGGATCCATCCTTGGTAGTTTTTGTTAGGATCAATATATGTCGGCTTAGTAAAGTGACTATAGGATGCCTTAAAGTCATACTTGTTCGTAGGGAAGATTAATTTCTTGAAGGTAGTTTGACTCCGAGGGGCCTTCCCTTTACCCTTAATGGATTTGTGTCCCACTCCACTACCCTTCTTGGGAGCAGAAAATCAATTGATAAGAGGAAGTACAATGTTGGGCTTCGAGAAGCTAGCTACAAGCTTCTTCTCAGCTAACAACTTTTCTTTTAACTCATCGATGACTTTCTCTTTTAGACGTACTTGTTCAGTAGAGGTCATTGTTGGGTCCATTGTTCCCAATGTCCCAGATTTTAAGAAGGCCTACAGGACAATGGTATACACATATTTATATCTGATGCATGCTATAAGTTCTATATATATAGGTGGTCACTTGTTACACTGATTAGATAGGTGGTTAAGTAACAATGACAGGTGGACACAAGGAAAGATGCTGACTAGACAGAAATCTTTCTAGGTCCACAGGCGTTGAGTGAAGGCAGTTCACTCAATGGCATATGGCTTGAAGCACTAAGTAAAGCCCTAGCAGGCAAAGCTTCAGCATTACCAAGACAGGATTCTGGCTAAGTCCAGAAGCGTTGAGTAAAGGCTATTCACTCAATGCCCAAAGCCTTTTGCATTAAGTAAGCTCAAGAAGTCAAAGCATCTGAGAATCAGTGCAGGATTCTGGCTAAGTCCAGAAGCATTGAGTGAAGGAAGTTCACTCAACGCCTCAAGAAGAAAGCATCGACAGAACAGAGTGATGTCAAAGAAATAGAAGGAGTAGACAGGAAATCTGTCTAAGTCTAGAACCATTGAGTGAAGCCAGTTCACTCAACGACAGCTCAACAAAGATTCAAATAAGTGTAGAAGCATTGAGTGAAGGCTTATCACTCAACGCCTCATCAAGATGGCGAGCTAAGGCAGAATGTGTTGAGTGTAGAAGCATCACTCAATGCCTCCACTCAGAGGAAATCGGCTAAGTACAAATACGTTGAGTGAGGAAGGCTCACTCAATGCCTATTCTATTAGACAGCTAAAGTCTATATTCGTTAAGTGATGACTAATCACTAAACGCCTAATACTGCAGAATATTGGCTCAGTGTTTTTGCATTCAGTGACAAGCCTTCGCTCAATACCTATGGTGAATTGTCTGAATTTGACTAAGTCCACAGGTGCTGATGTCAGCAAGAATTCAAATATTGCGGGAAGTCTATAGTACGATTCAGATCAGAGAAATTAAAAAGAACTTATGGAGCTTTTGGAAAATAACTGAACTTCATCTTCTTCCTCTCGACTAAGTTGTAGAGCTTGGAGAGGGTGTTAAAGTCACTGATCTGAAAGTGAATATAGATAGCTATTGATCTTCCACAACAAGTTGTAGAAAATGCAAACCCTAGCTGTAGTGATTTCATAGATCAAGCTAAACTTTCCTGAAGAACTATTCTTGAAGCTGTGAAGGAGAAAGGACAGAGTTAGTCTCTGTTCCGAAGGTGGAAGACACAGGGACTCTAGGTTTGGTGTCAAACATCATCAACCAACTACTATTCTTTTGTAGGATCATTTTGATTTGAGTGTAAGCCTAAACTTATAAAGGCTGAGAGTAGTATCTTTAAGTAGATATGAGTTGTATGATTCAAGTGGTGAATCTGAGGTAGGATCCAGGTTTGGATCTGAGTTATAGGACTTTAAGTTAAAGTCTGAGATAGGGTCTTTGTGCCTGAGTGGTGGGAGATTATATCTCTGAGTGATTGGGCTCTGTACCAGAGGAATGACTTGAAGAAGTCTGGGAGATCCTGAGGGATCTGAGTTGTAAGCTCTTTTGAGCTGAGTTGGAAAAGTTGCCTTGTCTAACAAACTGTTAAAAAGATGGGAGGGACAGTGGATGTACCCATAATCTTGGAAACCACTATAAATTCTTGTGTGTTGTCTGTGATTGTCTTGAAAGCTAAGTTAAACTAAATCACAACACACCTAAAGTAGAAATAGTACAAAAAGACCTAAAAACTCTATTCATCCCCCCTCTAGGTGTTTAGCTACTCTTGAAACTAAAGACTTTCAAGTGGTATCAGAGGGAAATTACTCAAAAAAGGACTTAATAGTCTGAGTTGATCTCCAAGAGTATCTTAAGGTTATCCTTATGGGTTCAAGAGAGAATCATAAGGATTTGGAGGTCCATGAAGCTTCCTATTTGCAAAAGAGAGAACTTTGGGATCTGGAAGGAAAGGGTCAGACAGTTTATAGAGGAATCAGACCCAAGAATCTTTATAACTATTCAAGAGGGACCTTTCATCCCTATAAAGGTCTCAGTTCTGGATGCAACTGTCCAGACACCTAAAAAGTATTCTGAAATGACCAAGGATGAGGTCATATTAGCAACCTTGGAAAAAGGGCACAAAACATAATTATCAATACCATTGATGATTCCACATTCCAAAATCGTGTACATTGCAAGACTTCCAAGGAAATATGGGACACTCTAGTGGTCTATATAGAAGGCATTGAAAAAGTCAGGGATGATAGGAAATCCCTGCTTAATCAAGAGTATGAAGCCTTCAAGCAGACCAAGAAGGAAAGCATAGCGGAATGCTATGAAAAATTCTTCAGAATAGTGAATGTGCTAAGGACCTATGGGAGGGTCTTCCACAATTATGAGGTGAATGACAAGTTCCTTAAATCTCTAACCAGAGATTGGGACACCAAGATCTATGCCATCAGGGAGGTGGCAAAGATAGCTGAAACTCCCCCCTCCCCCATATATTATTTGGAAAGCTTCTCTCCTATGTGATGCAGCTATCTGCCAGAAAGGAGGAGGAGACCATCAGCAGATCACATGACAAGGAGAAGGCAGTGGCCTTCAAGGCTGAGGGCTCCAAGAAGAGCAAGGAGAGGATTGCTTCTCCTCCAAGGAGGCCTGCTGACTCAAACAGCACTGAACCAAGCAACTCAGACAGCAACATATCTGATGGAAGGTTTGCTACCTTCTCTAGGCAATTCCAGAAGATGATGATGAGGAAATAATGGAATAACAGACCATCCTCATACTCTCATCACAAGAAGGATCACCATCAATCTGACAAGAAGATCTCCAAAAGAGATAAGTATAATTCTAAACCTAGTAAACAGTTTTTTTCTAAAATTATTTTTTATTGCTGCAGTAAGTCATGGCATGTTATAGCTGATTGTCTTGCCAAGAGAAAGGATAATGGTGAGAAAAAGAATCACCAATATAAGGGAAAGAAGGAGAAGAACTTCCTTTCCAAGAATGAAAAGAACTGGAGTTAGAGTGACTCATCTTCTTCAGATTATGAAGAAGAGGAAGAAGCCTATATTGGGTTGTTTGTTGTTATTGTTGATGAAGAAGAAGACTATACAGCAGTAAGGATAGGTATCAGGGCCCCTCTACCACATTCAGACAGTGACACTGAGGAGGATGAAGATGTCAACAGCAGTTATAGGCTAATGGCCTTGTCTGATGAAGAATCAAGCCAGGATCAGCCTGGTCAAGATAAGGTATACTCACTGTACAGCTCCTCTTCTAGTTCAGACTATGAGACTAGTCCCAATTCTGATACATCTTTATCTAGTGATGAAGATGACTCGGAATTTGAGGAAGATGTCAATCAATTGATTGACAACTATAGGTTGATTTTGGAAGCTCTGAAGAAGAGCAAGTTGTTTGTCAAAAGGCAAGCAAAGGAGATTGTTTCATTGAGAAAGGATCTATTTGTGCACTCTGAATCAAACTCTTTGCTGAGTCAAATGAGCAGAGAGATAGCTCAACTAAAAAAAATCACCATAATCTAAGGATTAACCATACATAGAAAATGATCTTTAATTAAAGAGTTGGAAGAAAAGCTCCTAAAGGAGAAAAGGATAGTGGCTAAATTAAGCAAGCCTAAGACTGTGCTGCCACTAATTGATTCTTTTACCTCTCAAAAAGGTAAGAGAGGTCTAGGGTTTAAAGGGAACCCTAGAGTTTCCCATTCCATAGGGAAAGACAATGCTCAAATTTAGCCTCCCATTTCTTTTAAGAAAGTTCTGTTACCATCAAACAGGTATGACCAAGAAAGTATCTATAGTCACTGGTTGAATGGAAGGTCTACAAGTGTGAACAAAAATGTTCACAACTATAGTGGAAGATATGGAAAGGGGATGAGTTCCTTTAAGGCCCCACATGAAGAAATTCAAATGGCCCATCATGGACCATTTGTATTTACTGCACCAACCCCCACACTCAAGAATAAGGAAGTGGCCTTTTATCAGGTTCTCCAAGCATACACTCAGACTAAGAGAAAGTCTGTCAGCAAGCCTGACTTGGGAATTTCTGAGGCCATCGGCAGTATGTCTTCTGTAAAGATGACCACTGCTGGTAGAACTCAATCCAAGCTCTTCAACTAGCAGACTCACTTTCAGTCAGATTGTTGTTGAAAGAAACAAGAGTAAGGAAGTTGTTCTTCCTTCTAAACAGTCAGCTGCTAACAACTTACAAACTGCCAGACCTGCTCAGAAAAGAAGATACATTATACTTTGAGTGTTGTGTTGTGGTAAAGTGGGATATTTTGCCCTATATTGCTAGCACAATCTAACTGTGCCCAGAGCAAGTGCTAGTCTCCCTGTCAGAAATTCTACAGGAAGACATTTTCATTTTTAGGATAACCAGAACTAAGGATCCAAAAAATATTGGGGTCCTAAGGTAACATAAATTATGTTTTCAGGATAGTCCAAGTGCACATACTCCAATATGGTACTTAAACAGTGGTTGTTTGAGGTACATGACTGGAACAAGAAGCCACTTGAAGGACTACACTCCAGTGAAGAATTGACCTAATGTTATCTTTACTGGTTCAGATAGAGGAGTCATTAAGGGTTATGGTATGATTACCAATGGCTTAGTCACAATCTCAAAAGTAGCTTATGTGGAAGGGTCGCAATACAACCTGATAAGCATAAGCCAACTTTGTGATCTTGGTTGTCATTGTCCACAAGAATGAGTGCTAAATTAAGAGATCAAGTGACCAAGAGGTCTTCTTGACAGGCACTAGGAGTGGAAATATCTATTGTTTAAACATTCTATATATAAGTAAAGACTCTCATATCTGTCTAGTTGCAAATGCGAAAGTCTCATATTGTGTTACATGGAACAAGAGACTAGCTCACTTGAACTATAATACCATCAGTAAGCTCTTTATTGAAGAGTTGGTCAGGAATGGTTCCAAAATGATGTACACCAAGGAGGGCATTTGCTCTGCATGCCAAAAGAGCAAGAAGAAAAAAGCTTCTTTTAAGAGTATTGGGGCCAAAGACTCTGTGATGTGTTTGTACCTCCAGCATATGGACTTGTTTGGTCTTATGCCAGTTCATAGTCTAGGCAGGAAAGTCTACAACTTGTGATTGTTGATTACTTCTCTAGGTTTGCTTGAGTTTTCTTTCTTAAGAAAAAGTCTGAAACCCTTGATATCTTCAGGACTTTTGTCAAACAAATTCAGAATGAATTAAACAGTACTATGTCAAAATCAGAAGTGACCATGACACTGAATTCCAATCTGAAGGCATGATAATGTTCTGTGAAGAATAAGGGATTCACCAAGAATTTTCTTCTCCAAGAACTCTCCAGCAAAATGGGATTGCTAAGAGGAAAAATAGAACTCTCATAAAAGCTAGTAGGACATTGCTAAGTGGCACATCTCTCGCAGAATACTTCTAGGCTGAGGGAGTAAATACTACATGTCATGTTCTGAATAAAGCTTCTATCACAAAGGATCACAAGAAGACTCCCTATAAGATAATGAAGGGTAGAAAACCAAACATTACCTATTTCAGGATCTTTGGAAGCAAATGCTATGTGTTCAACTATGGGAAATCTTACCTTACTAAGTTTGCTTCCAAATCCTATGAGGGAATATTTGTTGGGTACAACAATCATAGCAAAGTATATAGGGTCTACAACTTGAAAAATCAAGTTGTGGAAGAGTTTGTAAATGTAGTTTTTGATGAATCTTCTATGATCAACAGTGAGCTGCCTAGCTCCTCATCTAGATCTATAGGTATAGAATAGGTGATGGAAAATCTAACCATCAAGGATGTTACCCCAGCTTCCCAACATGAAGATAGTGATGGGTATGTTCCTAAAGAAGGACAAAGCACACATGATATGGATGAAGATCAATAGGATCCAACAATTGAAGTCAATGATACTGAAGAAATGTTGCCTCCAGCAATCAGACATCTAAGAGATCATCCCATATACCAGAAAATTAGAGATGCCAGTCAAGGGGTGATAACAAGGAGCAAAAGCCTGAATATAGCTATCTATTCTAGCCTTTTGTCTCATATTGAGCCAAAGAAATTTGAAGAAGCCAACATAGACCAACACTGTATTGTAGCAATACAAAAGGAACTGAACTAGTTCAAAAGGTGTAAGGTTTGGAAGCTGGTTCCCAGACCACAAGGTCATAGCATCATTGGAACCAAGTGGATCTATATGAACAAGCTTGATGAAAATGGTGTTATAAATAAGAATAAAGCTAGGCTGGTGGCTAAGGGATATAAACAAGAAGAAGGTATTGGTTTTGATCAAACCTTTGCCCCAGTAGATAGGCTATAAGCCATCAGACTGTTCCTTGCATATGCTTCCCACAAGGGATTCAAAGTCTACCAGATGGATATGAAGTTAGTCTTCCTTAATGCTGACTTAAGGGAAGAAGTCTATATTGAGTAGCTATCAGGTTTTGTTGCTCCTTACTCTCATAATTATATTTATAGACTTAAGAAACCCTTGTATGGGTTAAAATAAGCCCCAATAGCATGGTATGAGACCCTGTTTAGCTTTCTAATTGAGAACAAATTCTGAAGGAAAAAGATAGACAAGACTTTATTCCTAAGGGAATCCAAGGGCAAGATCATACTAGTCCAAATTTATGTAGATGACATAATTTTTGGGTCTACTGATGATAACCTTTGCAAGAAGTTGTCTAAACCTATGCAAGGGAAATTTGAGATGAGTAGTATGGGTGAGCTCAAGTACTTCTTGGGCCTCCAAGTAAGATAATCTGAAGATGGATTATCCATCTCCCAGTCTAAGTTCGCTAGGGAGTTAATTAAGAAATTTGGTATGGAAAATGCCTCCATACTAAAAACTCTCATGGGGTCAAACGTGTCAATAGATAAGGATGAAGCAGGTAAACCTGTTGATGAATCCATGTATAAAGTGTTGGGTCCATTGATCCCAAAGGCCCTGATTTGATGATGTTAACCATGTCAATGAAATAGACATAGTTGTATTTGATGTATGGTTAAGTTCATGCATACAGGTTAGTCTTTGTCACAATGATTGGACAGTTAGTTCAAAATACAATGACAGGTGGACTCAAGGGGGAGCAGGAAACTCAGAAAACTACCTAAGTCCAAAAGCGTTGAGTGAGGCAAGCTCACTCAATGCTATTCAACTAATAGTGTTGAGAGAGGGTAGGCAGTCAAAGCTGACATTATTGCAAATCCAGAAAACTACCTAAGTCCAAAAGCATTTAGTGAGGCAAGCTCACTCAATGCCATTCAGCTAATAGTACTGAGAGAAGGTAGGCAGTCGAAGCTGACAGTATTGGAAATCCAGAAAATCAGCTAAGTCCAGAAGCGTTGAGTGAGCTCAACTCACTCAACATCATATAACTAGAAGCATTGAGTCAAGGTTATCCTGTCATAGCCTTACTGTGAAGAATCCAGGAAATTTTCTAAGTCTAGAAGCGTTGAGTGAGCTCAACTCACTCAATTCCATACAGCTAGAAGCGTTGAGTCAAGGTTATCTTGCCATAGCCTTACTATGAAGAATACAAAAAATCGGCTAAGTCCAGAAGCATTGAATGATCTCAGCGCTCTCAACGCTCTCAATGCCATCAAGCAAAGCTGAAGAATCCAGCAAGTTTCTGAGTCCAGATTCGTTGAGTCTACCAATCGTCGAGCTGAGCATAGCTTTCGTCGACCGAAGTTCAGAGTTCGTCGATCAGAGTTCAGATTTTGTCGATCTCAGCCTTCACCTGAAGAAAGAGTTGGGCTGAGAGAATTCGTCGATCTCAGCTTCACTATTTCGTCAAGCTGAGTTCAGGTTTCGTCGAACTGAGCTCAAAGTTCGTCGACCTCAACCTTCATATGAAGAAAGAACTGTGTTGAGAGAATTCATCAATCTCAGCTTCACTATTTCATCAAGCTGAGATCAGAATTCATCGAGCAGAGCTTGAAGTTCATTGAACACAGGATTTCAGAAAAGTTAGTTGATTTTGGCTAAGTCCAGAATGATGCTGACTCAGTAAAGTCAACAAGTCAATAAAGTTCAGATTCGATGCAAATCGATATTAATGTCATCGTTAGTCTACAGTGGATCTCAAGTTAATAAAGCTGAGGTTTTAACCACCGTTAAAACTGAGACACGTGTCGATCATCTCGCCAATGTGACGGGATTATAAATAGCAAAAGAGATCGAGATCTATTAAGTATGATTGGATTAATTTCTGATTAACTTTTTGAAAAAACGAGGAACGGAGTTCGTCGTCTTCATCCGCCATTGTTGCAGAAGCCAAGAACCTCAAGTTCAAATCTGAAGGGCTTCTGAGTTTGCTAGTGCAATCAACATCCACTCCAGCAGGTTCAAAGTAATCCTCAAAGAGAGACGAATCAGCCTAGGCATGCCCTAGCTAAAGTTATCTTCTCAATCCAAGCAGATCCTAAGTCTGAAGATCAATTCGCTGGATCAAAGAAGAAGGAAGGGCTGAAATCTGCTCAGT
This sequence comes from Platanthera zijinensis, assembly GCA_039513925.1. Taxonomy (NCBI): domain Eukaryota; kingdom Viridiplantae; phylum Streptophyta; class Magnoliopsida; order Asparagales; family Orchidaceae; genus Platanthera; species Platanthera zijinensis. The sequence continues at coordinate 69,259,312 of CM077088.1, read as the reverse complement.
CCAGATCTGGAGATATTCCTGAAGAAGAAGAAGCAGATTGAAAGTGAGGGGATAAGATACTTACTACTCTAGAGGGGGGGGGGGTGAATAGAGTATTCAAAAAATTAAGGAGACTCTAAACACTTCTCTTCGAGTTATTGCGGAATAGAAATATGAAAGCTTAAAACCTAAAGCCTATCAGAGTGTAGTGAATAAAATATCAAGCTAACTGAAGTTTCAGTTGAGCTTTAAGCCTAGCACAACACTTAGCAACCTAGTTAAATTTATTACAGCCACAGTGCATCAGTTAAAGTAAGCAACCAGACAACACAAGAGATTTATAGTGGTTCCCCAAATGGATACATCCACTCTTCTACCACCCTGGTAGGAATCCACTACAGGTTTTTGTTCAGGTGCCCTGCCACCACAAGATCTGTTTCAGGTAGATCTAGAGACCCTTTTAGCTTTTGATCAGGAGCCCAAAATCCAATAGGTTTTTGATCAGGTGCCCTATCACCAACAATTCACTTTTGAAGGGAGTAATAACCCTTTTACAAGGAGGTTAAAAGAAAGATAAAAAGGTGTCTTCTCTGTGTTCAGAGAAGCTAGTGGATTTCTCTGAGAAAATCAAAGCTCCCCCTGGCTTAGAGAATGTCCAGGAAGAAGCTTTCATTTAGGGTGCAGGAACTCCAGATTGCTTTGAAACTTTTTCTAATGCAGCTTTGAAGAAGACTAAAGATGTTGATGAATGTTCTTCTTTAGCAGCTTTTGCAATCTGGAAGGAAAGTTCTTCTTGAAAGCTTGAACACTGAGTGTTGATTTTCCTGAAGACAGGATGAACTCAGGAAGAAGCAGAGGAACAAATCCTTTTTCTTGAAAGCTCTTGTTCTATCACACTTGTTGCTATGTTCTGAGTTTCTGTATGTCTTATTTATATTCAGCCAACTGTTTTATAATATATAAACTTTTTATCTTTCTAACAATGCCTCGAGCCCTGCACAAAAAGGTCTTTCCAAAATAATATAATAAGTCAAATAAAGAAACTGCAGATATAGTCTTTTCTGTCATTCCCAAAACGGATTTAAGGATATTAAAATATCCTATCAATTTGACTTATCACAAATATACAGGAGACAAATCCTAACGGCTATATTACAGCTGTACAAAGTGTAACATCCCATTTCCGACTAGACCCCTGGGAATGGTTTTGTCTTAACAGAACCCTGGGAAGCCCAGGAATTGAAGTTTATCGACCAAGATTTCGAGTCAAGAGGTGGTCACGCCCGTGACCGACCCGTCACGCCTGTGACCTAGGGCGTGACCCCTTCGACGATCGTCGACCTCATGAAGACGATCGTCAAACTAAGAAATTTCAACATGGGCCTTACATGCCCGTGACCAATCTGTCACGCTCGTGACCTTGAAATGGCGTTGAGTGAGCTAAGCTCACTAAATGCCGTGGTCTTGATGGCGTTGAGTGAGCTTAGCTCACTTAAAGACATAAGCTAGACATCGTTGAGTGCACAGACTGCACTCAACGCCATCAGGTGTCATCTGGGTGGCGTTGAGTGAGCTGAGCTCACTCAACGCCGTAGACTGGATGGCGTTGAGTGAGCTTAGCTCACTCAACGCCGTAAACTGTCAGGCGGGATGGAGTTGAGTGCGTTGAGTGCACTCAATGCCATAAGTTGAACGGCATTGAGTGCACTGACTACACTCAACGCCATTTGGTGTTGCCTGGATGGCGTTGAGTGAGCAGAGCTCACTCAATTCCATAATCTGGATGGCGTTGAGTGAGCTAAGCTCACTCAACGCCATAATCTGGACGGCGTTGAGTGAGCTAAGCTCACTCAACGCCATAATCTGGACGGCGTTGAGTGAGCTAAGCTCACTCAACGCCCTCGTTTAAAAGGGGCTTATTCTGGATGGCGTTGAGTGAGAAGAGCTCACTCAACGCCATAATCAGGATGGCATTGAGTGAGCTGAGCTCACTCAACACCATAGCCTGGGAGGCCATTCTGATGGCGTTGAGTGAGCAAAGCTCACTCAATGCCGTATCTGGGATGGCGTTGAGTGAGCTGAGCTAACTCAACGTCGTAGCATGGATAGCGTTTTGTTAGCAAAGCTCACTCAACGCCATTTTACTTAGTTTTTTTTCCGGCAGATCTGTTTTGGCTGGGTGCTGGTTCAGCTGAACCGGGCCGGTCTAGGAAGTGGGCCAGAATGCATTATGGGCCATTTTCTTATTAAGACTTAATTAAAACCTTATTTAGTGAGTTTGACCGGTTGTGCCACGTGGCAGCCGTTTCCTCTCCTTCCAGCCATGGCCGAGCGACGGTTTGCCTGGCCATTAATGGCTTTTAAGGCTCGGCTCCACCCTCTCCCCCTTGAAACAGCTGGATTCAACTCCTCTCAGGGAGAGGAGGAGTTTCCAGCCTTCTCTTAGCTGAGTTGAGTGTTTCATCTCCCCCTCCACCATGGCCGAAGCATGCTTTTAAGGAGGCACTAATGGCTGGACCGTTTATATCCCCACCCGCAGCCTTATTTATCCTATATAAGACTCCCTAGACTTAGAGAGGAGGGTTTCACCCTTGCTTGATAAAGCTAGAGCTCATTACCTTGCTGTTGAAGAATTCCGACGATGCCACCACCAGGCAAATAGCATCCCGACGATCGGATCGACTCCAAACCGCGAATAAGGTCCTCCTCTACTCCTCCTTCTATGGGTAGATCTTAGAAATTATTTAGGAGAGATATCAAGCTCAAAAGAGCTGGATCGAGTGAGCGTTTCCATGGTTTTTCCAAAAATTTATGGTGGTCGGGTTCGCCGGAAACCGCCTCTCCGGCGGCCGCGCCGCCGCCCGACGGTAGCCCTCACCTCAACAGAGGTGGTGGTGGTGGCCGGCCAGGGAGATGGCTGTGTGGCCGGGAAATAGTTTTAGAAAAGCTACAGGAAGTGTTTATTTTCCGGTTCTGCTCGGGTTCGGGTAAAGAAGAAGATGAACAGTATATTATATTATATTATATTATATATGGTATAATTAGTGAAGTAATCCCCTTTACTGTGCTCTAGGTTTCAACAGACAATTATAGCCCGTAGGGGCCAAAAAATAAAAAGTGGTCAACATATAAAATGTAGCTCTTGAAGTCTAGTTTAATTCAAAATTAATTTCACTCGATTTAGAGTCCTTGTTAGACCACAACACACATTTTGGTGAGGTCTATCCATAGGGTTGTCCTGAGATTGATTTGGATGCCCACATCAATCCAGACATCCAAACAACTTGAAATTATGGGTATGGGCTATTATTAGCCATACCTAGGACTTATCGAAAAATCAGAATTTTTGAAGAATATTTTCCTATAAGTTTTGTAAAAATTTAATAATTCATGTATAATTTATTTAGGTGTCCTAAACACCTCAAAATCCCCCCAAATTTGGGTGGGAGGTCTTAGGGGGAATGTTAGAACTATGGTAAAAATTCCACCTCATTTGGAAGTGTTTTGATTAAGTTTTAACTCGGCCCTAGGTTGGTCCTTATAGGGTTAATTAGGTCAATTCATTCCTTTTGGGATTTGAGTAATCAAACAACCTCAACAGAGGTTGATATTTTGTCCACTGGCGTTTTGAGGCATGACACACTCTCCAATGTAATTTGGGGTGGTTTGGGATAGGGTAGCCCAAGAACCCTAGGGTAGGTCCCTTAATGGGGATTTTTAGGGTTGTGAAGGTCATGGGGTCAAATGACCTTGGATTGACTTTAAATTTGGTGAAGAGGACTATAAGGGTACTAAAGTCCTCTGTTCAAAATTTTAGGGTATTTGGAGACATTTAGCCTACCTAAAACCCTAACCCTAGTTTAGGTCACCAACCTTAATTTGAGTTATTAAGCTATCAACTGATGTTCAAATCAAGTAAAGTTTGGGCAAAGTGTTTTTCCTGTCTAAATGGCCATAATATAATTTTGTTGAGGCTTTTGGATTAATTTATACAGTACTTCATTCACAACCCAAGTTGTGCCCTAGATATTTATTTTGATGATTCTGGAATTTCTGTTCACTAGAATGTTATGAAATCTTGGATTAGGTCATCTTATAGCATGTTATACCTACTGTAGTTTCTTGGGAGTTTTATCTGAATATTTTGGGTACTTGCTTCTTTAACGTACTAATTGTGATATGTAGTCAAAAATACAAATAATGCTTATTTATTATTTTTAAATTTATGAAATTTGGTCCGTCTATGTTTAAGACTGTGATAGTCATCCTGTAAATTTCTCTAGATTTTTAGACAATTAAAAAAAGTACCTGCTTCACTAAGCTAGGAAAATTAGTGTTTTACATTAAAATAAATTCAGAGCCCAAATATTAAATAAAAATTATGGGACTTGGTTTCTGATAGTCTTAGGTAACCATAAAGCTTCTATAACGTTCTTGTGATTTTTGGATACATATTTACAGTAAGTGCTTCATAATATAGTAAAAGTGGCCTAAAATAGTAAATTAGGAACTGTAGGTCTAAACACCTCTGAAATTTCTAAAAATTAGGAATTACTGCTGAAATGACACATAAGATTTTTACTGATTTTATGGTGATTTATTGTTGGCTCATTAGTAGACATCATGTTCATACTAGGGCATTGGGAGGCTGAGAATAAATAAATTAAATGCCAACTGAATTAGGAAAATTATTATTTTCTGGATTTAGACTAATTATGTCATGGTAGACCTCCAGTAAATATTATAGGAGATTCGGAAGACAATTTGGAGTACCACCCCTTGCATACCTCATAAAGCTTAGGATGGTCTGCGTTTAGTAAAACTGCAGAAGCTGAACTAGAGTGGGTAATGAACTTGGGAAATGGAATTTTGGTAGTATGTTGGTTTGGATAGGGCGAGTTAAATCAAATTCATTATTGGAAGTCTAGACGGGTAGGGTGTGAGATTGACTAGTGTTAAGTGGTGTTCGGGTTCGACGGAAGATCGTCCTCCCCGAGAAGAGGAAGAGTCAAAGTCACCCTAGGATTAGCCCATTGTAATATGAGAAGGGAATGTGTTAAGGGAACCAATCAATTACAATAAGATCCTTGGAAAGGGAGCTTTGGGATTCACCCCATCATAGTTCCTAGTACCGCTGCGAGCCCTTCACCAGGTAAACCTCGGGAAGTCCAAGGTTAACCTTAAATCGTAGGGATAAAATGTTCAAGAGTAACCCTAACAATAGTTGCACCTCACACCTACACTTGTACGCTTAGGAAGAAGAATTGGCATGGAATGGGTAGAGTAGGTCCGTGGTCTAAGGGCCTACTAGTAATGTTAATGGTCTGGTTTGTGATTGGGAAGTCCGGGGAGCTGGATGCTCGGGGACTTGGTATAAATTTGGAAGTCCAGGGAGCGGGATGCTCGGGGACTTGGTATATGCTTGGTAGCCTAGAGAGCTGGGGACTCGATAACATGAGAACTTGTACAAATATAACTATCACGATTGAATGTGCAAAAAAGTGGTGGGTCATCGGTACTTGACGATCAATCACACCGACATCGGTGCATTGACTCGGCGGTGTGGGACACTTAGCCAAAGAAAGCCTGGTGGATATAGCCAGCACTAGTACACGGATACTCTAGGTTGTGTTCTTCTAGGGGCGTACGGAAGGGCTAGGCCGGGTAGTGTGGTTACCCGCCTAGGAGTGGGGGGCCCGACCTACTGTCTCCGTTTGCCACTACGGAGGTTCCTAGGAGTGAACCTAGCTGCCCGAACAGGGGGAACTAAAGGTCTGTGCGCATAGAGTCGTGTGGGTGTGTTGCACTTGCTTGTGCATTCCATAGTATATTTGCGTGTCATAGCATAAACATTGCATATAACCCCTGTCACCTATCGTATAAAATGGTATGAGACATTTTATACGATAGGCCCTGCAAAACGACCCCTTTGTCTATAGGGGTAATCCCTATAAATCAATAGTTATATTTCTTCGGCTTTTACTTACTTGATATTCCTTACTGTTTGATAACCGACACCCCAACGTATAAGTGGTATGGGACACTTTATACGATGGGAGCCCTGCAAAAGATCCCTTGGCTTATGTGCTTCCGCACATAAGTTAAGGTTACATTTCCTACTTTCTTTTTCTGTCATATTTACTATGGAATTGCTAGCATAGGTCCGCTGTCACCTGCTGTTGACTTATTCTCTACCTTCATGTCCTTTCCTTTCTTCCTCTCCGCTCGGTACCTAAGAGCCATGGGGAAGGGGTAGGGGATGATAGGGCTTAGTCTTTATGACTAACTGTTTTCGAACCACAACATTTTAGGTGTACCATATGGAAGGGTCACAGGTTTTGTAGTTTCTGACAGAGTTGATCCCACGACTGTGTTACCATTGTCACCAGCCGGGACATAAACGGGTAAAATGCCCCTTGATGGGTGGGATCCCACCAGCTCAGCAGCCAGGAGGCCGAAGACGTAGACGCAGACATGAATTGCGAGGCGGCGACTGCAGGCCGAAAAGGAAGAAGCACCCAGAGATGCAGCACCAGCAGAGTACGGAGTCGGCGGAGGTGGGCCAGTCTAGCTTGGGTCCTCTCGGTTTAGTGACAGTTATAGTGACGCTTAGTTTTAGTTTTGCTTCCGTGAGTGATTTGTAGTGAAGACATGATGTACCGGGCATAAGCCTGTATTTGTAGTACTCTTATATATTATTATGTGGACACTCCCTTCATGGATATTTTATTTCTATATATGTGATTATCTTGTGGACTAGTTTTATATTTACTTACGCTACTGTTCTACGATTGATTTGGCTGGCAGGATCGGCGTTTTGTAGTGATGACCTTCCCGGGCATGTTAATGTCACCGCAAAGCGGCGCTTCTGGGACTAAGACCCGATGTTAACAAAAAGGGGGTCTTACAAGTGGTATCAGAGGAGACCTTGATCGTAAAGGTAGTAGTCCACTAACCCTGGGCCACCCCCGCGCGAGCTTAGTTTGAGGACAAACTAGCAGCAGAAGCGTGGTGTGCCTATACGGGAAATCACATGTAATAGTCCACTTCATCATTAATTGGAATCCTTCTTTATAGCCTGTGGCAAACTTTGCCCCCAGCAGGGAACACACTCTGGCTACCAATAGTAGGCCTCTAGTCAATGAGTTAGACTCAACCCAATAAGGACAAATAGGTTACCTTGACAATCCCAACAGTAGCCTAGTCAATAGTAGGCCTTAGGTAGGATTGAGGTACGCAGATACATGAAGCGAATAGGGGCAGATCCTAGTGCGAGATCCTTTTGGATAAGGTCACATGTTGACCTTGAGGAAATTGTCGCAACTGGTGAATTGAAGAGTTAAAGTATGGGGAATGACGACAAGTCTCAAGATGGAATCCAAGTCTAGGTTGATATGCCCTAAGGATTGTGGGAATCACTAGGGTGGATATAACATATGGAGATTCTTCGCCCGGAGTAGGTAGGGGCTTGTCTTGTTTGTCTATTGGGGGCTTGGCTCTTGGTGGAGTATATACTGACTTAGGGCCCCTTGGACCTAGGTAGCTATTATAGTGTCACAAACATGGTGATGTTGAACTTGATTATGTTCGAGGTTATTCGGACAGAGACGAGATGGTGATAAAATTGTGTTCGGATTGACAACCTATAATGTTATTAGGACTAGGTTTAAACGTCATTGATTGAATAAATTCTCGAGGACATTGAAAGTATATTAACCCTGGAAATTTTAAATTAGGTATAATGATTAGTTAAAAGTGTCCGTCTAAGTAGTGCAACCAGCAGTTATTATCTCGATGATATCAAGTATAGGACACAGAGCTTCGATAATAGGACAGTCAACTTTGGCAGATGCATGACTATGAGAAGTAATAGGTTAACGTGATCGTTCATATAATGAAATTAACTCATGACAAATCTTGTTATTTTGGAAGATTTTACCCAAAAACCACCGGCGAAGATGATACTCTATAATCGCCTCATGATTCTGGGAATTAGTTTTAGTATGAAGACCTCATAAATACGGTGATCGAAATTTGGAAGAAATTATAGATCCATATGTGATTAAGAGCTAATATGAGCAGTAAATATGGGACAACATGAGTTGGAGTACAATGACTCAAGGTTTATATGGGAGGAAGGTTCGATCAGTCCGCTTAGAGACGGCCAGGATAGACGATATGACGGTGTACGCCTTGCGGCACAAGAAGGTCCAGCTAGGCAACGTCCGATGATCGAACCATGGATTGGAGGAGCGTACTTGAGGAATATCTAGAAGTGATGCAGTAGAAGTATCCAGAGCTCTTAATCTCTGGTTTAACTTGTCTCCTTGGGATGATACATTCAGTAGAGATCCCGCAAGCCTAACCTGAATTTTGGGGACGAAATTATTTGTTTGTCTATTGGGATTTGTAACATCCCATTTCTGACTAGACCCCTGGGAATGGTTTTGTCTTAACAGAACCGTGGGAAGCCCAGGAATTGAAGTTTATCGACCAAGATTTCGAGTCAAGAGGTGGTCACGCCCGTGACCGACCCGTCACGCCCGTGACTTAGGGCGTGACCCCTTCGACGATCGTCGACCTCAGGAAGACGATCGTCGAGCTCAGAAATTTCAATATGGGCCTGACACGCCCGTGAACAATCCGTCACGCCCGTGACCTTGAATGGCGTTGAGTGAGCTAAGCTCACTCAATGCCGTGGTCTGGATGGCGTTGAGTGAGCTTAGCTCACTCAAAGCCATAAGCTAGACTGTGTTGAGCTCACAGACTGCACTCAACACCATTGGGTGTCATCTGGGTGGCGTTGAGTGAGATGAGCTAACTCAATGCCGTAGACTAGATGGCGTTGAGTGAGCTTAGCTCACTCAACGCCGTAAACTGTCAGGCGGGATGGCGTTGAGTGCATTAAGTGAACTCAACGCCATAAGTTGAACGGCGTTGAGTGCACTGACTCCACTCAACGCCATTTGGTGTTGCCTGAATGGCGTCTAGTGAGCAGAGCTCACTCAACGCCATAATATGGATGGCATTGAGTGAGCTAAGCTCACTCAACGCCATAATCTGGACGGCGTTGAGTGAGCTAAGCTCACTCAATGCCATAATATGGACGGCATTGAGTGAGCTAAGCTCACTCAACTCCATAATCTAGACGGCGTTGAGTGAGCTAAGCTCACTCAACGCCATCGTTTAAAAGGGGCTTATTCTGGTTGGCGTTGAGTGAGCAGAGCTCACTTAACGCCATAATCCGGATGGCATTGAGTGAGCTGAGCTCACTCAACGCCATAGTCTGGGAGGCCATTCTGATGGCGTTGAGTGAGCAGAGCTCACTCAACGCCGTATTTAGGATGGCGTTGAGTGAGCTGAGCTCACTCAACACCGTAGCATGGATGGCCTTGAGTGAGCAGAGCTCACTCAACGCCATTTTACTTAGTTTTTTTTTCCTGGCAGATCTGTTTTGGCTGGGTGCTGGTTCAGCTGAACCGGGCCGGTCTAGGAAGTGGGCCAGAATGCATTATGGGCCGTTTTCTTATTAAGACTTAATTAAAACCTTATTTAGTGAGTTAGACCGGATGTGCCATGTGGCAGTCGTTTCCTCTCCTTCCAGCCATGGCCGAGCGATGGTTTGCCTGGCCATTAATGGCTTTTAAGGCTCGGCTCCACCCTCTCCCCCTTGAAATGGCTGGATTCAACTCCTCTCAGGGAGAGGAGGAGTTTCCAGCCTTCTCTTAGCTGAGTTGAGCGTTTCATCTCCCCCTCCACCATGGACGAAGCATACTTTTAAGGAGGCACTAATGGCTGGATCGTTTATATCCCCACCCGCAGCCTTGTTTCTCCTATAAAAGACTCCCTAGACTTAGAGAGGAGGGTTTCACCCTTGCCTGATAAAGCTAGATCTCATTACCTTGCTGTTGAAAAATTCCGACGACGCCACCACCGCGCAAATAGCATCCCGACGGTCGGCTCGACTCCAAACCGCGAATAAGGTCCTCCTCTACTCCTCCTTCTATGGGTAGATTATAGAAATTATTTAGGAGATATATCGAGCTCAAAAGAGCTGGATCGGGTGAGCGTTTCAATGGTTTTTCCAAAAATTTATGGTGGTCGGGTTCGCCGGAAACTGCCTCTCCGGCGGCCGTGCCGCCGCCCGACGGTAGCCCTCACCTCAACAGAGGTGGTGGTGGTGGTGGCCGGCCAGGGAGATGGCTAGGTTGCTGGGAAATAGTTTTAGAAAAGCTACAGGAAGTGTTTATTTTCTGGTTCTGCTCGGGTTCGGGTAAAGAAGAAGATGAACAGTATATTTTATTATATTATATTATATATGTTATAATTAGTGAAGTAATCTCCTTTACTGTGCTTTAGGTTTAAACTGAAAATTATAGCCCGTAGGGGCTAAAACATAAAAAGTGGTCAACATAGAAAATGTAGCCCTTGAAGTCTAATTTAATTCAAAATTAATTTCACTCGATATGGAGTCTTGGTTAGACCACAACACACATTTTGATGAGGTTTATCCATAGGGTTGTCCTGAGATTGATTTGGATGCCCACATCAATCCAGACATCCAAACGACTTGAAATTTGGGGTATGGGCTATTATTAGCCATACCTAGGACTTATCCAAAAATCAGAATTTTTGGAGAATAATTTCCTATAGTTTTTGTAAAAATTTAATAATTCATGTATAATTTATTTAGGTGTCCTAAACACCTCAAAATCCACCCAAATTTTGGTGGGAGGTCTTAGGAGGAATGTTAGAACTCTGGTAAAAATTACACCTCATTTGGAAGTGTTTTGATTAAGTTTTAACTCGACCCTAGGTTGGTCCTTATAGGGTTAATTAGGTCAATTCATTCCTTTTGGGATTTGAGTGGTCAAACAAACTCAACAGAGGCTGATATTTTGTCCACTTGGTTTTTGGGGCATGACACACCCTCCAATGTAATTTGGTGTGGTTTGGGATAGGGTAGCCCTAGAACCCTAGGGTAGGTCCCTTAATGGGGATTTTTAGGGTTGTGAAGGTCATGGGGTCAAATGACCTTGGATTGACTTGAAATCTGGTGAAGAGGACCATAATGGTACTAAAGTCCTCTGGTCAAAATTTTAGGGTATTTGGAGATATTTAGCCTCCCTAAAACCCTAACCCTAGTTTAGGTCACCAACCTTCATTTTAGTTATTAAGCTATCAACCTAACTTCAAATAAAGTAAAGTTTGGGCAAAGTAATTTTATGGTCTAAATGGCCATAATATAATTTTGTTGAGGCTTTTGAATTAATTTATATAGTACTTCATTCACAACCCAAGTTGTGCCCTAGATATTTATTTTGATGATTCTGGAATTTCTGTTCACTAGAATGTTATGAAATATTAGATTAGGGCATTTTATAGCATGTTATACCTACTGTATGTTTATTGGGAGTTTTATCTTATTATTTTGGGTACTTGCTTCTTTAACGTACCAATTGTGATATGCAGTCAAAAAATACAAGTAATGCCCATTTATTATTTGGAAATTTATGAAATTTGGTCAGTTGGTGTTTCAGACCATTAAAGTCATCCTGTAAATTTCTATCGATTTTTAGACAATAAAAAATTGTACCTCCTTCACTAAGCTAGGAAAATTAGTGTTTTATTGTGATTTTTGGATATATATTTACAGTACTTGCTTCATAATATAGTAAAAGTGACCTAAAATGGTAAATTAGGAAATGTAGGCCTAAACACCTCTGAAATTTCTCAAAATTTGGAATTACTGCTTAAATGCCACATAGGATTTTTAATGATTTTATGGTGATTTATTGTTGGCTCATTAGTGCACATCATGTTCATACTAGGGCATTGGGAGGATGAGAATAAATAAATTAAATGGCAGATGAAATAGGAAAATTATTATTTTCTGGATTTAGACTAATTATGTCATGGTAGACCTCCAGTAAATATTATAGGAGATTCAGAAGACAATTTGGAGTACCACCCCTTGCATACCTCATAAAGCTTAGGATGGTCTGCGTTTAGTAAAACTGCAGAAGCTGAACTAGAGTGGGAAATGAACTTGGTAAATGGAATTTTGGTAGTTTACTGGTTTGGATAGGGTGAGTTAAATCAAGTTCATTATTGGAAGTCAGGACGGGTAGGGTGTGAGATTGACTAGTGTTAAGTGGTGTTCGAGTTCGACGGAAGATCGTCCTCCCCGAGAAGAGGAAGAGTCAAAGTCACCCAAGGATTAGCCCACTGTAATATGAGAAGGGAATGGGTTAAGGGAACCAATCAATTACAATAAGTGCCTTAGAAAGGGAGCTTTGGGATTCACCCCATCATAGTTCCTAGTACCGCTGCGAGCCCTTCACCGGGTAAACCTCGGGAAGTCCAAGGTTAACCTTAAATCGTAGGGATAAAATGATCAAGAGTAACCCTAACAATAGTTGCACCTCACACCTACACTTGTACGCTTAGGAAGAAGAATTGGCATGGAATGGGTAGAGTAGGTCCGTGGTCTAAGGGCCTACTAGTAATGTCAATTGTCTGGTTTGTGATTTGGAAGTCCGGGGAGCTGGATGCTCGGGGACTTGGTATAAATTTGGAAGCCCAGGGAGTGGGATTCTTGGGGACTTGGTATATGCTTGGTAGCCTAGAGAGTTGGGGACTCGGTAACATGAGAACTTTTACAAATATAACTGTCATGATTGCATGTGCATAAAAGTGGTGGGTCGTTGGTACTGGACGATCGATCACACCGACGTCGGTGCATTTACTCGGCGGTGTGGGACACTTAGCCAAAGAAAGCCTGGTGGATATAGCCAGCACTAGTATGCGGATACTCTAGGTTGTGTTCTTCTAGGGGCGTACGGAAGGGCTAGGCTTGGTAGTGTTGTTACCCGCCTAGGAGTGGGGGGCACGACCCACTGTCTCCGTTTGCCACTATGGAGGTTCCTGGGAGTGAAGCTAGGTGCCCGAACAGGGGGAACTAAAGGTCTGTGCGCATAGAGTCTTGTGGGTGTGTTGCACTTGCTTGTGTATTCCATAGCATATTTGTGTGTCATAGCATAAACATTGCATATAACCCCTGTCACCTATCGTATAAAATGGTATGGGACGTTTTATACGATAGACCCTATAAAATGACCCCTTGGTCTATAGGGGTAATCCCTATAAATCAATGGTTATATTTCTTGGGCTTTTACTTACTTGCTACTCCTTACTGTTTGATAACCGACACCCCAACGTTTAAGTGGTATGGGACACTTTATACGGGTGGAGCCCTGCAAAAGATCCCTTGGCTTATGCGCTTCCGCACATAAGTTAAAGTTACATTTCCTACTTTCTGTTTCTGTCATATTTACTATGGAATTGCTAGCATAGGTCCGCTGTCACCTGCTGTTGACTTATTCTCCACCCTCATGTCCTTTCCTTTCTTGGCTTATGCGCTTCCGCACATAAGTTAAAGTTACATTTCCCTCTTCGCTTGGTACCTAGGAGCCATGGGGAAGGGGTAGGGGATGATAGGGCTTAGTCTTTATGACTAACGGTTTTCACACCACAACATTTTAGGTGTACCATATGGAAGGGTCACAGGTTTTGCAGTTTCTGACAGAGTTGACCCCGCGACCGTGTTACCATTTTCACTAGCCGGGATATACACGGGTCAAATGCCCCTTGATGGGTGGGATCCCACCAACTCAGCAGCCAGGAGGCCGAAGACGTAGACGCAGACGTGAATTGCGAGGCGGCGACTGCAGGCCGAAAAGGAAGAAGCACCCAGAGATGCAGCACCAGCAGAGTACGGAGTCGGTGGAGGTGGGCCAGTCTAGCTTGGGTGCACTCGGTTCAGTGACAGTTACGGTGACGCTTAGTTTTATTTTTGCTTCCGTGAGTGATTTGTAGTGAGGACATGATGTACCGGTCATAAGCCCTTATTTGCAGTACTCTTATATATTATTATGTGGACACTCCCTTCGTGGAGATTTTATTTCTATATATGTGATTATCTTGTGGACTAGTTTTATATTTACTTACGCTACTGTTCTATGATCGATTTGGCCGGCAGGATCAGCGTTTTGTCGTGACGACCTTCCCGGGCGTGTTGGTGTCACCGCAAAGCGGCGCTTCTGGGCCTAAGACACCGGTGTTTAAAAAAAATGGGGTCTTACAAGTGGTATCAGAGGAGACCTCAATCATAAAGGTAGTAGTCCACTAACCCTGGGCCACCCCCGCGCGAGCTTAGTTTGAGGACAAACTAGCAGCGGAAGCGTGGTGTGCCCATACGGGAAATCACATGTAACAGTCCACTTCATCATTAATTGGAATCCTTCTTTGTATCCTGTGGCAAACCCTACCACCAGCAGGGAACACACTCTGGCTACCAATAGTAGGCCTCTAGTTAATGAGTTAGACTCAACCCAATAAGGACAAATAGGTTACCTTGATAATCCCAACAGTAGCCTAGTCAATAGTAGGCCTTAGGTAGGATTGAGGTACACAGATACACGAAGCGACTAGGGGCAGATCCTAGTGTGAGATCATTTTACATCAGGTCACATGTTGACCTTGAGGAAATTGTCGTAACCGGTGAATTGAAGAGTTAAAGTATGGGGAATGACGACAAGTCTCAAGATGGAATCCAAGTCTAGGTTGATATGCCCTAAGGATTGTGGGAATACCTAGGGTGAATATAACATATGGAGATTCTTAGCCCGGAGTAGGTAGGGGCTTGTCTTGTTTGTCTATTGGGGGCTTGGCTCTTGGTGGATTATATACCGACTTAGGGCCCCTTGGACCTAGGTAGATATTATAGTGTCACACACATGGTGATGTTGAACTGTATTATGTTCGAGGTTATTCGGACAGAGACGATATGGTGATAAAATTGTGTTCGGATTGACAACCTATAATGTTATTAGGACTAGGGTTAAACGTCATTGATTGAACAAATTCTCGAGGACATTGAAAGTATATTAACCCTGGAAATTGTAAATTGGGTATAATGATTAGTTAAAAAGTGTCCGTCTAAGTAGTGAAACCAGCAGTTATTATCTCGATGATATCAAGTATAGGACACAGAACTTCGATAATAGGACAGTCAACTTTGGCAGATGCATGACTATAAGAAGTAACAGGTTAACGTGATCGTTCATATAATGAAATTAACTCATGACGAATCTTGTTATTTTGGAAGATTTTACCCAAAAACCACCGGCGAAGATGATACTCTATAATCGCCTCATGATTCTAGGAATTAGTTTAAGTATGAAGACCTCATAAATACGGTGCTCGGAATTTGGAAGATATATATCCATATGTGATTAAGAGCTAATATGAGCAGTAAATATGGGACAACATGAGTTGGAGTACAATGACTCAAGGTTTGTATGGGAGGAAGGTTCGATCAGTCTGCTTAGAGACGGCCAGGATAGACGATATGACGATGTAGGCCTTGCGACACACGAAGGTCCAGCTAGGCAACGTCCGATGATCGAACTATGGATAGGAGGAGCGTACTTGAGGAATATCTGGAAGCGATGCAGTATAAGTATCCAGAGCTCTTCATCTCTGGTTTAACTTGTCTCCTTGGGATGATACATTTAGTAGAGCTCCCGCAAGCCTAACCTAAATTTCGGGGATGAAATTATTTGTTTTTCTATTGGGATTTGTAACATCCCATTTACGACTAGACCCCTGGGAATGGTTTTGTCTTAATAGAACCCTGGGAAGCCAAGGAATTAAAAATTATTGACCAAGATTTCGAGTCAAGAGGTGGTCACGCTCGTGACCGACCTGTCACGCCCGTGACCTAGTGCGTGACCCCTTCGACGATCGTCAACCTCAGGAAGATGATCGTCGAGCTCAGAAATTTCAACATGGGCCTGACACACCCGTGACCAATCCGTCACGCCCGTGACCTTGAAATGGCACTCAACGACGTGGTCTGGATGGCGTTGAGTGAGCTTAGCTCACTCAAAGCGATAAGCTAGATGGCATTGAGTGCACAGACTACACTCAATGCGATCTGGTGTCATCGGGGTGGCGTTGAGTGAGCTAAGCTCACTCAATGTTGTAGAATGGATGCCATTGAGTGAGCTTAGCTCACTCAACGCCGTAAACTGTCAGGCGGGATGGCGTTGAGTGCGTTGAGTGCACTCAATGCCATAAGTTGAACGGCATTGAGTGCACTGACTGCACTCAACGCCATTTGGTGTTGCCTGGATGGCGTCTAGTGAGCAGAGCTCACTCAACGCCATAATATGGACGGCGTTGAGTGAGCTAAGCTCACTCAACTCAACGCCATAATCTAGACGGCGTTGAGTGAGCTAAGCTCACTCAATGCCATAATATGGACGGCATTGAGTGAGCTAAGCTCACTCAACTCCATAATCTGGACGGCATTGAGTGAGCTAAGCTCACTCAACGCCATCATTTAAAAGGGGCTTATTCTGGATGGCGTTGAGTGAGCAGAGCTCACTCAACGCCATAATCCGGATGGCATTGAGTGAGCTGAGCTCACTCAATGCCAAAGTCTGGGAGGCCATTCTGATGGCGTTGAGTGAGCAGAGCTCACTCAACGCCGTATTTAGGATGGCGTTGAGTGAGCTGAGCTCACTCAACACCGTAACATGGATGGCGTTGAGTGAGCAGAGCTCACTCAACGCCATTTTACTTAGTTTTTTTTTCTGGCAGATCTGTTTTGGCTGAGTGCTGGTTCAGCTGAACCGGGCCGGTCTAGGAAGTGGGCCAGAATGCATTATGGTCCGTTTTCTTATTAAGACTTAATTAAAACCTTATTTAGTGAGTTTGACCGGCTGTGCCATGTAGCAGCCGTTTCCTCTCCTTCCAGCCATGGCCGAGCGATGGTTTGCCTGGCCATTAATGGCTTTTAAGGCTCGGCTCCACCCTCTCCCCCTTGAAATGGCTGGATTCAACTCCTCTCAGGGAGAGGAGGAGTTTCCAGCCTTCTCTTAGCTGAGTTGAGCATTTCATCTCCCCCTCCACCATGGCTGAAGCATACTTTTAAGGAGGCACTAATGGCTGGATTGTTTATATCCCCACCCGCAGCCTTGTTTCTCCTATAAAAGACTCCCTAGACTTAGAGAGGAGGGTTTCACCCTTGCTTGATAAAGCTAGATCTCATTACCTTGCTGTTGAAAAATTCCGGCGACGCCACCACCGCGCAAATAGCATCCCGACGATCGGCTCGACTCCAAACCGCGAATAAGGCCCTCCTCTACTCCTCCTTCTATGGGTAGATCTTAGAAATTATTTAGGAGAGATATCGAGCTCAAAAGAGCTGGATCGGGTGAGCGTTTCCATGGTTTTTCCAAAAATTTATGGTGGTCAGGTTCGCCGTAAACCGCCTCTCCGGCGGCCGCGCCGCCGCCCGACGGTAGCCCTCACCTCAATAGAGGTGGTGGTGGTGGCCGGCCAGGGAGATGGCTGTGTGGCCGGAAAATAGTTTTAGAAAAGCTACAGGAAGTGTTTATTTTCCGGTTCTGCTCGGGTTTGGGTAAAGAAGAAGATGAACAGTATATTTTATTATATTATATTATATATGGTATAATTTGTGAAGTAATCCCCTTTACTGTGCTCTAGATTTCAACTGACAATTATAGCCCGTAGGGGCCAAAAAATAAAAAGTGGTCAACATATAAAATGTAGCTCTTGAAGTCTAGTTTAATTCAAAATTAATTTCACTCGATTTGGAGTCCTTGTTAGACCACAACACACATTTTGGTGAGGTCTATCCATAGGGTTGTCCTGAGATTGATTTGGATGCCCACATCAATCTAGACATCCAAATGACTTGAAATTATGGGTATGGGCTATTATTAGCCATACCTAGGACTTATCGAAAAATCAGAATTTTTGGAGAATATATTCCTATAAGTTTTGTAAAAATTTAATAATTCATGTATAATTTATTTAGGTGTCCTAAACACCTCAAAATCCCCCCAAATTTGGGTGGGAGGTCTTAGGAGGAATGTTAGAACTTTGGTAAAAATTCCACCTCATTTGGAAGTGTTTTGATTAAGTTTTAACTCGACCCTAGGTTGGTCCTTATAAGGTTAATTAGGTCAATACATTCCTTTTGCGATTTGAGTGGTCAAACAACCTCAACAGAGGCTGATATTTTGTCCACTGGCTTTTTGGGGCATGACACACCCTCCAATATAATTTGGGGTGGATTGGGATAGGGTAGCCCTAGAACCCTAGGGTAGGTCCCTTAATGGGGATTTTTAGGGTTGTGAAGGTCATAGGGTCAAATGACCTTGGATTGACTTTAAATTTCGTGAAGAGGACCATAAGGGTACTAAAGTCCTCTGGTCAAAATGTTAGGGTATTTGGAGACCTTTAGCCCACCTAAAACCCTAACCCTAGTTTAGGTCACTAACCTTAATTTGAGTTATTAAGCTATCAGCTGAACTTCAAATCAAGTAAAGTTTGGGCAAAGTGATTTTCTGGTCTAAATGGCCATAATAGAATTTTTTTGAGGCTTTTGAATTAATTTATACAGTACTTCATTCACAACCCAAGTTGTGCCCTAGATATTTATTTTGATGATTCTGGAATTTCTGTTCACTGGAATGTAATGAAATATTGGATTAGGGCAGATTATAGCATGTTATACCTAATGTATTTTTATTGGGAGTTTTATCTGAATATTTGTGGTACTTGCTTCTTTAATGTTCCAATTGTGATATATAGTCAAAAAATACAAATAATGCCTATTTATTATTTGTAAATTTATAAAATTTGGTCAGTGGGTTTTGAATACCATGATAGTAATCCTGTAAATTTCTATGGATTTTTAGACAATTAAAAATAGAACCTCCTTCACTAAGCTAGGAAAATTAGTGGTTTACATTAAAATAAATTTAGAGCCCAAATATTATAGAAAAATTATGGGACATGGTTTCTTATGGTTTTAGGTCAGCATAAAGCTTCTATAATTTTCTTGTGATTTTTTGATACATATTTACAGTACTTGCTTCATAATATAGTAAAAGTGGCCTAAAATGGTAAATTAGGAAATGTAGGCCGAAACACTTTTGAAATTTCTCAAAATTTGGAATTACTGCTTAAATTACACATAGGATTTTTACTGATTTTATGGTGATTTATTGTTGGCTCATTAGTACACATCATGTTCATACTAGGGCATTGGGAGGCTGAGAATAAATAAATTAAATGTCAGGTGAAATAGGAAAATTATTATTTTCTTGATTTAGACTAATTATGTCATGGTAGACCTCCAATAAATATTATAGGAGATTCGGAAGAAAATTTGGAGTACCACCCCTTGCATACCTCATAAAGCTTAGGATGGTCTGCGTTTAGTAAAACTGCAGAAGCTGAACTAGAGTGGGAAATGAACTTGGGAAATGGAATTTGGGTAGTTTGCTGGTTTGGATAGGGTGAGTTAAATCAAGTTCATTATTGGAAGTCAGGACGGGTAGGGTGTGAGATTGACTAGTGTTAAGTGGTGTTCGGGTTCGACGGAAGATCGTCCTCCCCAAGAAGAGGAAGAGTCAAAGTCACCCTAGGATTAGCCCACTGTAATATGAGAAGGGAATGGGTTAAGGGAACCAATCAATTACAATAAGTGCCTTGGAAAGGGAGTTTGGGATTCACCCCATCATAGTTCCTAGTACCGCTGCGAGCCCTTCACCGGGTAAACCTCGGGAAGTCCAAGGTTAACCTTTAATCGTAGGGATAAAATGATCAAGAGTAACCCTAACAATAGTTGCACCTCACACCTACACTTGTACGCTTAGGAAGAAGAATTGGCATGGAATGGGTAGAGTAGGTCCGTGGTCTTAGGGCCTACTAGTAATGTCAATGGTCTGGTTTGTGATTGGGAAGTCCGGGCAACTAAATGCTCGGGGACTTGGTATAAATTTGGAGGTCCAGGGAGCGGGATGCTCGGGGACTTGGTATATGCTTGGTATCCTAGAGAGCTGGGGACTCGGTAACATGAGAACTTGTACAAATATAACTGTCAGGATTGCATGTGCATAAAAGTGGTGGGTCATCGGTACTGGACAATCGATCACACTGACGTCGGTGCATTGACTCGGTGGTGTGGGACACTTAGACAAAGAAATCCTGGTGGATATATCCAGCACTAGTACGCGGATACTCTAGGTTGTGTTCTTCTAGGGGCGTGCGGAAGGGCTAGGCCTGGTAGTGTGGTTACCCGCCTAGGAGTGGGGGGCCCGACCCACTGTCTCCGTTTGCCACTACGGAGGTTCCTGGGAGTGAAGCTAGCTGCCCAAACATGGGGAACTAAAGGTCTGTGCGCATAGAGTCGTGTGGGTGTGTTGCACTTGCTTGTGCATTCCATAGCATATTTGCGTGTCATAGCATAAACATTGCATATAACCCCTGTCACCTATCGTATAAAATAGAATGGGACATTTTATACGATAGGCCCTGCAAAATGACCCCTTGGTCTATAGGGGTAATCTCTATAAATTAATGGTTATATTTCTCGGGCTTTTACTTACTTGCTACTCCTTACTGTTTGATAACTGACACCCCAACGTATAAGTGGTATGAGACACTTTATACGATGGGAGCCCTCCAAAAGATCCCTTGGCTTATGCGCTTCCGCACATAAGTTAAGGTTACATTTTCTACTTTCTGTTTCTTTCATATTTATTATGGAATTGCTAGCATAGGTCTTATGTCACCTGCTGTTGACTTATTCTCCACCTTCATGTCCTTTCCTTTCTTCCTCTCCGCTCGGTACCTAGGAGCCATGGGGAAGGGGTAGGGGATGATAGGGCTTAGTCTTTATGACTAACGGTTTTCAGACCACAACATTGTAGGTGTACTATATGGAAGGGTCACGGGTTTTGAAGTTTCTGATAGAGTTGACCCCGCGATCGTGTTACAATTATCACCAGCCGGGATATACACGGGTCAAATGCCCCTTGATGGGTGGGTTCCCACCAGCTCAGCAGCCAGGAGGCCGAAGACGTAGACGCAGACGTGAATTGCGAGGCGGCGACTGCAGGCCGAAAAGGAAGAAGCACCCAGAGATGCAGCACCAGCAGAGTACGGAGTCGGTGGAGGTGGAGGTGGGCCAGTCTAGCTTGGGTGCTCTCGGTTCAGTGATAGTTACGGTGACGCTTAGTTTTAGTTTTGCTTCCGTGAGTGATTTGTAGTGAGGACGTGATGTACTGAGCATAAGCCCGTATTTGTAGTACTCTGATATATTATTATGTGGGCACTCCCTTCGTGGAGATTTTATTTCTATATATGTGATTATCTTGTGGACTAGTTTTATATTTTCTTACGCTACTGTTCTATGATCGATTTGTTCGGCAGGATCGACGTTTTGTAGTGACGACCTTCCCGGGCGTGTTGGTGTCACCGCAAAGCGGCACTTCTGGGCCTAAGACCCCGGTGTTTAAAAAAAATGGGGTCTTACACAAAATCCACTCTTTCCAAACGGCTTTATTCTGTCAGAATCTTTTAATCAATGCATAAGAAATATTGCAAATAAGCAACAGAGTATAAGCATTGTAATAAGCAGAATATTTGAATAGAATATGTTTTAAACAAGAGTAAATAAAACAGGGAATCAAATGAAATGAATATTGATAATAGCAGACAGAAAACGTCGACCAGAGATCGAAGATCGTCGATCTGAACAAGCAGATCGTCGACCTAAAGAAAAACTGTCTACACAGAAAACGTCGACCAAGGCTACACGATCGTCGATCTGAATAAGCAGATCGTCGACCCACTTCAGAGTTCATATAACTCTGAGATCGTCGATCATCAATCACAGATCGTCGAGCGACAGTAGACTATCGTCAAGCACAATTATTTTAAACAAAATTTCTATTTCAAACCAATCTCAACTATCCTAACTGGGGTAGACTAACCTTTAGTCTAACCATTTACCATAGATAATTCTTGGGTGAATTAAGCCTACTTTAGATGACGTGGCCCAAATCAAAACCAGGGAACCAACAATCTCCCCCTATTTGGGTGATGTCAATCAAACACTAACAAATCTAAGATAAGCAGATAAACTAAACAGCAATAGATAAATCATCAAACAGATTAGAATAAAATAGGTAATCAACACAAATGTCACAATTGATTATCAACAGAATCTGAAGGAGGAATAGAAGTAGCAGGAGAGAAGGTGATTTCTCTATTAGGATTATATGCATCTTTCTTTGATAATTTCAAGTCCTGCTCTCCAATAATCTTTAGCTCTCCAGCTTTGGGTAGAACAGCTTCAGGATGTTTCTCCATATATTTTGAAGCATCAAAAACTTCTGAACTGACTTGGAATCTGTCCAATTCTTTCTTTCTGTATGTTGACATGGTAGACAATCCTGTGATATCTTTACCTTCAGCTTTAGCTTTCTTAATCTGAGCAGTTCCCATCAATTCTAAAAGTCTAGCCATTTTGAAGTTTGGATCAAGCTCTTGACTTTCATAAGTGTTTTCATCATCTGGATTTAAAGGATTTACAGCCTTAAACTTTACTGATTGAGTTAGAAAACTCTCAGTTTGCTTGATATTTGAATCTTTTGGCTCTTTAATCATAAGACTGGATGGAGGAGCAAACTCAGCATATTTCTTGCTTGATTTGTCAGAATATATAACTCTTTTTCTTTTGACATCTGCTAGCTTTACCTGAGCAAGTTTTTTCCTTTGAAGGAGACAACTTTGCTTTGGGAGGAGACCTAGGAGCTGAAGGAGGAGAGAAAGTTGGTTGTTGGAATACAACTTCTTTTATTTGCTCTCTTTGACTATCTGAATTCCTGGTCTGCCTCTGATCATGAGACCGGCTGGGAGGAGGCTGCCTGCCCTTCCTCTGATAGGTGTATGGTTGATTTGGTCTAGTAGAAGGAGCAGAAGATCTGGGAGCAATGTTTCCTGATGCACTAGTAGAGGGAGGAGGAGGAGGAGGACCTCTCTGAATCCCTTTGGGAGGAGGAGAGTTCTTCCTTCTCTTCTTCCTTGCTTTTTGAGCATTTTTAGAAAGCCACATCCAGGGCTCAAAGCTTTTGGACTTAGGATCAATTCCTTTCAAAATATAGTATGGAATATCATGATCTGGATTTGGAGGAGGTGGAGCAACAGTCTTCCTTTTCTTTTTAGCAATCCTTTTCCTTTTCTTATTATCTTCTGAATCATCAGAATCTTCATCCTCATCCTCAGAGTGTGAGGACTGAGGTCTTACATACAGATCATCAATGTCTTTTAGCACAGCTTCCCCTTGTTCTTTAGCTTTCAACATAGCCTTTTCTCTTTCTTCTTCTAATATATCTTATGCCAAGAGAGAGTCCAAATCTGGACCTGGGGTGTCATCCCAAAGAGTAGAGGGCGCAGACTCAACTTCTAAAACAGTAACTAGCACACTTTTATCTGAAGGCTCTACTGAGTTCCACTTATCTTCTAAGAAGGAGGTAATAATCCCTTCTAGATGTCTGGCAACTATAGGAGTGGAAATCTCCTCAAGACAGAATTTGAAGGCAAGGGCTGCTTCAGCTATTGCTTCAGAAATAATAAAATTGTCCAAAAACTGAAGGTACATTGGTCTCTGATAGCACACAATGGCCTGAAGAGGATCAAAAGAACAAGGAGAGGACTGATAATTGCCTCCAAGGGAAGAGAGAGAGGACTCATCATCTGAATCAAGAAATGCCTCCAGTTCATCTGGAACTACTGGAGCATCTAAATCCACAAATATCCTCTGGACTTCATCTGGAACTGTATCTGAACATATTTCTAGCTCCACTGCTGCTGGAGATTGCACAACCTGACGAGCCAAAGCAGAGCCTGAATCATCATCATTGAACATCTCCCCCTGCCTGTATTCAGTGGGAACTAAACCCAGGCCCCTAGATGAAGAAAGGGCTAAGAGGGCAGTGAAGGAAGCAGCAAGTGAAGAGATGGAGTTAGCAAGGGGGCAATGGCTTCAGCTATCATTGTTTTGATGGATGGGGTAATAAGGTCTAGAATACTGGCAATGAATTCTGGTGTTATTTGAAAAGATGGAGGAATGATCGATGGAGAATCATCAGAATTGATGTTTTTCTGAGCTGGGGATTCATCAAGTGGGGAATTGTGATGAGATGGATGATCATGAGTGGGTGATTGATGATGTGGAGAAGGAGCTGGGGAGTGATGAGGAGATGGAGTGAGCAGATTGAACATGGAATCTATGTTGAAGTTGGGTGTCTCAGCTAGATGAGATGGAGTTGGAGAAGCAGATTGTGATGGATGGTTCATGGGAGAAGAATGAGTTGAAATGGAGGTGGATGGCAAGGAGGGTAAGGCATGAATTTATTCACTAGGGTGGGAAGTGGGTTCAGAAGCCCTTGTGCCCTCAGATGTTATAGGGACAGACTTAGCCTTTGAAGGTTTTTGAATGACCCTTTTCCACTTAGCAAACAGTGAAGAATCAATCCTTTTGCTGGAATTGATGGCTGTAGGAACAGAGCCTAACAGCTGGGAAGCTTTCTTGGATAGAAAGAGCCCAATCAGCCGACCTTGAGTCACCTCTTTCTTGCTATTCTTTCTCCTGATTAACTCAAACAGCAATCCAGCCCAATTTATTTCTCTCTTAATCACAATAGCTGACATCAAGGCAAACTGTTGCCTGTTGATGTTGTCGTGAGCGGAATGCTTTCCAAGCAACACTTTTCCTACTAGGTCAGCCAAGAACTTGAAACCAACAGATAGATTTACTTTTAACAGCTTAGAGGGAATGCCTTCTGCATGTCCCATCTCTATCAGCATCCTATCATACTCTGCAGAATCTTGCTCATACTCTTCAGATCCATTCTTTAACTCAAAGATTTCAGTCAGAATTTCAGGAGAAAGAGTTACCTCCACACCGTTGATGGTTCCGGTCATCACTTTGTCATCAGAAGAAGATGTGTACACCCATTCCTTTATCTCTGATAAGTGGAGTTTGGTATTTGTAGACATAAGCTTTTTGAGTCCTTGTTCATCGCATAACTGCAGCATTTCTTTGAAAACTTGTTCACTGTCACTGAAGGAATCGAAGTCAACATAAAACCGGCATCGAACTTCATCACGGACAGGGTTGCAGAGGAAATCTCCATGAAGAGAAGAATCGCAATAGAAGAGAGGAGAAAGCGCGGGATGAGAGCTCGAAACAATTCTGGAAGCAGAATATGAAATGGCGAGCTCCGTCGACGATCTTCAGACCTAAATAGACGATCGTTTAGAAATAAACAAGAATCGTCGATCTCTGAATAAAGATTAGGAGAATCGGTCGTCGACCGTCGATCGACGATCGATTTTCGAAGCAGTGTCATCGATCATTGATCGACGATTTCTGTCTCTAAAGGCAAAGAGCTGTCGTAGACCAAGAGTCGATGATTTAGCTCAACCTGTTCGAGTATCTTCGAACACTGTTCGACGATTTCAGAACAGATTTCAACTTAGCAGATTTTTACACTTAGTCTGATCCATTCATCATGCCTAGTTGATTCAAAAAGAATAGATGTTTCTGTTCATCTAAAGGCTTTGTGAAAATGTCACTTCTCTGAAGATCTGTGGGTATAAACCCGAGATTTATTTTATTCTTGTCAACATAGTCTCTAAGAAAATGGTGTCTAATGTCAATGTGCTTAGTTCTAGAATGGTGCACAGGATTTTGTGCTATAGAAATAGCACTGGTACTGTCACACATAATTTTGGTGTTTTTGTATGTGTACCCATAATCCAAGAGTTGATTTTGAATCCACAGAATCTGTGAATAGTAACTAGCAGTTGCTATATATTCAGCCTCTGCAGTTGAAGTTGAAACAGAAGTCTGCTTTTTGCAAAACCATGAGACTAATCTCTCACCTAGGAACTGACAAGTCCCTGAGGTGCTCTTCTTGTCAACTCTATAGCCAACATAGTCAGCATCTGAGTATCCAATCAATTCAAATTCTGATTCAGCTGGGTACCAAAGTCCTAAATTTGGGCATCCCTTCAAGTATCTTAAGATTCTCTTGAGAAGAGTTAAATGAGATTCCTTAGGGTTGACCTGAAATCTAGCACAGAGGCATGTGGCAAACATTATATCAGGCTTACTTGCAGTTAGATATAATAGGGAACCAATAATGGCCCTATAATTTTTCTGATCAACAGGCTTTCCCTTTTAATCAAAATCAATAACTACATTAGTAGCCATAGGAGTGTGCATTATTGAAGCATCTGTCATCCCAAACTTCTTTACCAATTCCTTGGCATACTTATATTGGGAGATGAAGATGCCATCAACATCTTGTTTCACTTGAAGACCAAGGAAATAAGACAGCTTACCCATACTACTCATCTCAAACTTAGAATTCTGAAAACCTTTTGCATAGTTTGGGATCAGTGGAACCAAATATAATGTCATCCACATAGATTTGAACTAACAGGATCTTGTCCTTGTGGTGCTTAATGAAAAGGGTTCTATCAACTATGCCTCTAACAAACTTGTGTTCTAATAGGAAACAAGCTAGAGTCTCATACCATGCTCTAGGAGCCTGCTTAAGTCCATACAGAGCTTTTTGCAGCTTAAAAACATGTGAGGGGTGAGTTGAAGAAATAAAACTAGGGGGTTGTTCAACAAACACCTCTTCCTTTAGCTATCCATTCAGGAATGCACTCTTTACATTCATTTGGAACACTTTAAACTTCATGTAGGCTGCATAGGCTAGAAAGATCCTTATTGCCTCTAGCCTTGCAACAGGAGCAAAAGACTGATCATAATCTATGCCTTCTTACTGTCTGTAGCCTTGTGCTACAAGCCTTGCTTTATTCCTTATGATAATTCCTTGTGCATCCAATTTATTTCTAAACACCCATTTGGTGCCTATAACCAGATGACATTTTGGTCTTGGAACCAAATCCCAGACTTTGCATCTTTCAAACTGGTTTAGCTCCTCTTGCATAGCAATGATCTAGTGGGGATCTTGCTCAACATCTTTTATGGTTAAGGGCTCAAACTGTGAAAAAACAAGCAAGCATCACATCTTGACTTAGTTGATGTCTAGTTTGCACACCAGTTGAAATGTCTCCAATCACTTGAGATGTAGGATGATCTCTAAGTGTGACATAATCAGTTGGTGGTATGTGATCTTCAACAGCAGTTGGAATCAATTCCTCAGGTGGAATTAGATTGGCTGTTGGCAAAGTTGCAATCACTTCTGCCTGATCTTCATCACTGTATGAATCAACTATCTGAGGAGTTGATTGAGGTTGAATCTCCTGAGTGAGTTTTAGTTCATCCAAATTCTTGCACAAGTAGGGTACCTGCAAATAGTTACTGGAGGAAGTTTCCTTCTCTCTGTAAAACATTTTTGTTTCATCAAAGGATACATGAACAGACTCTTCAATTTTAAATGTAAATTTATTAAATACCCTATAAGCTTTGCTTACTTGGGAATATCCTAGAAAAATTCCCATTGAAGCCTTTGCTTCAATCTTTCTAATGTAGTCTTTGTTATTATAGTGAATGTAAACTACACAGCCAAAAATTCTAAAATAGTTTATTTTAGGTTTCTTTTCTTTAAGCAATTCATAGGGAGACTTCCCCTTTAGTTTATGTATCAGACTCCTATTCAGTACATAGTTAGTTGTGCTAACTGCTTCTGCCTAGAAGGATAGAGGCATATTAGCATCTGCTAACAATGTTCCTACAGCTTCAATCAGGGCTCTGTTTTTCCTTTCCACTACCCCATTTTGTTGAGGACTTCTAGGAGCAGAGAAGCTATGCTTGATGCCTTCTTTCTCACAGAATTCTTGCATAAGAAGAGATTCAAACTCAGTACCATGATCAATTCTGATCAAGGCAACTTAAGTAGAGTACTCAGTCTGTATACAAAGTAGAAAATCTATAAGAACTTTGAAGTTATCAGATTTATTTCTCAAGAAGAACACCCAAGTGAATCTAGAGTAATCATCTACAATAACTAGGGTATAGAATTTCCCTCCTAGACTCTGTACAGCTATTGGACCAAAGAGATCCAAGTGTAATAGGTACAGGATTCTAGGTGAATCACTTTTATTTATAGCTTTGAAACTATTCTTGGTTTGCTTGCCTAGCTGACAAGCCTTCCATAGGCCTTCCTTCTTGTAGGGGCAAGAGGGCAAACCTCTAACAAGGTTGTATTTAGATAATCTAGATATATTTTTAAGGTTAACATGACTCAGCCTCTTATGCCACAAAGTATTATTACTACTCACCTCATTAAATAAACAAATTTCAGAAGAGGTGGAATTAAAGTCTACAAGATAAATATTTCCTTGTCTAACGCCTACTAAAACAATTTTATTGTTTAAAGTAATATTACACAGAGTATTAGAAAACCAAACCTGATAGCCAGCATCACAAAGCTGACTTACAGAAATAAGATTGTGCTTCAGTCCTATGACATAGGCTACCTTCTTGAAAGTCACTGACCCTATGGAGAATTTACCATATCCTTCAGTCTGACCACAGCTGGAATCACCAAAGACTACTTTTGGTCCCAACTTGGTTTTGAAGTTTGACAGGTTCTCTTTGTTTCCAGTCATATGCTTGGAGCATCCACTATCCAAATACCACTTCTCCTAAGTGATAGGATAGGTCTTCACCTGTAATAAGATAGATTAAACATTGTGGACCCAGGTAACCTTGGGTCCATTGTTCTTCACATAGGAAAAACTGGAAATAAAAGAATATGCAGGTTGAGGGTGATATCCTAAGGGATGAGATCTCCTAGGTGGGATAATCCAATTAACAGACCTAGGGTTGCTATTAAACTTATTGTTTCTATTAGCATTATTGTAATTCTGAAAATTTAGTTCTAATCGTCGATCGATGTTCGACGATCGGTACCCAGATCGTCGATCTTGGTCCACAAAAGAGAGTTATGGTTTTCACGATCGTCGATCTCTGTTCGATGACTCAGGCTGAGATCGTCGATCCCTCATTGCCAAGTAGTTATACCCAGCAGGTGAGTTCAGAGATCATCAATTGTCATTCGACGATGGGTTCAGCGATCGTCGATGGGCGTTCGACGATTTTTGTATTTCTATGAATTTCTGTTTCCTTTTGTCTCTCTTAATCTTATTTAAGGTTTTCTTAGCCTTTTGAATAACCTCAGTATTGTGTATTCCCTTTTCAGAAACAAACTTTTCTGGAGTAGACAGATTGTATTCAAGGAGAAATGGGGGTTCACTAGGGGAGGAACCTAAGCCTTACTTATTGTTGCCTGTCCTAGTGTTGGC
Organism: Platanthera zijinensis; assembly: GCA_039513925.1. NCBI lineage: Eukaryota > Viridiplantae > Streptophyta > Magnoliopsida > Asparagales > Orchidaceae > Platanthera > Platanthera zijinensis. Next base: position 69,230,095 of record CM077088.1, on the reverse strand, counting down.
AGTGCTTGTGATTTCTAGCAACTTAAGGCTTCTGCCATTAAGTGAATCTTCTAACCTTTTAGCTTTAGCTAGTTCTAATTTAAGAAATTTAATTTCTTCAGTTGATCTAGTGAGTTCAGCTTCCAACTTAATGTTTTCATTAGTTATAGATTCTGATTCAGCTAGTTTATCTCTAAGAAATTTAATTTCCTTTTCTGAGCTAAGTAAGTCTAGGCAAAGAGTTTTAAATTCATGCTTAAATTCATCAGAGGTAAAATCATAAGATGCAATTACCTAATCTTCATCATATAATTCATCCTCCTCATCTTCAATCATCTCTGCAGTTGAGTTACTGCTGCAGGCATTGATTGCCATAAGGCAAATCTCCTTAGCTTTCTTCTCTTCTTCATCATCTTCACTAGAGCTGGAAGAAGAAGAATCTTCCTCAGAATCACTCCAGGTCTTTGCAACAAGACCTTTCTCTTTCTTCTTATATTTGTGAGAAGATGTCTTGGAGTAGTGCTTCTCATGTTCCTTTTCTTTTCTCCTTTCTTTATGCTTTGTCTTTGGACACTCAGGGAGGATGTGTCCAGGCTTCCTGCATCCATAACAAATAATTTCTTTAGATGGGGTTTTATCATACCTTGGCTTGTCATCATATTTTGATGACTTTCTTCTGTTGTCCTTTCTTCCCATCTTATAAAACCTCTTGGCAAAGAGTGCTAACAGTTCTTCATTTGATTGAGTCACTTTGGACTCATCATCAACCTTAAGAGCAAGGGTTTGCTCTTTCCTTATTGGAGTAGATGTTTTAGCTTCAGCTTCATCTTCCCTGGTCTTTAGTACTTGCTCAAATGATTTGAGCTTGCCAAGGAGAGCTTCAGTTGAGATCTCTGTTGTACTTCTGGACTCCTTGATTGGCAAGATTCTGAGATCCCAAGTGCTGGGAAAGCACATCAGTATTTTATCATTGACTTCTGTCAATGTAATCTCCTTATCAAGTGTCCCCAGCTCATTGATAATGGAGCTGAGCCATGTGTACATGGCTTCTATAGTCTCAGCCTCTTCTTTCTTGAAGTTCTCATATTGGGATATGAGATTGGACCTTCTGTCCTTCCTCTCATCAGCTAAACCAGCTACAATCATATTCAGTGAGTCCCACATGGCTTTTGCTGAGGTGCAATCAGCCACTTTCTGGAATGTCTCATCACACATAGTCTGAGCCAGAATATTCATAGCTTTGACATCAGCTATCTTGGCCTTATTGTAGGTTTCATTATAGTCAGGAGGTGGCACAGCACTGAGATTTGCAGATGTTGTAGCAGTAGTTGCAGTAGGTGGTGTTGGTGGCCCTGTTAAGATAGAAGAAAAAATATCTTAATCAATGGAGTTCATATAAAGTTTGATTCTTGCCTTCTAGATGCCAAACTTGGCTAAGTTGCATACTGGAGGTCTGTTGCTAGAGTAATCTTTGTACTGGGCCATGAATCTAATGTGAGTGTATATGGTATCAAAGTATCTTATCACAAGATCTTATGGTTCAGGTGTTAGCCTGTTCAACCAATCAACCTAGGAATGGTTAAGCTGTTGAATAACCAACCTCCCTCTGATACCAATTGAAAGTGAGGGGATAAGATACTTACAACTCTAGAGGGGGGGGGGTAAATAGAGTATTCAAAAAATTAAGGAGACTCTAAACACTTCTCTTCGAGTTATTGCGGAATAGAAATATGAAAGCTTAAAACCTAAAGCCTATCAGAGTGTAGTGAATAAAATATCAAGCTAACTGAAGTTTCAGTTGAGCTTTAAGCCTATCACAACACTTAGCAACCTAGTTAAATTTATCACAGCCACAGTGCATCAGTTAAAGTAAGCAACCAGACAACACAAGAGATTTATAGTGGTTCCCAGAATGGGTACATCCACTCTTCTACCACCCTGGTAGGAATCCACTACAGGTTTTTGTTCAGGTGCCCTGCCACCACAAGATTTGATGCAGGTAGATCTAGAGACCCTTTAAGCATTTGATTAGGAGCCCAAAATCCAATAGGTTTTTGATCAGGTGCCCTATCACCAACAATTCACTTTTGAAGGGAGTAATAACCCTTTTACAAGGAGGTTAAAAGAAAGATAAAAAGGTGTATTCTCTGTGTTCAGAGAAGCTAGTGGATTTCTCTGAGAAAATCAAAGCTCCCCCTGGCTTAGAGAATGTCCAGGAAGAAGCTTTGCTTTAGGGTGCAGGAACTCCAGATTGCTTTGAAACTTTTTTTGATGCAGCTTTGAAGAAGACTCAAGATGTTGATAAATTTTCTTCTTCAGCAGCTTTTGTAATCTGGAAGGAAAGTTCTTCTTGAAAGCTTGAACACAGAGTGTTGATTTTCCTGAAGACAGGATGAACTCAGGAAGAAGCAGAGGAACAAATCCTTTTTATTGAGAGCTCTTGTTCTATCATACTTGTTGCTATGTTCTGAGTTTCTGTATGTCTTATTTGTATTCAGCCAACTGTTTTATAATATAGAAACTTTTTCTCTTTCTAACAATGTCTTGAGCCCTGCACAAAAAGATCTTTCCAAAATAATATAATAAGTCAAATAAAGAAACTGCAGATATAGTCTTTTCTGTCATTCCCAAAATAGATTTAAGGATATTAAAATATCCTATCAATTTGACTTTTCACAAATGTACAGGAGACAAATCCTAACGGCTATATTACAGCTGTACAAAATCCACTCTTTCCAAACGGCTTTATTTTGTCAAAATCTTTTAATCAATGCATAAGAAATATTGCAAATAAGCAACAAAGTATAAGCACTGTAATAAGCAGAATATTTGAATAGAATATGTTTTAAAAAAGAGTAAATAAAATAGGGAATCAAATGAAATGAATATTGATAATAACAGACAGAAAATGTCGACCAGAGATCGAAGATCGTCGATCTGAACAAGCAGATCGTTGACCTGAAGAAAAACTGTCTACACCGAAAACGTCGACCAAGGCTATACGATCGTCGATCTGAATAAGCAGATCGTTGACCCACTTCAGAGTTCATATAACTCTGAGATCGTCGATCATCAATCGCAGATCGTCGAGCGACAGTCGACTATCGTCGAGCACAATTCTTTTAAACAAAATTTCTATTTCAAACCAATCTCAACCATCCTAACTGGGGTAGACTAACCTTTAGTCTAACCATTGACCATAGATAATTCTTGGGTCAATTAAGAATAATTGAGATGACATGTCCCAAATCAAAACTAGGGAACCAACACAGATTCATCTATTAGTTGATTCCAGAATAAGTCGAACATCATTTCAAGATCGTTGTATCATCTTGTTGCTGTGAAGACAACGTTAGGGCTTACATCTGCTCGGTCTAGGTAGACAGGCACAAAGAATTTTCTCTAGTTTCTATAATTAATTATCTTGAATATTTCTGTGTAAGATTCATTTTGAATCTGAGTGGTAAGGCTAAGGCCTGAGTTGTAAGCCTGTGTTATAAAGGCTGAGGTAGGGCAGGAGTTGCCTGAGTAGTAAGTGTGTGGATTCACACTGAGGTAGGGCAGGATTGCCTGAGCTGTAGGAGTATGGAGTCACTCTGAGGTAGAGTTCTTGGGAAGAACTTATGTTGTAGGATCTTGGTGATCTGAGTGGCAGGGCTTGCGCCTGAGTTGTAGGAGCCGGTTGGTCTTTAAGCTGTAAGATCTGAGAATCTGAGAAAGATAGAATGAAGTTTGGTTGAATCTAGTATACTGCTAGATAGGCGAATGGGGAAAGTGGATGTACCCATCAATTTGGGAACCACTATAAATCACGGTGTACTGTGTTGTGTTCTGTGCTGGTATTGATTGTGATAAGATTATTGTGTTGTGATTTAAATTGATAAGTTGCCTAAGATTTTAAATTGGACCTATTCACACCCCCCCCCTTTAGGTGATTAGTTATTTTTAGAGGGAGGTTCCTCAAGATGGACTTAACAGTCTAAGTTGATCTCTAGGGGAAGCTATTAGAAGGACAAAATGGGTTCAAGTGAGAATCATAAAGAACTTGGATCCATGAAACTTCTTCTTTACAGGAAGAAGACCTTTGGCATCTAGAAGGAAAGGATTCGACTTTTCATGGAAGTATCTAATCCTAGGATATACATCACAGTACAGGAAGGACCCTTCATCCTAATGAAGACATCAGTCCTTGATACAAATCTAAAGAGTCCAAAGCAGTATTCTGAGATGAATAAAGATGAATCATCTTAGTTATATTGGATAAGAGGGCACAAAACATTATTGTTAGTGTCATAGAAGACTCAACCTTCCAAAACCTAGTCCACTGCAAGACATCTAAGGAGATGTGGACACACTAGTTATCTACATAAAGGGGACTGAAGAAGTGAGGGAGGATAGGAAGTCCATGCTCAATCAAGAGTATGAAAGATTTAGGCAGGACAAGTTAGATGGCATTGCTGAGTGCAATGAGAAGTTTTTTAGAATAGTAAATGAACTAATGACATATGGAGGAGTCTTCAACACTTATGAATTGAATGACAAGTTCCTCATGTCTTTAACTAAAGATTGGGACACAAAAATCTGTGCCATCGAAGAAGTGGCCAAACTTGCAGACACTCCACCACCAACCCTGTTTGGAAAGCTGTTGTCTTATGAAATGCAGCTGACTGCTAGAAAGGAGGAGGAGAAAATCAGCAAGCCTACAGTCAAAGACAATTCAGTGGCCTTCAAAGCTGAAGCCACAAGGAAGAGCAGGAGAAAGATTCTTTCTCCGCCAAGGATAGTTATTGATTCTGAGTCAGAAAGCTCAGAAACCAGCTTATCAGACTGTCACATTTCAGATGAAGACTTTGTTGCCTTCTCTAGGCAATTTCAGAAATTTATGAAGAAGAAGCACTGGAGAAGCAGGTCATCCTCTTATTATTATCCCAAGGAAGATTATTATAAGGGAAAGAAGAAATCCTCTAAAGAGAACAGGTATGGCTCTAAACCAAGTAAACATGCTTCATCTAAAGTGGTGCATTTTTGTTGCAGCAAGCCAGGGCATGTCATAGCTGACTGCCCTGTCAAAAGAAAGGATGTTGGTGGAAAGAAAGAATATTAGCAGAAGGACAAGAAGGAGAAGTCCTTTATTGCCAAGATGCAAAAGAGCTGGACTAACTCCTCATCATCAGAGTCAGAAGAGGTAGATGAAGCTGAAGCCTACATTGGGCTATTTACTACTAAAGAAGAATCTATAGAAGCAGACTTCTTAGAGATGCTGGCTGAAATCACTGGAGAAGCTGATGATGCTGCAAGATCTGAAGAAGGAGAAGAAGTCATCCATTGCCTTGGGCTGATGGATTTGACGGAGGAAGGACCCAGCCAGGAGCAGTCTGGCCCTAGTAAGGTACATTCTACACCTTCTGTGTCAGATTATGTAACTAGTCCAGAATCAGAAGCATCTGCATCAAGAGATGAAGATTGTTCTGAATCCGAAGGAGATGTCAATCAATTGATTAATGATTATGATGAACTCCTGCAAGCATTGAAGAGAAGCAGGCTCCTAGCTAAAAAAATAGGCTGAGGAGAATGCCTCTTTGAAGCTGGTTATTTCAGAATCTGTTAATATGTTAAACCTGAAGATAAAAGAAGTCAGCAAGCTAAAAAACATAACTGTTATTCAGATGAGCACAATCACCTTCAAAAATAACCACATTAGGAATCTTGAAGGTAAACTCCAAAAGGAGAAGGAGCTAGTGGCTAAGTTCTCAAAGACATGTTCAGTATTGCCTCTGTTTGATTCCTTCTCCTCCCAAAAGGGTAAGAAGGGGTTAGGCTTCAAAGGGAGAACTTGAGCTGCCTATTACAAAAGGAAGGGCAAAGCTCCAATGCATCCACTAGCCTCTTAGCCTCCAATTCCTTTCATAAAAGTGGTTCTACCATCTAACAGGTATGACCATGATAACATTTATGGCCACTGGGAGTATGGTGTTAGGAATGGCAAGGGTGCTAGTGCCTACAAGGCAACCCATGAAGAAATCTAAATGGCCCATCCTGTACCATTTGTGTTTGGTTTACCAGCCTCAACACTCAAAAATAAGCTTGCATCCCATTCTTAAAGTATGCTAGTTCATAATCAGAATAAAGGAAAGTCTATCAGCACACTAGACTTGGTTATATCTGAAGCTATCAGGAGCTTTCACTCTGAAAAGAAGGCAACTACTGATAGGGTCCAAGATATACCTAGTGCCTATGCTGCCAGACAAATCCCAAATCAGGTTGTGGCTGGAAAACTTAAGAAAAAGGCTGTTGTACCTGCTGGAATGAGAGTTGTTGACTGCTATGATGTAAAGCCAGCCCTTAAAAGAAGGTATAATATTTATGAGTGTCTGTGTTGTGGCAAAGTGGGCCACTATGCTATTGATTACTGGCACAATAAGAGTGTTAAGAGAGATAATGCCAGCTTACTTGTCAGAAGAGTTGTAGGTAGGCATGTTCAATTTCAGACTAACCTGCACCTAAGACCCAATAAGAATTGGGGTCCTAAGGAAAGATGATTTAATTGTTGTAGGTAAGTCCAAGTGGCCATACCCCTATATGGTACTTAGACAGTTGATGTTCTAGGCACATGACTGGAATAAGGGGCATGCTAAAGGATTACACTCCATTTTGAAAATGGACCCAAAGTCATTTTTGGTGATTTAGAAAGAGGAGTAACTAAAGGGTTTGGTAAGATATCTAATGGCATAATCACTATCACACAATTAGCTTATGTGAAAGGTTTGTAACAGAACCTGATAAGCATAAGCCAACTATATGATCTTGACTATGACATTTCTTTCCTCAAGGATGAGTGCCAAATTAGGAGGTCAAGTGACTAAGGGGTCATCTTGACAGGCACTAGAAGAGGAAATGTCTATTGTCTTAATTTTGTTTGTGAGAGTAAGGACTCTTCTATATGCCTAGTTGCAAATGAGAAAGCTTCACATTGTGTCAAATAGCACAAGAGGCTAGCTCATCTGAATTACAAGAACATAGACAAACTCTTTAGTGAAGAGTTAATGAGAAATGGTCATAAGATGAAGTGCATTAAGGAGGGTATCTGTTCAGCATGCCAAAAGGGCAAGCATACCAAGACCTCCTTCCAGAACCTTTATACCAAAGAATCAGTGAGGTGTTTATACCTCCTACATATGGATTTATTTGGTCATATGCCAGTTCATAGCCTAGGTAGTAAAGTCTATACCCTTGTGGTTGTTATTGACTTTTCCAGATTTGTCTGAGTGTTCTTTCTAAAGAAGAAATCTGGAGCCTCTGATATCTTCCAAACATTTATTAGGCAAATTCATAATGAACTTAACAGTACTATGTTCAAAATCAGAACTGACCATGGGAATGAGTTTTAGTCTGAATACATGACAAGATTCTGTGAAGGGCTTGGGATTCATCAAGAGTTCTCCTCTCCTAGAACACTTAAACAAAATAGGATTGCTAAGAGGTAAAACAGAACTCTCATAGAGGTTGGTAGAACCTTGTTAAGTTACATATTACTCCCATAATATTTCTGGACTGATGTAGTAAACACTGCATGCCATGTCCTTAACAGGGCTTCCATGACCAAAAGCCACAAGAAGACTCCCTATGAGATTCTGAAAGGCAGAAAACCAAACGTATCCTACTTTTGGATTTTTGGTAGCAAGTGCTATGTTCTAAACAATGGTAAGTACTATGTGACTAAGTTTGCTGCCAAGTCCCAAGAAGGGATATTTGTTGGGTACAAAAACAATAGTAGGACATATATGATCTATAACTTGACTACTCAAGTTGTAGAAGAATCAATACATGTTGTCTTTGATTAGTCAAACCTAATTAACTATGAGCTTCCAAGCACCTCTTCTAGTTCTGTAGGTTTAAAGTATGTGATGGACAAGCTTACCATTAGGGAAATGGATCCAACAGGACAAGATAAGGAAAAAGATGGGTGCTATCCAGGGGGAGCTCAAGAATCACAAGCTGAGGATGAAGTACAGTCAATTGAAGATAATGAAGTTCAGCCAGCTGAGAATAATGTAGAATAACAAGCTGAAGCAAGAATGCCTCCAGCTGAGAGATATCTGAGGGACCATTCAGCACACCAAATCATTAGTGATGCAAGACAAGGTGTCCAGACAAGGAGCAAGAGCATCACCCCAACTCTATGTTCAAGCTTCCTATCATAAATAGAGCCTTAGAAGCTTGAAGAGGCTATCAAAGACTCTTACTGGATTGGAGCTATGCAGGAAGAGCTAAACCAATTCAAAAGGTGCAGAGTCTGGAAGCTGGTTCCCAGACCAAAGGGACATAATGTTATAGGAACAAAGTGGATCTACAGGAACAAGCTTGATGAGAATGACATTATTATAAAAAACATGGCCAGATTGGTGGCAAAAGGATACAAGCAAGAAGAAGGAATAAATTTTTACCAAACCTTTGCCCCACTAGCAAGGATGGAAGCAATAAGGTTATTCCTTGCTTTTGCTGCCTATCAAGGATTCAAAATCTTACAGATGAATGTGAAGTCAATATTTCTGAATAGAGACTTAAAAGAGGAAGTATATGTGGATCAGCCACTAGGTTTTGTAGATCCTCACATTCCTAATTTTTTTATAAGCTTAACAAAGCTCTATATGGGTTGAAGCAAGCCCCTAGAGCATGGTATGAAACATTGTCTCCTTTCCTCATTGAGAATAATTTCTCAAGGGGGAAAATAGATAAGACCCTATTCCTAAGGAAATCTAAGGGCAAGGTCATCTGAGTCCAGATATATGTCGATGACCTTATCTTTGGATCTACTGAAAATAACCTTTGCAGGAAGTTTGCCAAACTTATGCAAGGGAAGTTTGAGATGAACAGCATGGGTGAGCTAAAATTCTTCTTGGGACTCTAAGTAAGACAGACTGATGATGGCTTGTCCATATCCCTGTCTAAGTTCACAAGGGATTTAATTAAGAAATATGGTATGGAGAATGCCTCCACCATGAGAACTCTAATGGGGTCAAGTATGCATGTAGGCAAAGATGAGGAAGGGAAACTTGTTGATGAGTCTTTGTATAGAGGGATAATTGGCTCCCTTCTATACTTGACTGCTAGTAGGCCTGACATCATGCATGCTACATTTGTCTATGCTAGGTATTAGGTATGCCCTAAAGAAGCTCATTATTCTGCTGCAAAGAGAATTATAAGGTATCTTAAGGTGACACCAGATCTTTGTCTATGGTACCCTAGGAATAGATATTTTAAGCTAACTGGATTTTCAGATGCAGATTTTGTAGGCTGCAAGGAAGACAGGAAAAGTACCACTGATACATGTCAATTCCTAGGTGGAATACTGGTATCACAGAGCAGCAAGAAGCAGACTAGTGTTGTTATCTCTACTACAGAGTCAGAGTACATTACAGTAGGTTACACCTGTGCTCAATTGTTGTGGATACAGCATCAGCTTGAAGACTATGACTTTAAGATAAGTAGAACTCCTCTATATTGTGACTCTACTAGTGTCATTTCGATTGCTAGGAATCTTGTCTCACACAGTAGGATTAAGCACATAGAAATTAAGTATCATTTATTAGGGAGCATGTTGAGAAAAGAAGACATTTTCCTAGAGTTTGTCTCCACTGACAAGCAAGTGGTTGATATCTTCACTAAGTCACTCGATGAAGCCAAGTTCAACACCTTCAAAATTGATTTGGGTATGTTGAACTTAGAATAGCTTCAGGTACACCCTAAGGTATTATGCTTGGTACAAGTATGTTCTTTTTGTAGGTGCTGCAAACCTGGTGGAAAGAAAGATGAGAGAAGATCCTTCTTCTCTATTGGTATCAACAGCTGCAGGACTAGAGACTTTCAAGTAGTCTTTTCTAACGGTGTAGAGAATTTCTAGTGATATTGAATTACAAGTGATGTCAAGTGGTATCAAGTGGTATCAAGTGATATACAAGTCAACCCTGTATATGGGGCGTATTGGCAGCTGCAATCCTAGCTTCATCTACATCAGCTAGGGGGAGAACACAAGGGGAGAAAAAGACCTGATGCTCCTTCCTGACTATATGAAGAGGTCAAAAAGGGGAGAGATATAGGTCATGTTTACCATTGGTTGATCAAGCTCAAGTGGAAGAGATAGAAGATGACTATCAGAAAGGATCAAGCTCCTTCATGACATAAACACAAGGGGAGAAAGTCATGGGGAGACCAGGTTGATCAAAAAAGAAAGGATATAGCTAAGAGGTAATCCTCTAAGGTGTAACTCACCCTGCAGTAATCCAGGGGGAGTAGGTAAAATTCATTTCACTGAATTTAATATGAATATGCTTTTATTTCCTGTATAATGAGTATCTCATTGACTAAGGTAATTGATCAGTAGTTTTGACATCTTCAAATAGGGGAGATTGTTGGGTCCATTGATCCCAATGGCCATGATTTGATGATGTCAACCATGTAAATGAGATAGACATAGTTGTATTTTATATGTATGGTTAATTTCATGCATACAGGTTAGTCTTTGTCATAATGATTGGACAGCTTGTTCAAGAGACAATGATAGGTGGACTCTAGGTGGAGCTTGAAACTCAGAAAACTACCTAAGTCCAAAAGCGTTGAGTGAGGCAAGCTCACTCAACGCCATTCAGCTAAAAGTGCTGAGAGAAGGCTTGAAGTCAAAGCTGACAGTATTACAAATCCAAAAAATTACTTAAGTCCAAAATCTTTAAGTGAGGCAAGCTCACTCAACGCCATTAAGCTAATAGTGCTGAGAGAAGACAGACAGTCAAAGCTGACAGTATTGCAAATCCAGAAAATCGGCTAAGTACAGAAGCGTTGAGTGAGCTCTACTCACTCAACGCCATACAACTAGAAGAGTTGAGTCAAGGTTATCCTCTCATAGCCTTACTGTGAAGAATCAAAAAAATCAGCTAAGTCTAGAAGCGTTGAATGAGCTCAACTCACTCAATTCCATACAGCTAGAAGCGTTGAGTCAAGGTTATCCTATCATAGCCTTACTATGAAGAATACAAAAAATCAGCTAAGTATAGATGCGTTTAATGCTCTCAGCGCTCTTAACGCTCTCAGTGCTTTCAACACTCTCAACGCCATCATGCAAAGCTGAAGAATCCAGCAAGTTTCTAAGTCCAAAATCGCTGAGTCTACCATTAATTGAGCTTAGATTAGCTTTCGTCGACGAGAGTTCAGAGTTCGTTGATCTCAGCTTTTACCTATAAGAAGCACTCAGCTATCAGCTTTCGTCGACCGTAGTTTAGAGTTCGTCGACTAGAGTTCAGATTCCGTCGATCTCAGCCTTCACTTGAATAAAGAACTAGGCTGAGAGAATTCGTCGATCTCAGCTTCACTGTTTCGGCAAGCTGAGTTTAGGTTTCGTCAAAATGAGCTCGAAGTTCGTCGACCTCAGCCTTCACCTGCAGAAAGAACTATGCTGAGAGAATTCGTCGATCTCAGCTTCACTGTTTCATCAAGCTGAGCTCAGAGTTTGTCGAGCTAAGCTTGTAGTTCGTCGAACACAGGATTTCAGAAAAGTTAGGTTATTTTGGCTAAGTACAGAATGAGGTTGACTAAGCAAAGTCAACAAGTAAACAAAGTTCAGATTCGATGCAAATCGACATTAATGTTGTTGTCAGTCTATAGTGGATCTCAAGTTAATAAAGCTGAGGCTTTAACCATAGTTAAAACTGAGATATGTGTCGATCATCTCGCCGATATGACGGGATTATAAATAGCAGAAGATATCGAGATCTATTAAGTATAATTAGATTAATTTCTGATTAACTTTCTGAAAAAACCAGGAGCGGAGTTCATTGTCTTCATCCGCCATTGTTGCAGAAGCCAAGAACCTTAAGTTCAAATTTGAAGGGCTTCTCAGTTTGCTGGTGCAATCAACATCAACTCCAACAGGTTCAGAGTAATCCTCTGAGAGAGACGAATCAGCCTAGGCGTGCCCTAGCTGAAGTTATCTTCTTGATCCAAGCCGAGCCAGAATATAAAGATCAATTCGCTGGATCAAAGAAGAAGGAAGGGCTGAAATCTGCTCAGTCCAGATCAGGAGGTATTCCTGAAGAAGAAGCAAATTCATCTGCTAGTTGATTCCAGAACAAGCCGAGCATCATTTCAAGATTGCTGTATCATCTTGTTACTGTAAAGATGAAGTTAGGGCTTACATCTGCTCGGTCCAGGTAGACAAACACAGAGAATTTTCTCTGGTGTCTGTAATTCATTATCTTGAATATTTCTGTGTAAGATTCATTTTAAATCTGATTGGTAAAGCTAAGGCCTTAGTTGTAAGCATGTGTTATAAAGGCTGAGGTAGGGCAGGAGTTGCATGAGTAGTAGGTGTGTGGATTCACACTGAGGTAGGGCAGGATTGCCTGAGCTGTAGGAGTGTGGAGTCACTCTGAGGTAGAGTTCTTGGGAAGAACTTGAGTTGTAGGATCTTGGTGATCTGAGTGGTAGAGCTTGCGCCTGAGTTGTAGGATCCGGTTGGGCTCTGAGCTATAAGATCTGAGGATCTGAGAAAGATAGAAGGAAGTTTGGCCGAATCTAGTATACTGCTAGATAGGCGAAGGGGGAAAGTGGATGTACCCATCATTTGGGGAACCACTATAAATCACTATGTATTGTGCTGTGTTCTTATGCTGGTATTGATTGTGATAAGATTGTTGTGTTGTGATTTTAATTGATAAGTTGCCTAAGATTTTAAATTGGACATATTCACCCCCCCCCCCCATCTAGGTGATTAATTATTCTTGAAATCAAGATTTTCATAAAGGCATAGTTGGCTCCCTCATCAATCTTACTGATAGTAGGACAGACATCATGTATGTTACATGTGTTTGTGCCAGATACTAGGCTAGCCCTAAGGAGTCTCACTATTCTACAGTTAAAAGAATTTTTAGATATCTCAAAGGAACGCCAGATCTTGGCCTATGGTACCCTAGGAATAGAAATTTTGAGCAAACAGGATATTCAGATGCAGATTTTATAGGCTGTAGAGACGACAAGAAAAACACTTCAGGCTCCTGTTAGTTCTTGGGTGGAAGACTTGTTTCTTGGAGTAGCAAGAAACAAACTAGTGTTGCAATCTCAACAGTAGAGTCAGAGTATATATCTGCAGGAAGTTGCTGCGCTCAGCTGCTATGGATCCAACACCAGCTACAGGATTATAATCTAAAGATAAGTAACACCTCATTACACAGTGATTCAACTAATACAATCTCTATTGCTAGGAATCCTGTCTCTCACAGCAGAACTAAGCATATAGAGATTAAGTACACTTCCTTAGAGAGCATGTGGAAAGTAAAGACATAATTCTTGAATTTGTCCCCACAGATAAGCAAGTGGCTGACATATTCACTAAACCACTAGATGAAGCAAAATTCAACACCTTCAAATTTGAATTGGGTATGTTGAATTTATCCCAACTTCAGTAGCTCTATATATTATTTTGTCTGTTGTAGGTAGTTTTAATCCGTTCAGGATACATTAAAGAAAATTGGACTAAGGGTCAAGTGTCGAGTGCGCTAGGTCTAAGTGCTCAGGCGTCAAGTGCATTGAAAAGACAACAGGCATCGAGAGCGATGAGTGCATCGAGTTCACTCAACGCATGCTCCCCGTAAGTCTATTTTATAGCTAAGTGTCGGGATCAATCCCGGTCGTTGATTACTTCATGATCATATATAGATACGCGCCTTTCCACCTTCTAAAATAGAAAATACTATAAATAGAAGGTTGTGTGCGTAAAACAAAATACACTCTTCCTTTCCCTTCTCTTCCTTTATGACGAATCGATGGAAAGCTTGGAAAATCCACTACAATGTACAGAAAAGATGGAACCAAAGAGATTGAATTTCATGTTTGAGGGTTCGAAACTAGTCCAAAATGGATTCAAAGACGCCCTAGAGGAAGTTCAGCATGTTCTTCACCTGCTACAAGTTGCTGACCTAGAGTTTGTGTTGTCAGAGCCCTGTTTGCTAAGGAAAAGAGAAGTACTAGAGTTATACTCCACTACTAAAGTCGACTCCTCATCCCTCAAGATTAGGTCTTTTATCAGTGGTAACAAGGTCAAGATAACCTCTAGAAGACTGAGCAAAGCCCTGTAGCTGCCTAAGTTCAAAGTTCTGATGAAGAAGATGAACTCGATAAAGATGATATCAAGAATCCTCTTAAATGGTGTTGACTATCAAAGCACACCACTGGCTCTTTCCTGAGAAGAGAGCTGAACCTCAAAGGGAAATTCCTTGGTGATGTCATTAGGAAGGGACTGTTGGAACCAACAAGGTCGGTCCCTCCTAAAGCTCGGAACTAAAGATGCAGCTCGCCCTTACTCTCTTTGGACCACCCTCTTGATGAGGCTCTCAAAAGACCAGATTGGGGGCCTCAGCATGGAGGTCCCACCTCGTACCTAGAAGAATCGGAAATTCTCCCCCTCCCTATCCAATGCTGAGCTAGGTGCCTTAGAAGAAGAGAAGGAGAGTTAGGAATGTCTGTCTTCTAAGGCACCTTCCTGGTTTATTTATAGGCCTCTGAACTAGGACTGTCAATAACCAAATAGAGCTGTCCTGAAATTACTAGAATACCCTTAGTCGGGTCTGCCAACAGCCAAACTCTGCTATTCTGAGGGGTTATATGCAGCCCGCCCAGGGCAAAAGCGTAAAATCCCATAGGGCTAAAAGATATACCCGACCCTACCCGAACTGGTTTTAAACCGAACCGGTGCTTTGCGAGAACCCCCTTCTAGGGTCCTCTCGCCTGGCGAGAGCTCCGCCTCGCTAGCGAGAGCTCCCCTTTGGAGCCCTCTTGCATGGCGAGTCGGCTACTTACCCGCGAGTGCCTCCTCCCTTGGTACTTACTCGCCCACCTCTTGGTGCATCTTTTGTTCAGGCCCTCCTCGCCTGGGCCCTCTCGCCTGTCCTTCTTGCCAGGATCCACTTGCCCTGCAGCTTGATGACTTCCCTAGGCCATCTCGCCTATCTTCCTTCCTTAAGCATTTGGCTCTGTCTCGCTCGCCCGAGGTTGTACAATCCCCGCTCTTTTCAAGTTTGTTACAAACACGGAAAGATAGTCCAACCGAGGCTCGCGTCATTAAAGTGAATTTATGAGGGAATCTTTTGGTGGGCCCCTTGCAAAACCTATAAATATAGGACTCACTTCCCCACAAAGAGTCGTTTCCCTCGCTCTATCCTCCTCTAGCCTCTGTCCCTATGTCTCTTAGCCAAAGTTTTCGTGACCGCGTCGCGGCGGTGCTCAAGAGGAACAAGGCGACCGCGACGGCTCAGAAAAAGATCCCGGTCTGTGATCCTCCTTCCTTACCGTCATCTTCTTTCCCCCCCCCCCCCCAAAGAAGGTGAAAGCCACTGATCCTCCCCTCTCGGCAGGAGAGCCTTCTCGTACCTTCCCAGGGGGGCGTCTCTCCTCCCCCGTCCAATCTTAGAGAAAAGGAGGTAAGTCCATCAACCTCGACACGCCTTCCTCTCCATCTCAAATGTCCTCTTACCTGTTGCTCGTATTTATAAGGTCTCGGTGCCCTCTCATCGTCTTGATACCTTACGAATCAATACCTCCGAACGCCGCCACCAGTCCGCCTCGCCACAACCCTCTACCCCTCTATCTATTCCCGTGACGAGGAAGGATGATCCTTCTAATAATGCGGGTTCATCTCACCATTTTGGTAAGGACCTTTTCCTTTCGGGCTTTCTTCGCTACCACTTCTCCACTTTACCTTCCCCATTTTCTGTACAGGTATGCGCGACTCGCATGCCGAGGACTCGCTAGCCGAGGAATTGCCTTCTGAAGATTACTCCCTACAGACGGTTGTCTCGCCCCCTCCTCCCATAGACGAAATCGAAGATTACCTAGGCGATCCCGTGGATCCGTTGGAAATGAACCGTATGGTAGCGGAGATGTTACGGAAGCACGCGCGCATCATCCAGGAGCTAGAAAAGGGGAAGCAAGCTGCGGACCATCAGATCGATTGGCTGGAGGTGGAGTGCGCCCGCCTGTCTTCGGAGATTGATGCTGATATTGAAGTGGACGAGACCGACCCCCAGGCGATCCTGAGCGAGGTCGACCAACAGCTCCGTCTCACTCGTCGCGGTGTTGATGCGGCTCGCGCTTTTCACCTCCCCAGTCGCCCCCCTTGTGCGAGATCCCGTGGCAGAGGGCGCTGGAGGTGGCACAAGAACTTACGAGTTCTCTCCTCATCTAACATCCCTTCCCTTCATCTATGGATTGTACTAAATTATTTATGCCTCCATCTCGCGCAAACTATGCGCTTTGTGAACTTGACGCCCGCCTCGCGTGGGATGAACTTTATTAATTTAATATTTGTCCACTTCTCCGTATTTATTTGATTTTCTGTAATAGTACTTAAATTTTGCGTTTATGCTAATTTCTCTGGATCTAGCGATCTCGTTAATTATAATTTGTTCCCGCCGCTTGGCTGTGCTGTGGGCCCACCTAGGGCTACACAAATCGTGGATTGGGGAGAAAAAGGCCGACTGCCCCTTCCCATCCCCCTGTACAACTTCTTCGTCCGTACACCTTTTTTTCCAAGCCCTATGATTGCTATAAATATCCCCTTCACCGGGGTCGGACCCACGCTTTCACAAACCGTTACGCTTCATCCCCTCATTTTTCTTTGTCCTTCTCGCGTACCAACCATGCGTCTGCCATCCCGCCATCTCACCTCCTCACCCCCTGGTCACCTCGCCAGCCTCCTCTTCCTCTAATCCCGGCCATTTCACACGATTATGGGGAAGAAAAAACCTGAAGAAGGTGAGGGACGCAGCCGCTACGGGAAGCGATTCGCAGATCATGACTTTCCACCCTGGTGTATCTCTGCAGACGAGTACGACGCCTTCATTTGCGAATACCTGCCAGAAAGCTTCGAATCAAGCCCCCCCCCCCCAAATTGGCGAGAGCATAAACACATTCTACCCCAGGGAGCTCGCTTTCCCCGCCTCGCACTTCGAGGCGAGGTTGAGACTACCCCTCTGGCCGGAGGTGAAGCAGTTCTTGAAGTATTTCGGCGACGTGTCAGCCCAGCTGAACCCTAATGCCATCACCATCCTAGTCGTCTTTGCGAGCTATAAGCGGCGAGAGCGAATCGAGTTCAGCCTAAATGTCTTCCGCAAGCTGTTCATCTACCACGCTAATCAGGACGGGGTGTCCTACTTCACAGGGCTAGGTCTCAAAGTCTGCGAGACGCCCAACAAGAACCATCATTGGCTCACGTGGTTCATCTTCATTCGCGGTAACCTGGGCAGCATCCCGCTCGAGCCTATCTCGCCCGACGAAGCCTTCTACGCAACCCCCCAAGTCGGCGGCACGGACCAGCTCCTCTGCGAGTACCTCGTCAGAAAGAACTTTGAGGTCCAGTACCCGAGGTACGGTCTTGGCTCACTCCTCCCCATACTTCCTGGAGAAGGTATGCTCGATCTTCCTTTCTGGTCTCGCCTTTATTACTTCCCTTTCACTGATTTCTCCCTTTAACACCCTGTCTTGCCTTTATCAGGAGAGAGGAATGTGCTAGTTCACCCCCCTTATAAAAGTAACATCAAGCAGTCTAAAGTCGTCGCTCTCGCCAATATGGCGGCCGAGGCGGCTAAAGAATCCCTGACCCCCTCCCTTAAGAAGAGGCCAACCGAGGATCTCGCTCCGTCTCGCCTCAGCCCCTCGAAGAAGATGAAGATGAAAATGAAGGTGAAGAAGGTGGTCTCTCTCCCACCCGACTAGAAAACTCCCCAGGAGACGGTGGTGATGTCAGGGTCCCCGAGCCCCATTTCCCTAGGGGCCCAGTCCCCCTGGTCCCCTCCTCGGGTTTCTCCTCGCAAGGCCATCTCGCTATCTGAAGAGACGGCACCTCTCGCGCAATACGCTAGCTCTTCTCATAAACCATCCAGGTCCCCCTCTCGCGAGGGGGCTCCTTCTCGCTACCCCGCACCGTCTGCCCACTTCAACTTCAATATGGGCCCCGTTGTCCCTGATGCCGCCAACGACCCAACACTAATATGGGACAAGGGGGCGCACCGATTCTCAATCTCCACCCTCCTCCCCTCATGGAGGGAGCAGGACCAGCCTACAGGCAACTCCTTCTCCTTGGGCTTTGGTCTCTACGGAGGTCATGGCCTAAATCCCCTTGACAAGGCCTCCTCGCGAGACCTGGTCCTGAGGGCGACACACTCCCAACTGCGCACCTTGGAGCTTTTGTATAGGCTCTCGCGCCGCCTAATTTATAACAACCAAAACTGGAAAGAATCCGAGGCCAACTTTGTCGCCGAGCGCGAGAAGTCGGGAGATATTGCGAAGAGACTAGAGGTAGCCGAGAACCTTCTCGCCAAGGCTCGCGGAGGAGTGGTGAGTTCTCCCTTAGCTCATTTTCTATGTACCTGACCCCAATCTAACAAAGACTTTCTGCAGGATGCCGAGACGGCGGAGAGGTTACACTCGCGCGTAGCAGAGCTGGAAGCAGAGGTGAAGGATCTAAGGGCCCAGGTTGTCCAGCTCAAGGATGTTGCCCCTTCGACCTCTCGCTCGGCGATTCCCCCACCTCCCCCTTCTCTTTACACCCACGAGGAGGTCGAGGAGTTTTGCCGAGACGCGAACATCAGAACCGCTAAGCTGATCCTGAAGATGATGCGCGAGATGAGCGTCGTCAAGGATGATTGCGAGTATGTTACCGCCCGCAACCATGTACCAGAGATCTACGGCGAGGGAGAAGGCTCGTCGGCCAGCGAGAAAGATTAGAGCTTCCAGAGCACGGCTTTTCTTTTATTTTCGATGCTTCTTTTTGCAACTGATGTAATTTTGTATTGGACTATTCACTGGATGTGTTGCGTATATATATATATATATATATATATATATATATATATATATATATATATTACCCATGCGTTGCTCTAGATCTAGTTCTATTTTCTTTTTGTTTCGATTGCTTTGCGAGATCTGAGGATCCATTCATTTGCGAGAAGGGGTCGCCCCTCGTCTCGCCTCCTAGCGGGAGCAAACCTGGCCCAGGGGGCCAGTCACCATGCCCCCATCGTTATCGCGCATGGAAACGCCTTTTCCCCCTTCTCGTCTCGCCCCTTGATACCTCTCGGAGCGAGTGACCTTGAAGGGTAAGTCCTATCCCTTTTTTTCTTGGGTAGGGAGCTTTCCTACTCCTTTACGATTAGAGTCCTTCCTTTTTCTGACCAATAGTGTTGTTTTTCCCTTGAGACTTCCCATCTTTTGTTATTGTTTCACAACCACTTAACGGCCTTGCCAACTTGGTGGTCCCGGTCAACGTGTACTTCCCGGATACCCTCCAAAATCCTCACCAACAACCGAGTGAGCCTACAACCCTACTAGCTTGATGGGAGCGACGATCAACGGGTCTTCTCGGGGTATCCTATCCTCATCCAACTCCAACCACCGGGTAAGCCTACAGCCCTGCCAGCTTGATGGGATCCTGGTCAGCAATTTTCTCGGGGTTTCCTCTCCTCAACCAACTCCAACCACCGAGTGAGCCTAAAGCCTTGCCAACTTGATGGGACCCTGGTCAGTGGGTCTTCTCGGGGTCTCCTCTCCTCAGCTAACTCCAACCACTGAGTGACCCTACAGCCCTGCCAGCTTGATGGGAGCCTGGTCAGCGGGTCTTCTCGGGTTCTCCTCTCCTCATCCAACTCCAACCACCGAGTGAGCCTACAACCCTGCCAGCTTGATGGGAGCCTAATCAGCGGGTCTTCTCAGGGTCTCCTCTCCTCAGCCAACTCCAACCACCGAGTGAGCCTACAGCCCTGCCAGCTTGGTTGGAGCCTTGTCAGCGGGTCTTCTCGGGGTCTCCTCTCCTCAGCCAACTCCAACCACCGAGTGAGCCTACAGCCCTGCCAGCTTGGTGGGAGCCTAGTCAGCGGGTATTCTCGGGGTCTCCTCTCCTCATCCACTCCAACCATCGAGTGAGCCTACAGCCCTGCCAGCTTGATGGGAACCTGGTCAGCGGGTCTTCTCGGGG
The DNA here is from genome assembly GCA_039513925.1 of Platanthera zijinensis. Classification (NCBI taxonomy): domain Eukaryota; kingdom Viridiplantae; phylum Streptophyta; class Magnoliopsida; order Asparagales; family Orchidaceae; genus Platanthera; species Platanthera zijinensis. The sequence goes on along the minus strand of CM077088.1, from coordinate 69,210,099 downwards.
TCTCCTCTCCTCAGCCAACTCCAACCACCGAGTGAGCCTACAGCCCTGCCATCTTGAGGGGAGCCTGGTCAGCAGCCCTTCTCGGGGTCTCCTCTCCTCAGCCAACTCCAACCACCGAGTGAGCCTACAACCCTGCCAGATTGGTGGGAGCCTGGTTAGCGGGTCTTCTCGGGGACTCCTCTCCTCAGCCAACTCCAACCACCGAGTGAGCTTACAGCCCTGCCATCTTGATGGGAGCCTGATCAATGGGTCTTCTCGAGGTATCCTCTCCTCAGACAACTCCAACCACCGAGTGAGCCTACAGCCCTGCCAGCTTGATGGGAGCCTGGTTAGTGGGTCTTCTCAGGGTTTCCTCTACTCAGCCAACTCCAACCACCGAGTGAATCTACAGCCCTGCCAGCTTGATGGGATCCTAGTCAGCGGATCTTCTCAGGGTCTCCTCACCTCCGCCAACTCCAACCACCGAGTGAGCCTACAGCCCTACCAGCTTGATGGGAGCCTGGTCAGCGGGTCTTCTCGGGTTCTCCTCTCCTCATCCAACTCCAACCACCGAGTGAGCCTACAGCCCTGCCAGCTTGATGGGAGCCTGGTCAGCGGGTCTTCTCGGGGTCTCCTCTCCTCAGCCAACTCCAACCACCGAGTGAGCCTATAGCCCTGCCAGCTTGGTGGGAGCCTGGTCAGCGGGTCTTCTCGGGGTCTCCTCTCCTCATCCAACTCCAACCACCGAGTGAGCCTACAGCCCTGCCAGCTTGGTGGGAGCCTGGTCAGCGGGTCTTCTCGGGGTCTCCTCTCCTCAACCAACTCCAACCACCGAGTGAGCCTACACCCCTGCCAGCTTGATGGGAGCCTGGTTAGCGGGTCTTCTCGGGGTCTCCTCTCCTCAACCACAATAATCTCATCTCTCAAAGAAGGTCAACTCGAACTGCATTGTATTGAGAAATCCTATCATGCATACAAGTAGGAAAATCCTTATAAACATGTTCAAATAAGTACAAAAAGGTATAATATTAGGGGTAGAATTGCTTCAAATCATCGCCGCTTCGGGCGCGATCCAAGGGTATCCCATCCACATCCTGGAGGTGGTACCCTCTTGACTTCAAGACCTCCCTCACAATAAAGGGACCCTCCCAAATGGGGTTGAGCTTCCCCACGGAGGCCCCCCTGCCCGCGGAATCTACCTTTTTTAGGACCAAGTCCCCCTTTATGAACTGTTTTTCTCTGATGTGCTTATCAAAGTATTTGGACATTCGGCGCTTGACTTCCTCCTGCCGGATTGACGCTAGCTCCCTGAGATCCTCCACCAGGTCGAGAGAGAGCCTCTGGTCCTCCCCATTGTCCTCTTTCCACCCTTCATCTCGCCTCCTTGCTATTGTGACCCTGGGGGATTCAACCTCAAACTCTACGGTTATGACGGCCTCCGTGCCATGGGAGAGTTTGAAGGGCGTCTCTCCCGTGGTGGTATTTGGTAGTCCTCAGAGACCATAGAACGGAGGGGAGCTGCTCCACCCAACTTCCCCTCAGGTTTTCTACCTTCTTTTTCAAGAGGTTCACGATGATCTTGTTCGCGGATTCTACCTATCCATTGCTTCGTGGGTGATGAACCGAGGCAAACTGAAGATCTATGCCAAGCTGGACACAAAAGTCTACAAATTCTCTACTAGCAAACTTTGGCCTGTTATCCGTAACAATGGCCAAAGGTATCCCATGTCGGTAGATAATTTCTCCCCATACAAAGTTTTTGACCACCTGTATCGTCACCTTTGCCAAGTCCTTCACCTCCAACCACTTCGAAAAGTAATCCACCATGACCAGCAGGAACTTCCTCTGACCACTAGCTTGGGGAAACGGGCCTACTAGATCCAGCCCCCATATGGCGAAGGGCCATGGAGCTGTAATCATGCGTAATCTCTGCGCCGGGAGGAGTTGAAGTGGGGCGAACTCGTGACACTTTCTAAATCTCCTTGCGAATTCCACAGCATCTTTCCTGAGGGTAGGCCAGAAGTAGCCCTGCCTCAGCACCCTCCCTTCTAGGGTTCGACTCCCTGAGTGGCTTCCGCATTCCCCCGAGTGAACTTCCTCCAGTACCCTTAAGGCCTCCTTCTCGGACACACACCGAGCTAGTAAGCCAGACAATGTTTTTTGATAAAGGATCCCCTCCCTAAGCAGGTAATAGGCCGACTTGTACCTGACCCGCTTCTTCTCAAGGTCCCCCTCGGGTAGACATCTCGATGTCAAGAACGTTATAAATGGGTCCATCCAGGACCCCTCTTGGTCGACTTCCATTAACTCCTCTTCCTCTATAGAAGGTCTATGGAGCTCTGTCATGGTCCCTCCGACCTGAGGGTCGTGCTTAGCGAGCAGGTCTTCCCTAGTATTCTCCTCCCTTGGAACGTGTTGGATTGAGAAGCTGTGGAACTGCCCGATGATGCCTTTTATCTTTAACAAGTACAACTGGAGGGTTGGTTCCCTCACTTCAAACTCTCCGTTGATATGCCCCGTGACCACCAGAGAATCCATGGAGACTCTGATGTCCTGTATGCCCAGCTCACGAGCAAGTCTGAGCCTAACGATGATGGCCTCATACTCGGCCTGATTATTCGTAAGGGCGAAATGGATCTTTAAAGCCTGCTCATTTCTGGTCCCCTCGGGACTTGTTAAAACCACCCCGCCTCTGAAAGAACTTCTGCCCGAGGCCCCGTCCACGAGCATTTCCCAAGCCACCACGGGAGATGCCTCTGCCTCTTTGACCTCCACCACATAATCTGCTAAGAAATCTGCCACCGCATGCGCCTTGATAGCTACCCGTGGGATGTAGGCGAGGTCGAACTCACTAAGCTCTATCGACCACTTGGCTAACCTCCCTGAATGCTCCACCCCCTCTAGAATGCGGCGGAGAGGGTTGTCCGTCACGACCTGAACAGAATGGGCTTTGAATTACGGTCTGAGCTTCCGGGCTGATATGATGAGGTCGAAGGCTAGCTTTTCAAGGATGGGGTACTTTAGCTCCGCCTTTTTGAGAACCCTGCTCACATAATATATGGGGAACTGCTTCTTACCCTCTTCTCGCACGAGGACCGAGCTGACTGCCCCTGTCCCTACTCCTAAGTAGAGGAACAAACTCTCCCCCTCTTGCGGCCCTTGAAGTAGCGGCGTCTGGGTGAGTTGTTGCTTCAAAGCTAGGAAGGCTTTCTTGCATTCGGGGGTCCACTCGAATTCCTTCCCACCCCTCAGAGTTCGAAAGAAGGAGGAATACCTCTCTCCTGCCCTGGAGAGGAACCTGCTAAACCCTACCAATTTACCAGTAAGATGTTGGACCTCTTTAGCATCCTTTTGAGATTTCAGCTCCAGGATTGCTTTCACCTTATTTGGATTAGGCTCCACTCCTGAAGGAGTGAGGTGGTGCCCAAAAACTTCCCCCTGCTGGCCCTGAATACACATTTTAGAGGGTTGAGTCTCATTTTATATTTTCTTATAGTTCTAAAAGTTTCCTGCAGGTCTAAGAGGTGGGACTCGAGGTCCAGACTCTTAATCATCAGGTCATCTACGTAGACCTCGAGGTTCTGCCCCTTCTGCTCCCGGAATATCCGGTCCATCATCCTTTGGTAGGTCACCCCTATGTTCTTCAATCTGAAGGGCATCATGTTGTAACTAAAAAACCCATCCTCGGTGATGAAGGTGATGTCTTTGATGTCCGGGGGATTCATGCGTATCTGGTGGTACCCTAAAAAGGCATCTAAAAAAACTCATTAGTGGAAAACTGACGGCTGAATCAACCAGCACGTCGATTCAAGGCAGAGGGTAACAATCCTTTGGGTATGCTTTATTTAAAATAGAGAAGTCGATACAAATTCTCCATTTCCCCTCCCCTTTCTTCACCATTACAACATTGCTCACCCACCTTAGATACCTATTCGCAGATATGAATCCTGCCCAAAGTAGCATCTCTACCTCTTCTCTGATAGGCCCGGCCATCTTGGAAGCGATGGCCCTCTTTTTTTGCTGGATGGGGCGGACCTTGGGGTCGAGGTTGAGGTGGTGGCATGCCACATACGCGTCGACCCCCAGTATGTCAGCTACACTCCAGGCGAATACATCGATGTTCTCTTGCACGCACCTCCAGATCTCCTCCTGATCCCTGTGGGTGAGCTCTCCGCTAACCTTGATCTTCTTTTTTCACCCATCCTTCGTGAGGATGTCCATCTCCAGAACCACCACTGCTGCCCTCAGCCTTGAAGGCTCCTCCTCTTCTTCTTGCTCCCTCAGGTTTTTCTCCTGCTCCCTTGACTTGCACTCAACCACTTCCCGCTCCTCGTCAACCACAGCCACTCTCTCCAAGGTCCTCCCCCTCTCTTCCTCGGGACTCCTTCCTGGCGATGATCTCTTCCTCCCTTCTGTCTGAGTCTCCATTCCAGACGACTCCCTCATTTCCCATATCTTCCTTTTCCTCCCCTTGGCACCTTCTACCTCCTTCCTACCTTCCTGCTCTCCCGCCATCTCTTGCTCCACCACAATGCCTCTCACCACTTCAGCCACCTCTCTCACCTCCTGCTCACCTCCGTCCACCTGCTCTCCCGCCATCTCTTGCTCCACCGCAATGCCTCTCTCCACTTCAGCAACCTCTCTAACCTCCTGCTCACCTCCGTCCATCTGCTCTCCCGCCATCTCTGGATCCACCGCAATGTCTCTCTCCACTTCAGCCACCTCTCTCTCCTCCTGCTCACCTCCGTCCACTTACTCTCCTGCCATCTCTGGCTCCACCGCAATGTCTCTCTCCACTTTAGCCACCTCTCTCTCCTCCTGCTCACCTCCATCCACCTGCTCTCCCGCCATCTATGACTCCACCGCAATGCCTCTCTCCACTTCAGCCACCTTTCTCACCTCCTGCTCACCTTCGTCCACCTGCTCTCCTGCCATCTCTGGCTCCACCGTAATGCCTCTCTCCAATTCAGCCACCTCTCTCTCCTGATCACCTCCGTCCACCTGCTCTCCCTCCATCTCTGGCACCACCACAATGACTCTCTCCACTTCAGCCACCTCCCTCTCCTCCTGCTCACCTCTGTCCACCTGCTCTCCTGCCATCTCTAGATCCACTGCAATACCTCTTTCCACTTCAGCCACCTCTCTCTCCTCCTGCTCACCTCCATCCACCTGCTCTCCTGCCATCTCTGGCTCCACCGCAATGCCTCTCTCCACTTCAGCCACCTCTCTCTCCTCCTGCTCTCACTCCATCCTGCTCTCTAGTTCTTCTACATCACCCTTCCAGGAGATGGTGTTCATTGCCATCACATAGCACTCTCGGACCGCTTTTGGATCTCCCCGTACCTTGATCTGAGTCCCCCCTTAATTGAGCTTCAAACAATGATGGAACAAGGACAACACACATCTGAAGGAACTGATCAAACGGCGCCCAAAGATTGCATTATAACTGCTGGGGGCGTCCACTATCACAAAGCAGTAGTTTCTGGATAGCCCCCCCCCCCCAGAGTTACCTGGAGCCCTACTCCTCCCTCAACCTCCTCTCGCTCTCCTAAGAATCCAAACAACGGTCCGTCCGCCGCCAACACTCTCCTGGCTTCCACTATCATCTCATTGAATGCTTTTTTAAAGATGACATTTATGGAACTCCCATTATCTACCAAGATTCTGGACACCATGAAGTTTTCGATCGCGGTCCTAATCACCAGCGCATCACAGAAGGGATCTTCGTGATCTGGTAGGTCCTTCCTGGAAAAATTAATCTTCTCATCCGGGGGCGGGGCTTGTGACGTCAAGGCGACGCTCCGATGGTACATGGTGTGGAGGCTGGCCTTTCGGGTAGCCTCAATCCCTACCACCACCACCACCACCACCACCCCCACCCCCCCCCCCCCCCCCCCCGTGGATCACCCTGATCCCCCCTCGATCCCCTGTATCTGATAGATCCACACACCGATCCTCCTCCCCGGTTCCTGTCATCTCGACTACCCGCACTGGTAGCTGTTGCTCCCCTACTCCCTTCCCCCTCTTCAACTCCAGAAATTCTGGGCAGGTAGCCGTCACGTGACCTTCCTCCTCGTGGAAGTCACAATACGGCAAGGAGGCTCCCCCATCCCATCTCCCTTCTTGGGGGTTCCTCCTCCTCCCCACTCCTACTCCTTCCCTCCCACGCTCTCTTCCTCTCCCTCTTCCCCGGCCGATGGCCATGGCTTGCTGAGGCGGGGGTGGGAGCGGTCTAGGACCATGTTCCCACCCCAGCTGATGGAACCTCCCTGGTAGTAATTCCTTCCCCCCTAGGGAAAATATCTTCCCTGCCCTTGAACGGGGCCTCCTAGCTGCCTCCAACCCAACTCCGTATGCACCGGCCCTCTTGTCTCTTCCCTTCTCCTTCCCTCCTACTACCTTTCTCCTCCCGGTTCTCTCTGCTCCACCTCCGTCAGTCTCACCAACTTCGTAGCAAAGGCTGAGTTTGCTACCTCCATAGCTATTTCCTTTGCCGCTTTCTCCATCAACCCCTTGAATGATAATAGCGACTTCCTTGTCAGGCTCATCTTAAAAAAGCTCTCCTTTAGCCCCACATTGAAATCCATCTGGAGAGCAAAACCAGGCACCTCCTGGATGTCTAGAATCTCCTCCTGGAAGCGGTCCACATATTGAGCCAAGGACTCGTCGGCCTTCTGCTTGATCAAGAAAATGGACTCCGGGTTCCTCTTCCTCTTCTTAGAGGTTGAGAAGCGCAACTTGAAGCTTATGCTCAGGTCCTCGAAGCTGTAAATTGACTCCGCTGGGAGTTGGTGGAACCAATCCCTAGCCTTGTCCTTCAGGGTGATGGCAAAAAGGCAGCACTTAAAAGCATCCGTCATTGGTCTGATGGAGACCGCATCTTCAAACTACTGCAGGTGCTAGAGGGGATCGTCCTTACCCACATAGTAGGTCATCTCGGGCTCGCGGAACCCTTCAGGGATAGGTGCCGAGAGGATCAACTCATAGAAGGGGGACCCTCTAGCTGGGGTCTCCCCACCTCCACTCGTGTGACCATCCCTCCAGACGAGACGGCACTCGCTGGGCTGGCGAAAAGTTCTCTGCCCTCCATGTCTCGTCGGCTACATTCTGCCTCTACTTCCTTCCCTGGTCGCCTTCCGGGCAGGTCCTCTCCTATCCTTGCTGGGTCAATCCCCTCGCGGGGCACGAGACCTGGCATCTGGGGTGGAGGGGTCTCGTATTCTCCTCTCAGCGAGATCTTCTTCAGCATGTCAATGATCCCTCCAATGGATGTCATGAACTCCGCTCTCCCAAAATATCCTCCCGGGTTCGGGGACCCGCCTCCATCTTCTTCAATATCCCCCGCCATGAGGTCACACAAAGTTCTTCTATGCAAGCTGCTATTCCACACTCACCGCACCAAAAATGTTGGAACCAACATGGTCGGTCCCTCCTAAAGCTCGGAACTAAAGATGCAGCTTCCCTTACTCTCTTTGGACCACCCTCTTGACGAGGCTCTCAAAAGACCAGACCGGGGGCCTCAGCACGGAGGTCCCACCTCGTACCCGGAAGAATCGGAAATTATCCATCTCCCCAGCCAATGTTGAGCTAGGTGACTTAGAAGAAGAGAAGGAGAGTTAGGAATGTCTGTCTTCTAAGGCACCTTCCCGGTCTATTTATAGGCCTCTAAACTAGGACTGTCAATAACCAAATGGAGCTATCCTGAAATTTCTAGAATACCCTTAGTCGGGTCTGCCAACAGCCAAACTCCGTTGTTCTGAGGGGTTATATGCAGCCCACCCAGGGCAAAAGCGTAAAATCCCATGGGGCTAAAAGATAAACCCGGCCCTACCCGAATCGGTCTTAAACTGAACAGATGCTTGGCGAGAACCACCTTCTGGGTTCCTCTCGCCTGGAGAGAGCTCCGCCTTGCTAGCTAGAGCTCCCCTGTGGATCCCTCTCGCATGGCGAGTCGGCTACTTACCCGCGAGTGCCTCCTCCCTTGGTACTTACTTGCCCACCTCCTAGTGCAGCTTTTGTTCAAACCCTCCTCGCCTGGGCCCTCTCTCCAGTCCTTCTTGCCGGGATCCACTCGCCCTATGGCTTGACGACCGCCCTCGGCCATCTCGTCTAGCTTCCTTCCTCAAGCATTTGTCTCCGTCTCACTCGCCCGAGGTTGTACTGGTACTGCTATACAAGACTGGCTCCCATAACAAAATCTCTAAGAAAATGTTTGAGTTGATGTTCAGGGAGATCCATTCTAAAAGGACTGATTGGGGAAGAGTAGTTTTTGATAGGATTATATAATGTCTCCCAAAGCCAAACCTGAATAGAATTCTATCTCTGTTTCTGCTTAAGAGTGTGTTGGGAATATTGCCCTCATTGTTCCCTTGATTTGATTTGAAGAGGCATCACCATCAGCACTAAGAGCATAGTTATATTTGATGTTGGTTAAGCTCATCATGGGAATGATTCTCCTTGGAACAAGGTTAGACAGGTTGTCTAAGTGATTGTGACAGGTGATCTCGAGGTAGAGAGGTGGAGAGACAGAAATCTATCTAAGTACACAGGCATTGAGTGAAGCTAGTTCACTCAATTCCAGATGCCAAGGAAGGATGCTGGAAAGGCTAAAAATCGTCTAAGTCCACAGGCGTTGATTGAAGCCAGTTCACTCAACGCCAAATGCCAAGGAAGCATGTTGGAAAGGCTGAAAATCGCCTAAGTCTGCAGGCGTTTAGTGAAGCTAGTTCATTCAATGCCAGATGCCAAGAAATGTTAAGTAAGGTGTAGATAGTCAAAGCCCAGTAGTTTGCAAGATATAAATGTGAATAAGTCCACAGGCGTTGAGCTAAGGCAGTTCACTCAATGCCATATAACAAGAGGCATCGAGTAAAGCAGAGTCTATCAAAGCCTCAATATTGGCAAGAAGAAAATCGACTAAGTCCAGAAGTGTCGAGTGAAGACAGCTCACTCGACGCCTGAAGGAGGAAGCATTGAGTCAAGCTCACGCAGTCAAAGCTTTTGAAGATTCTATCAAAGAAATCTGGCTAAGTCCAGAAGCATTGAGTGAGGACAGCTCACTCAACGCCCAAAGAAGAAAGCATTGATAGGATCGTGTTCACTCAAAGCTTATGAAGATAGACATGAAAATCTCTCTAAGTCCAGATGCGTTGAGTGAGGACAGCTCACTCAACGCACTCAATGCTTCAGCAAGCTGGCAGACTTAAGAGAAGCGGCTAAGGACAAAAGCGTTAAGTGATGAAGTCTCACTCAATGCTCTCAACGCCTAGCAGATAAAGAAATCAGCAGTTAAGTCCAGGGGCATTAAGTGATGAAGATTCACTCAACGCACTCAACGCTTGGCAGTGTAGAATAAATTGGCCAAGTCCAGAGGCGTTGAGTGAAGCCATTTCACTAAACGCACTCAACGCCTAAGCAAGATAGATGAATTGGCTAAGTCCAGAGGAATTCAGTGAAGTCAATTCACTCAACACACTCAACACCTAAGAAAAGTAGAAGAATTGGCTAAGTCCAGAGGCGTTGAGTGAAGCCAGTTCACTCAACGCACTCAACGCCTAAGCAAGGCAGAAGAATTGTCTAAGTCTAGAAGTGTTGAGTGAAGGCCATTCACTCAACGCACTCAATGCCTGGATTGAACCTGAGAATTTGGCTAAGTCCACATATGCTGATGTCAGCAAAAGTCAACAAAAGTCAACAGAGTTCAAATTAGTTGCGGGAAGCTACGGTTGACGACAAAAGGCACCGCAGGTCTATAGTATGACTTTTCCAGTAAAATCAAAGTTGAAGCCAACAACTTCAATGGGGCCCACAGGTCAAAATAGTCGTTGGACGGCAGAAGATAAGAAGGACAGATCGGATAATAGTAAATTAACTTTTGGAAAAGGCGAAAATTCATCTTCTTCCTGGCCATTGTTGCAGAGCTTGAAGAACAAGTTCAATCAACTGATCTGAAAATTCAAAGAGGTAGATGTTGCAAATTTCACATAAACAACAAGATCATAGATATATCTGAGGTAGAAGAAGCAACCAAGGCAAAACCCTAGCTGCAATTGATTTGAAAGCCGATTTAAGTTAGTTGTAGCTATCTTCACCTGCTACAGCAAGTTCAGAAGAAATTTCTGAGGTAAAAGAAGAAGCGGCAGGGTTTTACCCTAGCTGCAATAACTGGAAGCAAAGAAAAGTTAGTTTTTGTCATCTTCATCGTCAACAGCAAGTTCAGAGTGAATATCTGAGAAAAAAGGTACAGTAAGGGCTAACCCTAGCTGCAACCACTTCACAGTTCCAGCTGAACATTTCTGAAGAACATTTTTTGGAAGCTGTGAAGAAGAAGAAGACTGGGTTGAATTTACTCAGTCCAGGAAGGGAAGAAGAAGCAGAGCAAGTTCAAAGCTGCTGCTCTGCAAGATACTTCTCTGTATAAGCCAAGTCAACGTGAAGATCAGTTTCCTATTATTGTGAAGAAGGTAGGGCTGAGTTCATCTCAGCTCAGGAAGGCAGGCTCAAAGAAATTTTCTCTGGAGTCATATCTACACCAACCAACCTTTCCCTCTGTAGGATCCTTTTGGATCTGAGTGTAAGCCTATTTTATAAAGGCTAAGTGTAAGATCCTTATATGGATCTGATAAGTAGGGCTTAGGCCTAAGCGGTAGGATTCCGTTGAGAATCTTAAGTAGGGTATGTGTGCTTGAGGTAGGGCATTTGTGCCTGAGGAAGGAGAGTCACTCTCTCTGAGTTGTAGGGCACTTGTGCCTGAGTTATAAGATCCTTTGGATCTGAGGTAGGGCCTTTGTGCCTGAGGTGTAGGAGAGTCATTCTCTCTGAGGTAGAGCTATACTCCATAGCTTGACTGTAGGACTTGTGCTTAAGTCTGAGGTAGGTGATCTTTGGATCACTGAGTTGTAGGGCTTTATTCCTGAGTTGTAAGTCTTGGAGGATACTGAGAGATCCTACGGGATCTAAGTTATAAACTCTTAGGAGCCGAGTTAGAGAAGTGTCTTGTCTAACACACTGTTAGAAAGGTGGGAGGGAAAGTGGATGTACCCATAATCTGGGGAACCACTGTAAATCTTGTGTGTGTTGTTGGTGATTGTCTTGAAAGCTAAATATAACTATATCACAACACACCTAAAATAGACTAAGTTAAAGATAGTCACAAAAGACTAAGAAACCTATTCACCCCCCCCCCCTCCCGTGATTTAGCTATCCTTGAAATTAAAGACTTTCAAGTGGTATCAGAGGGAGGTTGCTCAAAAATGACTTAGCAGTCTGAGTAGATCTCAAAGGATAGATAAAAGGTTTATACTTATGGGTTCAGGAGTGAACCATAAGGAGATTAGGTTATTTGTTGATGCTGTTGTAGTAGAAGACTATCCAACTGCTTGGATAGAAATCAGAGCCCCACTATCCCATTTATTCAATGACAGTGATGATGATGATGTCAATCCAGATGCAAGGATAGAGATCAGGGCCCCTCTATCACATTCAGACAGTGACTCAGATGAGGATGATAAGGAATAAGATGTCAATAGCTATTGTGGGTTGATGGCCATGTTAGATGAAGAATCCTGCCAGGATCAACCTGGTCCAGAATAGGTACATTCTCTGTCTAGTTCTTCTTATTGTTCAAATTATGAGACTAGTCCCAATTCAGAAGCATCTTCATCCAGTGATGAAGATGACTCCGAGTCTAAGGTAGATGTCAATAAATTGATTGACATGTATGTTGCCCTTTTGGATGCTTTGAAGAGAAGCAGGAAGTTGGACAAGAAGCAGGCTGAAGAGATTATCTCTCTACAGCTAGCTGCTGCCCAGCAGTCTGAGATAGCAGCCTTGCTGGTCAGAAAGTGAGGGAAGTCAGCCAACTAAAGACCATCTCAATCATCCAGATTGGTACCATTAGTCAAAAGAACAAGATTATTATGGATCTTGAAGAGAAGCTCCTTAAAGAGAAAAGGGTTGTGGCTGAATTTAATAAGCCCAAAACAGTGCTACCACTGATTGAATCCTGCACCTCTAAAAAATATGAGAGAGGTTAAGGGTCCAAGTGGAATTCTAGAGTTGCCCATTCCAAAGGGAAAGCCAAAGCTCTAGTTCAGCCTCTAGCATCCAAGCCTCCCATTCCTTTTAGGAAAGTTTAGTTACCTTCAAATAGGTATGACCAAGAGAGTATTCATGGTCAATAGATGAATGGTAGATCCACTGGTGTGAACAAAGATGTTAACAGCTATGGTGGAAGATATAGTAGGGAAATGAGTGCCTTTAAGGCTCCCCATGAGGAAATTCAAATGGCCAACCATGGACCATTTGTCTTTGGTGCCCCAGCCCCCACTCTCAAGAACAAGGGTGTGGCCTTTAATTAAGCCCATCCAGAAAAGGCTCAGACCAAGGGTAAGTCTATTAGTAGGCTAGATCTAGCTATCTCTGATGTTGTATACAGCATGTCATCTACAAAGATGACTACTGAAAATGGCAGTCAGAGCCAGCCTAGAAAGAATGTTGAAAGGCTCACCTTCAGTTAGATCCTTGCTAAAAGGAACTTGAAAAAAGCTACTGCACCTCTTCCTTCTGTTCAGTCATCAGTTAACCATACTACAGGACCTGCTCAAAAAATAAGATATAATGTTCATGAGTGTTGGTGTTGTGGCAAAGTGGGGGCATTTTGCCTTAGATTGCTAGCATAATCCCACTGTGCCGAGAGCTAGTGTTAGTCTTCCTGTCAGAAAATCTGCAGGAAGGCATGTTCATTGTCAGACTAATCAGAACCTAGGATCCAATAATTATTAGGGTTCTAAGGCAAGGTAAACTTTGTTTTCCAGGATAGTCCAAGTGTCCATACCACTATATGGTACTTGAATAGAGGTTGTTCCAGGAATAATACTGGAACAAAGAGCCATCTAAAGAATCATACTCCAGTAAAAGATGGACCCAAAGTAAGCTTTGGTGGGTCAGATAAAGGAGTCACCAAAGGCTATGGCCTGCAGGTGTGAAGTTGGAGATGGAGAAATAGACCATAAAGATTACTCCTCCTACTACCCAAGAGGAAGAGGATGGTGTGTTGTTGTGTGCATTCCTAAAAGAGGATAAAGTACACATATCTTGGGTAAATTTCTTCAAGTGGCATCTGACTGGATAATCAGACCAGCAGAATCCAGCCATTGAAGACCTAAGGTATCTATCTGATGAGACATAGTACTGCTGCCACTTCAGCAGAATAGTGAGGAGAATAAAAATTAGGCTGTACTCATCACTGAGGAAAGCACTAGAAGTAGCTATTCTGAGAGTAGCAAGGAAAGGGCACATAATCCTCAGCTAAAAAGACTCTCAAGTGGTATCCTTAGTTGTCAAACTCTTATGAGGAAATATAGAGAGATAAGAATGCTCGGGGTTCAATATCTTCTGAACCTAAAGCAAAGTATGTCCAAGTCAGTGGTCTTCAGAGCTGAAGACACAAGAAGAAGCAAGGGAAAGACTCCTTCTTCACCAAGGAAAATTACAGAGTCAGAAAGCTCAAATCCCATCTCCTCTGAAATGAGCTATCAGATGGAGAACTGACACTATTCTTCAAGCAGTTCCAGAAAATGATAAAGAGGAAGCAGTGGAAGAACAAATCTTTCTTCCCCTCATATTATAAGAAGGATCACAAAAAATCTGGGAAGATGCTCTCCAAAGGAGACAGGTATGATCCTAAACCCAGAAAATATATTTCTTCTAACATAATATGTTATTGTTGTAGCAAGGCTGGGCATGTCAGTGCTTACTGCCAAGTCAAAAGGAAAAGAGACAAGTGATAAGAAGCACCTCCACCACAGGGTGCAAGGAAGATAGGAAAAACAAGGATAGAACTTGTCTATTCCAAGGGAGAAGGCTGACTTCATGAAGTATCAAGAAGCTATATCCACTGATGAGTCAGAATACATACCTATAGGGAGCTACTGTGCATAGTTGTTGTGAATCCAGCATTAGCTCTAGGTCTACAACATTGAGATAAGTAACATTCTCATGTACTATAAGTCAACTAGTTAAATCCCATTTCTAGGAATCTTGTCTCTCATAGCAGGACTATGCATATGGATTAGGTATCATTATATTAGGGAGTATGTGGAAAAGGAAGATATTTGTCTTGAGTTTGTCCCCACAGACAAGCAACTGACTGATATTTTTACTAAGCCACTAGATGAAGTCAAGTTCAACACCTTCAAGTTTGAATTGGGTATGTTGAACTTGGTATAGCTTAAGTTGCTCCATATAATATTTCTGTTGCAGAACTCACCCTTCTTGCAGGTAGATAAGTCTTTCAAGTGATATCAAGTGATATCAATACTAAGATGGACTCAAGTGTCCAGTAAAAAGAATGACAACAGATGCTCCAATTGAGGGGGAGCAAGTCAAGATGCTCCTGTTGAGGGGGAGAAAATTCTGAAGTTGCAGGAACAAGTTCAGCTTCTTATTAAGTAGCAGCCAGCAGCTGTAGTGGATCAAAGATCATCACAGCTAATCAGAAGGTTCTCAGGACTATGCACAGTCTGAGGGGGAGATCAACCCTAGTGGATGGCTGCTGTTGTACAGTCAGTGTTGTTACTATTAAGACAAGCTGCTGTAGGACAAGAGGAATAGTCAGCACCTCCCTTACTACAGCTGTATGAAGCCTTAAGTAGTATAGGAGTGGTATTGGCTCAAGTGGAACAATGTTGCAGTTAGCTCAAGTGGTTGTAGTGATGTGTTGTATCAATATATTAACACAAAACATATGACTCCTAGTCAAATAGTTTGTTCACTAGGATAATTTCTCAAGTGGCATCAACACTGAATTTTATCAAGGGTATAACATCAAGAGTTAATCTCTCCCTTAATGATATCACCTCCCTCATTAGGATTTTTTTTTTGAAGAAGCCAAAATGGGGGAGAGGTAGGTAATACCTTAAACCCTAAAGGCGGAGGAGCAGAAGATCTGTTAAGATCCTACAGGGAGAGGTAGGCTATACCCTCTACCCTAAAGGGAGGTGTAGTGCAATACTGAGTAGAGCAATTGCAATACTGAGTAAGTCCAATGGCATAAAAAGGGAGAGATGGTGGAAATTACATGCATAGGGGAGATGTAGAATATTAAGGAGTGCATATTATTTGGAAACATTCAAGTAATATGAAGAGACCAATGTTGAGCCATCGCATATTATTTCTCCACCCTCAAGTGGGTTGAGGAAAATCCTCCACTTGAGTGTTAAGAATTGAAGTGTGCTGAAAGTTGCTTCAAATTTGAAAGTGGTATGAGAAAACTTACAACTGCCTCTCAATTTATATGTCTTATGAGTAAATGCTTCTTAGTATTGCTGGGTGTTCTGCCTTCTTCAAATAGGATGAGATTGTTGGGAATACTGCCCTCAATGTTCATTAGAATTGATTTAAAGAGGCATCGCCATCAACACTAAGAGCATAGTTGAATTTGATGTTAGTTAAGCTCATCATGTGCAGGATGTTCCTTGGAACAAGGTTAGACAGGTTGTTTAAGTGATTGTGACAGGTGGTCACAAGGTAGAGAGGTGGAGAGACAGAAAGTTGTCTAAGTCGATAGGCATTAAGTGAAGCCAGTTCACTCAACACCAGATGCCAAGAAAGGATGCTGGAAAGGCTGAAAATTGCCTAAGTCCATAGGCATTGAGTGAAGTCAATTCACTCAATGCTAGATGCCAAGGAAGGATGCTGGAAAGGCTGAAAATAACCTAACTCCACAGGCGTTGAATGAAGCAAGTTTACTCAACTCCAGATGCCAAAAAGTATTGAGTAAGGTGTGGACAGTCAAAGCCCAGTAGTTTGCAAGACAGAAATGCGGCTAAGTCCGCAGGCGTTGAGTGAAGGCAGTTCACTCAATTCCATTAAATAAGAGGCATCAAGTAATGTTGAGTCTGTCAAAGCCTCATCATTAGCAAGCAGAAAATCGACTAAGTTCAAGAGCATCGAGTGAAGATAGCTCACTCGACGCTTGAAGAAGGAAGCATTGAGTCAAGCTCACGTAGTCAAAGCTTTTGAAGATTCTGTCAAAGAAATCTGGCTAAGTCCAGAAGCGTTGAGTGAGGACAGCTCACTTAATGCCCAAAGAAGAAAGAATTGACAGGACCATGTTCACTCAAAACTTATGAAGATAGACATAAAAATCTTTCTAATTTCAGATGTGTTGAGTGAGGACATCTCACTCAACGCACTCAACGCCTCAACAAGCTGGCAGACTTCAGAGAAGCGGCTAAGTAAAAATGCGTCGAGTGATGAAGGCTTACTAAACGCTCTCAATGCCTAGTAGATAAAGAAATAAGCAGTTAAGTTCAGGGGCGTTGAATGAAGAAGATTCACTCAATGCCTGATAGTATAGAAGAAATTGGCCAAGTCCAGAGGCATTGGGTGAATCCAGTTCACTCAACGCACTCAATGCCTAAGCAGGGCAGAAAAATTGGCTAAGTTCAGAGGCGTTGAGTGAAGCCAATTCACTAAACACACTCAACGCACTCAATGCCTAAGCAAGGCAGAAGAAGTGGCTAAGTCCAGAGGCATTGAGTGAAGTCAGTTCACTCAACGCACTCAACGCCTAAGCAAGGATGAAGAATTGGCTAAGTCCAGAAGCATTGAGTGAAGTCCATTCACTCAACACACTCAATGCCTGGATTGAACCTGAGAATTTGGCTAAGTCCACAGATACTAACGTCAGCAAAATTCAATAGAGTTCAAATTAGTTGTGGGAAAGCTACTGTAGACAAAAAACAGCATGGCAGGTCTATAGTATGACTTTTCCTATAAAACCAAAGTTGAAGCCAACAACTTCAGTAGGGCCCACGGGTCAAAATAGCCGTTGGACGGCAGAAGATGAGAAGGACAGATCAGATAATAGTAAATTAACATTTGTAAAAGGTGGGACTTCATCTTCTTCCTGGCCATTGTTGCAGAGCTTGAAGAATAAGTTCAATCAACTGATCTGAAAGTTCAAAAAGGTAGTTGTTGCAAGTTTCACATACAACAACAAGATCTGAGATATCTCTGAGGTAGAAGAAGCAACCAAGGAAAAACCCTAGCTGCAACTGATCTGAAAGTCTATATAAGTTAAATGTTGTTATCTTCACCTACTATTGGAAGTTCAGAAGAATTTTTTGAGGTAAAAGAAGAAGAAGCAGGTTTTTACCCTAGCTACAACAACTGGAAGAAAAAAATTAGTTGTTGTCATCTTCACCATCAACAGCAAGTTCAAAGTGAATCTCTGAGAAAGAAGGTGCAGCAAGGGCTAACCTTAGCTGCAGTCACTTCACAGTTCCAGCTGAACATTTCTGAAGAACATTTTCTAGAAGCTGTGAAGAAGAAGCAGACTGTGCTGAATCTACTCAGTCTAGGAAGGGAAGAAGAAGCAGAGCAAGTTCAAAGCTACTGCTCTGTAAGATACTTCTCAACACAAGCCAAGTCAACCTGAAGATCAGTTTCTTATTGATGTGAAGAAGGTAGGTCTGAGTTCATCTCAGCTCAGGAAGGCAGGCTTAGAGAAATTTTCTCTAAAGTCAAATCTATACCAACAAACCTTTCCCTCTGTAGGATCCATTCTTGGATCTGAGTTATAGGATCCTTTTGGATCTCAGTGTATGCCTATTTTATAAAGGCTGAGTGTAGCATCCTTATATGGATCTTAGAAGTAGGGCTTTGGCCTGAGTGGTAGGATTTTATTGAGAATTTGAGATAGGTATTGTGTGCCATAGGTAGGGCCTTTGTGTCTGAGGAAGGAGAGTCATTCTCTCTGAGTTGTAGGGCACTTGTGTCTGAGTTGTAGGATCCTTTGGATCTGAGGTAGGGCTTTTGTGCTTGAGCTGTAGGAGAGTCATTCTCTCTAAGGTAGGGATATCCTCCATAACATGATTGTAGGACTTGTGCTCAAGTATAAGGTAGGTGATCTTTGGATCACTGAGTTGTAGGGCTTTGTGCCTGAGCTATAAGTCTTGGAGGAGACTGAGAGATCCTGCGGATCTGAGTTGTAATCTCTTATGAGTCGAGTTGGAGAAGTGCCTTGTCTAACACACTATTAGAATGGTGTGAGAGAAAGTGTATGTACCCATAATCTGGGGAACCATTATAAATCTTGTGTGTGTTGTTGGTGATTATCTTGAAAGCTAGATATAACTTGATCACAACATACTTAAAACACACTAAGTTTAAGATAGTCACAAAAGACAAAGAAACCTATTCACCCCCCCCCCCCCCTCTAGGTGATTTAGCTATCCTTGAAACTAAAGACTTTCAAAGTGTTACAGGGATCCTTAACCCAAGGTTAGGAACAAAAATCCATCATATGAGAAGGATGGATTTAAAAATGCTTGACAGATGGGATAGGGTTCTACAGCCTCATGCTCAGACTATTGCCAAAAAGAAGAAGAAAGTAGTTGCTGTTCCAGAGGAAAGTACTGACAGGAGCTCATTAGAACAGGCTGAGGAAGAGCCTCATGATCCACACCTGACTGAGTCTACTGAAGAGACTAGGAGGGACATGAGTGCTCAAGTGTCTATATCCTCAGAACCTATACTAATGAATCTTGTGAGTAGGACTCAGTCTGAAGTGGCTCTAGATGATGCTATGGAGATGCCTTCAGCTGAGATTATTGAAAGGTTGGCTGAGGAGATAGTCACCAAGCTTTCTGAAGAGATGGAGGGGGAGACCTCCAAGTTACCAGCTCCTGCTGGAGAAACTCCAGCACCTATAGATCATGATCAACAAGATAGATACAACCCTCTAAGTGAGGACGAGCAACTCTTGGAACAAGTCATGGAAGATGCTCTTGTTGAGGGGGAGCAAATCTAAGTCTTTAATGAGAATGATTAGCTTCATGTTGAGGATGCACAGAAGAATGATGATGCTACTAAAATAGTTCAGAATACTGCTGAAGAAGTTCTGGATGTCCCTGTGGACATGATCGAGAATGAGGGGGAGATTAAACCTGAACTCCCTGCTCAAGACATATTTTATGAGATAGAATCTTCAGATTCAGATAAAGGATCTGCTGCTATTGATAACATGGCACCTCAACATTCTTCAGAATTTGAAGAGGCTGACTCAGCTGGAAGAGAAGCTCTTAGCCCAGTTCAACAACCAGCTCCAATCATGATGAAGGTACATCCATTGATCAGATGTCAGGAACCTTCCTGGCTCAACTGAAAGGGTTACTAGATGAATAGAGGAGACAACTTGAGAATTTTGTTTATGATTCAATAAAGAACCTCAGAAATGACTTGTCAACAGAGATCAAATCAATCAGGTTTGAGCTTAATCTTTTGAAGGCACAAACTGTCAAATTCTTCTTGAGAGCAGCTCCTACAGTTGAATTTACTCAAGACAAGTTGGTAGAGATCGGTACTCTTCAAAATGGTATTATGTAAAATCAAAATATCCTTTCTAGAAATATGTTGTCAGTCCACAATGCTGAGAAAGAACTATTGGAAAAGCACAAGGGAATTCTTGAAAGGTGAATGGATGCATGCACCCAAGTGCTGGATGATCATTTACTCAAAGTCAAGGACCATGTTACCATTGGTGTTAATTATCTAGATGGGAAGTTAACCAAGGCCAGCACCTCCCTGACTTCAAAAGTGTCTAAAGAAGTCAAAAAGGGGAGAAGGAAGTGATCGGGACCAACAAAGAGAATGTTGTTTGGGTGTCTAATTTTATTAGAGGATCTTTTAGCTTGGAGCAAGTGTCATATGACAGCATTCATATGATTCCTGACCAGGTTCAAGATGCACTGAATCAAGGGCAGATGGCTCAACATGATGATTAGTATGATGGTCAATATGCTGCTCAGTATAAGTTTCAAGAAGATGCACAGTGGGTTGAACCTACTACAGCAGCTAAAGATCCTACATTTAGCCCCACTATTGACCAAGTGATAAGAGCCAGAGTAAAATCTGTTATTGAGGCTGAGGAAGAGGATACTGTCAGGATCAGTATGACGAGAAACAGGGAAGAGATGGAATCAAGGCCTGATTTTGAACAATAGAGCCCTCTGTTGGAACCCTTGTTTTGATTTGTGCTAGGTTCACTCTTAGGATGTTTAGACCCTCTTGTATAGCCAGGGTCTCTGTCTTAAGTCTTAGTTAGATCCCCTTTAGATCAGGTTTGGGCAGACCAGCATTGCAGTGGACTCAGAATCAGATTCAAAAAATGTTGTGAACTATCTATATCAGTTCAACTATAGTCAAACTCAGCTCGACGATCGTCGATCTACCATCAACGATCTCAGAGTCTCCTACTCTGAACTGAGCTCGGCGATCTACGAGCTCAGGTCGACGATCTCTTGTTGCTCTGCAGTATCGAAGCTCGACGATAGTCGTTCTCTAGTCGACGATCTCTTATCTCTGGTCGACGATCTCTGAACCGAGCCCTACGATTTTATGCTGCCTTCTTCTATCAGTGTTCTCAGATCAGTCAGAAGTTTTATTTTGGTTATGATAAATTTATCTTAAGGCAAGATATATTCTGATAATAAATGCTGATACTCCCAAGGATGATAGCCGTATTTCTTGAAGCATTTATTATGGTATTCATAGAATATTGTATAGAGACAGTTATGGATTGTATTTATGACTGCCAGCCATTCTAGACGTTTGGGCTCCTCAATTCTTGCAGTAATTTTATGACTTGCCTTGGGAATTCAAATGCTAGCTGTTTTTCTTCATATTAACAGAACATATATCTCAATATAACAAAAAGAAGAAGACAGACATGAATCAGTCAGTAATCAAAAAGAAAAGAATCTTCCTTTGCTCTCAATGGATATTGCATGCTTGCTAAACAAAAGAAGAAGATCTTTTTCTGAACAATATTTCTCTTCAGTCTTCTTCTCTCTTCAGTCTTCAAAGATTTACAGAGAGTCACAAAATCAACAACTGTTATCAGATTCAAAAAGGCTTTACAACTTTTTCTCTTTGAAGACCTACACCCAGGGCCAAGCTTCATCTTCCTGGATCCACACAATATCTCAGGGGGAGCTTGGACATTCTTCTCAATCCACATAATCTTCTCACTTGTCTGAGAAAGAGAAGATTCTCATAAACCTTTTCTTCTACCTCCATCTGTACAGGGTTATCTCTCCTTTCAAAAGTGAACTCTTTGGTGATAGGGCACCTGATCAAAAACCTATTGGATTTTGAACTCCTGATCAAAAGCTCAAAGGGTATCTAGATCTACCTACAGCAGATCTTGTGGTAATAGGGCACCTGATCAAAAACCTAAGTGGATTCCTACCTGGGTGGTAGAAGAGTGGATGTACCCAGATTTGGGGAATAACTATAAATTTTCTTGTGTCGTCTGTGTTGCTCTGTGATTTCTTTGTATGTTGTGTTGATGTGGTAGGCTAGCTTATTTCTTTTCTTTAGTTACTTTTATTAGTATTTTAATTCTGCAATAAATCTAAACAATTTTTTTAATACTCTATTCACCCCCCCCCCCCTCTAGAGTAAAACCTATCTATCCCTCACTTTCAATTGGTATCAGAGGGTGTATTTTTGAAGGTTGTACAGGCTAACACCTGAACCTAAGATCTAAGATAGATACATCTTTACTCTATTTCTCTTTGTTATACCATGGCATAGTACAAGGACTTTGCAAGCACCAGACCTCCAGTTTGCAACTTGCAAAAGTTTGGAATCTGGAAGGCAAGAATAAGACTTTATATGAATTCAATTGATGAAGATATGTATGCCTCTATCTTAACAGGAGTACCTTCACCACCAGCTGCCACCCCAAGCACTTCTATAAACATGACTGCAGTACCTCCTCTGGGCTACAATGATGCATACAAGAAAGCAAAAATTGCTGATGCAAAAGCCATGAATATACTGACACAAACACTGTCTGATGACATATTTAGGAAGGTAGCTGAATGTGAATCAGCTAAGGCCATCAGGGATTCCTTAAACCAGATGGTTGCAGGATCAGCAGATGAAAGGAAGGAACTGAGCAAGTTTCTGATATGTATAACAGACTCAGTATCATTTTTAATGAACTGAAAACCCTTGACAAGGACATCTCAGTCACAGAAATAAATGACAAGATTCTCATGTGCTTCCCCAGCTCATGGGACTCTAGAATCTGGCCTATTATAGAGACCAGAAGCACTCATGAAATGACCACAGAATCTGTCCTAGGAAAACTGAAATCCTATGAACAGTTGCTAAAAACAAGAGAAGCTGAACAATAGAAGACTGTTACACCAACCAGGAAGGATCAGAATATTGCCTTCAAGGCTTCAGATGAATCAGAAATTTCCCCATCAAATGAGGATCTGATGAGTCTCTTTGCAAAAAGATTCTTCAAGATGGGGAGAAAAGAATTCAGAAGGAAATCATCAAGGAGTGATGATAAACCAAGGTATGATAAAACCTCTTCTAAAGAAATTATTTGTTTTGGTTGCAGAAAAGCTAGACACAGTCTTCCAGAGTGTCCAAAAAACAAACACAAAGAAAGAAGAAAAGAAAAAGACTCCAAGAAGCACTCCAGCAAACCATCCTCCTACAAACACAAAAAAGAAGGAGAGAGGATTTGTTGCAGAAACCTGGAGTGACACTGAAGAATCATCTTCCTCCAGTTCTAGTGAAGATGAATAAAAAGCAAAGGCCAAAGAAATCTTCTTAATAGCCATCAATGCTACAGGGAATGTCTCAGAAGAAGAAGAATCTGAAGAATGTTCAGATTGTGATCAGGTATTGGAAGATTTTGACTTTACCTCTGAAGACTTTAAATCAAACTTTAAATCTATGTGTAGTGATCTGATTAGATCTGAGAAGGAAATCAAACTTCTCAGAGATAGGTAATTTAACTATGATAGTTTAGATCAGAAAACAACAAATTGAAAAATGAAATAGACATGTATAGTGAATTAATCATTTTTCTGAAAATGGAATTAAGTAAGGCAAAACAACTAGAGGAATCATTAAATGGAAGAAGTAAACAGCTAGAAGAAATTACCAGCACACTCAATGTCAGGCTTAATAAAAGTAAGTTAGGATTAGGTGCATCATCTAGTGAACCACCAGTTATTCAGAAAAATCATCTCTCACAACCTATAAAGTTTATTTCAGATAAAGGTAAGAAAAATACAGAGCAAATTAAAAAGGTTAATGATGTTCTAAAATAAGTTGAGAAAAATAAAGAAAAACAAACAACTAAGTCTCAACAAAAATCGTCGAACCAAGATCGACGATCTCAGCAATATGCGTCGAACGCCGATCGACGATCTCAGAACCCAGAGCTTGAGTTCAAATACTCTGCAAATGGAGATCGACGATATCACTATGTATAGTCGACCAGAGATCGACGATCGTGGAACCCAAATAATAGCTACTATTACTCTGAGAACCGAGATCGATGATATCAATGTTGGTCATCGAACGCAGATCGACGATCTCAACCTAAATCGTCGAACTCAGAACAGAGGTATCAAAACTTAAATTTCAACAGAAACAGAAATTTCAATAAGAACCCCAACTTTAAATCATTTCATCCCTTAACTAACTGGACAATACCACCTAGGAGATTTCATCCCTTAGGCTATAAATGTCAACCTGAATACTCTTATATTTCAAGTTTTAAGTATGAAAAGAAGCCAGGACCCAAGGTTACCTGGGTCCAAAATATATAATCTGTCATTTTGCAGGTGAAGACCTATCCTACCATATAGGATAGATGGTATCTGGATAGTGGGTGCTCCAAGCACATGATAGGAAACAAGGCCAACCTAAATAACTACAAGGCAAAGCTGGGTCAAAAAGTTGTATTTGGTGACTCAAGTTTTGGTCAGATAGAAGGCTATGGAGAATTCACACTTGGAGATGTCAAATTTAGGAAAGTGGCATATATAAGTGGTCTGAAACATAACTTGATATCCATAGGTCAGCTATGTGATGCAGGTTATGAGGTATATTTTACTGAATCAAAATGCAACATTTCTTTAAATAACAGCATTGTGCTGTCAGGATATAGGTTAGGCAATATTTACTTAGTTGATTTTAATTCTACTTATTCAGAAAATTGTTTATTTAATCAGGTTAGCAATAATAACACATTATGGCATAAAAGGCTAGGGCATGTAAATCTTAGAAAAATTGCTAGGTTATCCAGGGACAACCTAGTTAGAGGATTGCCCTCTTGCCCCTACAAGAAGGAAAGCCTTTTCAAGGCTTGTCAAGTAGGCAAGCAAACTAAAAATAGCTTTAAATCAGTTAATAAAAGTGAATTACCTATGATTTTGTATCTGCTTCATTTGGATCTTTTTGGACCAATTATTGTACAAAGCCTGGGAGGGAAGTTCTATACTTTAGTCGTTGTAGATGACTTCTCTAAGTTCTCTTGGGTTTTCTTCTTGAGAAACAAGTCTGATAATTTCAAGGTTCTTACAGACTTTCTAAAATGCATAAAGATTGAGTACTCTACTCAAGTTGCATTGATCAGAAGTGATCAGGGCACTGAGTTTGAATCTCTTCCTATACAAGAATTCTGGGAGAAGGAAGGTATCAGGCACTGCTTCTCTGCTCCCAGAACTCCTCAACAAAATGGGGTAGTTGAAAGGAAAAACAGAACACTCATTGAAGCTGCAGGTACATTATTTGCTGATGCTCACATGCCTTTATCCTATTGGGAAGAAGCTGTAAGCATAGCAAATTATGTCCTGAATAGAAGTTTGATACACAAACTTAAGGGCAAGACTCCCTATGAATTACTCAAAGGGAAGAAATCTAAAATAGATTACTTTAGAATTTTTGGCTGTATTTGTTTTATTCATAATAACAACAAAGATTATCTTAGAAAGTTTGTAGCCAAAGCTACAATGAGAATTTTTCTAGGATATTCCCAAGTTAGCAAGGCATATAGGGTCTTCAATAAATCATCTTTGAAAATTGAAGAATCTATTCATGTAACTTTTGATGAATCTAATATGTTTTACAAGGAGAAGGAAGTTTCTACCAGTAATTATTTGAAGGTACCAAATCTATGTGAGAAATTAGATGAATTAAATCTCACCCAAAAGGTGATATCTCATCCCTCTCCACAGATTGATGAAGATAGTGAAGAAGAATCTCTGGAAATTGCTGAAGGATCTCCAACAACAAATTTAATTCCACAAGAGGAATTAGTTCATGATGTTGTTGTTGTTGAACAAACTCCACCTCCTGACTATGTTACACTTAGAGATCATCCCATATTTTAAGTGATAGGAGACATGTCAGTAAGTGTGCAGACAAGGCATTAACTCAATGAAGATGTGATGCATGCATGTTTCTTATCTCATATTGATCCCTCATCCATTAAAGATGCAGTGCAAGATCCACACTGGATTATTGCAATGCAAGAGGAGATAAATCAGTTTAAAAGTTGCAAAGTTTGGAATTTGGTTCCTAGACCCAAAGGACGGCTAGTTATTGGAACTAAATGGGTCTTCAGAAATAAATTGGATGCCCAAGGCATAGTTGTCAGAAATAAAGCAAGATTATTGGCACAAGGCTATAGGCAAGAAGAAGGTATTGACTATGATAAGACCTTTGCACCTGTTGTAAGGCTTGAAGCTATCAGAATTTTCTTATCCTATAATGCTCACAAGAAATTCAAGGTATATCAAATGGATGTTAAAAGTGCCTTTCTCAATGGGGTACTTAAGGAAGAAGTGTATGTGGAACAGCCACCAGGTTTTATCTCTTCAACTCATCCCTCTCATATTTTCAAATTACATAAGGCTCTCTATGGTCTAAAGCAAGCTCCAAGAGCTTGGTATGAAACCCTAGCTAGCTTTCTTTTAGAGAACAAATTTTCTAGAGGCTCTGTAGATAGGAATTTATTTATTAGACATCATCATGATAAGATTCTTTTAGTTCAAGTATATGTTGATTATATTATATTTGGATCTACTGATTCTAAACTTTGCAAAAGGTTTTGTGATCTTATGCACTCCAAGTTTGAAATGAGTGGCATGGGTGAACTTTCTTACATTATTGGTCTTCAAGTAAAGCAAGCTCCTGATGGCAACTTCATTTCCCAGTCCAAAAATGCTAAGGAATTAGTAAAAAGATTTAGGATGGTTGATGCCTCAGCTATGAAGACACCCATGGATTCTAATGCAGTAATTGATTCTGATGAAAAGGGTAAACCTGTTGATCAGAAAAATTTTAGGGCCATTGTTGGGTCTCTATTATACCTTATTGCTAGTAGACCTGATATAATGCTTGCAACATGTCTTTGTGCTAGATTTCAAGTCAATCCTAAAGAATCTCATTTAATTCTCATCAAAAGAATATTAAGATACTTAAAGGGTTGTCCTAATCTAGGACTTTGGTATCCCATAGAGTCAGAATTTGAATTAACTGGATATTCTGATGCTGACTATGCTGGATGCAGAGTTGACAGAAAAAGCACTTCAGGAACTTGTCAGTTTCTGGGTGATAGATTAGTATCCTGGTTTTGCAAGAAACAATCTTCTGTGTCTACATCAACTGCAGAGGCTGAATATATAGCTGCTGGTAGTTGTTGTTCACAAATCTTGTGGATTCAAAATCAGCTACTGGATTATGGGTACTCTCTCAAAGATTCCACCATCTTTTGTGACAGTACCAGTGCCATATCTATTGCACAAAATCCAGTCCTGCATTCTAGGACCAAGCATATAGAAATAAGGCATCATTTTCTTAGAGATTGTATTGACAAAAACAAGATTAACCTCAAGTTTATCTCCACTGATTTTCAAGGAGGAGATATTTTTACCAAGCCTCTGGATGTGCAAAAACACCTATTCTTTTTGAATCTGCTTGGAATGATAAATGGCATGAATTAAACTTGACTTTTGTCTTTGTGAAGATGTGGCAACGATCATCGAACGGAGATCCATGATCGTCGAACTCATCTTGAGCTCAATCGTCGACCTGAGATTGACGATAGCTCTGTGTGAAGACAAAAATCGTCGAACGGAGATCGACGACTTTGCTTCAGTAAAATCATTCGTCGACCTAAGCTCGACTATCGATTTTTTCGACTGAGATCAGAGACCAAAGATATCATTTGTTTTTAAATTAAATCTTTGACCTAAGATCGACGTTTTTGCTTTTATCATCGGCCAGAGATCGTCTCTTCATATTCCATAAACCTATATATAGGTTTCTTCTCAATCTCTGTCCCGCGCTTTCATATTTCCCCTCTTCTCTTGATCTTTGATCTCTCGAGTTTACAGGTTTTCCATGGCAATCTCTGCAGTAGTTCTCGCAGCGATGAAGTTCGACATAGGATTTGATGTTGACTTCGACTCTTTCAGTCATTGTGATCTTGTGTTTCAGGAAATGCTACAGCTTTGTGATGATCAGGGTTTGAAGAAACTTATGACTACAAGGATAAAGCTATCTATTTCTGAGATAAAGGAATTGGTTTACACCTCCTCTGTCAATGACTATTCGATGATTGGTTTCATCTCAGGACAGCAGGTGACTCAAAACCCTGTAATTCTTACAAAGATTTTTGAATTAAAGAATGGAATGGATGATCTGGATCAGGAAAGTTCAGAGTATAGCAGGATTCTCTTGGAGATGGTTCATGCCGAGGGCATTCCATCAAAGTTATTAAAGAAAAACTTATCTGTAGGTTTAAAGTTTCTTGCGGATGTAGTGGGAAAGGTTTTGCTGGGCAAACATTCGGCCCATAATAACATCAACAGACAACAGTTCGCTATCATGTCTGCTCTAGTTAACAGGAAGGCCATTGATTGGGCCAGTTTGTTCTTCGATTTGATCAAGAGAAAGAACAATAAAAAGGAAGTCTGCTTAGGGAGGATTATAGGAATCTTTCTTCAAAAGAAAGCCCTAGAGCTATTGGTGTCTTCAACCATAGCTAGTAATGCCAGCAAGAGGCTGGATTGCTCTTTGTTCGGGAAGTGGGAGAGGTCGATTCAGAAACCCTCCAGGGCTGGAACCTCCTCTCATACATCTGAGGACATAAGGACTGTCATAGTCACTCCTCAACCTAGTGAAGAAGTTCCCTCTCTTCCTCCTCCTCCAGCTTCCCCAATCATCCCAAATGTCTCCTCTCAACCTACCTCAGATATTCCAACTACTCCTTCATCTCCAGTTATTATCTCTTCCCCTACTCGGCCATCCCTTCCCATTCCTCCTACTGAACCACACTCTCTTCACTCCTTATCCATTCCAAATTTTAACCTGCTCTCACCACTCTCATCCCCTTCTCATCAAGCTGACTCACCCATCACCACTGAAGTATCTCCTCACAATTCCCCCATCCATTCATCCAGAAACTCCCCTCTTCAGGATGACATCATGATAGATTTCACTCCTCCTCCCTCTCATATTTCTGTTTCAACTAAGACTTCAACTGAGTTCCCTCAAGTTGATCCAACCTTTCTCTCTCATCTTCTGGACCTCCTCACTCCTACCCTTAAATCCTTGATAGCAAGAGCACTCTCACCTCTTGCTCAATCTATCTCATCGCTTTTTTCCTCCCTATCTGCTTCTCTCTCTGCTTCCTCTGCTCCTTCATCTAGGATTCTAGCTCCAGTTGTCACTGAAACCAGACAGGGGGAGATTTCCTATGAAGATGCTGCAGGATCAGATTCAGCAGACCTTCAGGTTCAGCATCCTCTAGCAATTCAGGAAGAAGTAGTGCAGGAAGAAGAATTGTTTCAAAAATTCTTTACAGACATAATTCTATATTCAGACTTGCTTATGTCAGATGAAGACATCAATGTGTCAATTCTTGAGATATCCAGTGGTTATTGCTTTATTAATCCCTCCATCAATTTACAGTCTATTTTACATTCTTTCTCTTTATTTAGAGCTGTTTGGAATTCAGTTGAGACAATTTCTTCCAAGGCCAGGGTCTGTTATACCAGACCCATGTGTCCTTAAGTTGTGAAACATCTTCTGTAGATTCAATCAGTTCCAACTTGTTCAGATATTCAATCAGTTATAGAATGTACAGATATATCATCCCCTATGGATGCTGAGTTTTTGCATGTATCAGAAGAGAAGAATGAGATTGATGCTCTATTAGTTGCTGATGAATTACTTGATCTATTGGTCTCAGAAAATCTAGCCTTAGCCCTAGAATCAAGCTTAATAAATATTTGTGAGCCTATTAGTCCTTATCCATCTCTGGATGATTTCATTGCTATTGATACTCAGGAAGAAGCCAAAGAAAATGCTGTTAAGAAATCAGATGATAAGCTAATGAAGGAAATAGATGATTTATATGACAATCCTCAGGTTTTATCTGATGATGATAATGATGATGATTTAGATGATAGTAATTCTAAGAAAAAGAAAGCTTCAAAGAAAAGAAAAGCTACTCCCCGGGCTGCTCCTAAACCAAGAAATACAAATGACACCCCTTACTACATTTTGAAAGGGATTACTCTATATCCTGGCATGGAGAGCTGGATGTGGTTATCCAAGAATGAGCAGAAATCCAGAAAGAAGAGCAGGAGATATTCTCCACCTCCTCAAAAATTCAGAAGAGTCCCTCCTCCTCCTCCTCCTACTGCTGGTGTTTCAAATGCTATCTCTCAAGCTTCTGGTGCATCTTCCCAGCCTTCCTCTTACTAAAGATCATATCAAAGACAGGACAAATCCTCAGGGACTCAGTTTTAAGGAAGTAGTCAGCAGCACAGAAGTCAGAGCTCCTCAGAACATGTGAAAGAAGTCATTTATCAGAATCCCTCTTCTCCTTCTCACCAACAAGTTGCTTCAAAGATTCAAAAGACAGCTGCTTATCAAGTCAGAAAATCTGATGTATCCTTCAAACCTAAAAGAAAATATAGTGAGGCTGCCCATCCTAGATCTCTCTACTCCAAAAGTGATGATCAGCTCAGCTCAACATGCTTTCAAGCTCAATCCACTCAGTTCAAAGCAGTCACTGTATTGCCTCCTCAAGAAGATTAGTCACCTGTTGAACAGGAAATTGATCCAAACTTTAGGATGGCCAGGCTTCAGGAACTGATTGGTCTTTCTCAGATCAGAAAAGTTATAGAAGAAGAAAAAGATCCATCTTCATTCTCAACTATGTCCTCTTTCAGAGAAAAAGAGCTGGATAAGCTTCAAGTGAGCAAGAAAGTCTTCAACCCAGCTGAATATATGGCATTGCATCCTGAAGCAATT
Organism: Platanthera zijinensis; assembly: GCA_039513925.1. Lineage (NCBI taxonomy): Eukaryota > Viridiplantae > Streptophyta > Magnoliopsida > Asparagales > Orchidaceae > Platanthera > Platanthera zijinensis. The sequence goes on along the minus strand of CM077088.1, from coordinate 69,179,967 downwards.
GTGCCAAGGACCAGCACTCAGACATCTCTTGGTGGGCAAGACTTGATGACATCCAAGAAGAATGTACCAGACCCTAGCAGGAAGATAATATTCTCAAAATCTTCATCTGGTTCTTCAAATGATAAACCATAGTTTATGTTATTTGTTTAATGATTGATGACTAGTTTTAGCCATCGTTTTTGGGGTAATTTAGTAGCCTAAATACCTTAGTTTATTTATAGTTTATGCTTGTTTTAATATCTTTCTATAACATATTAAAATTACTAGTTTTATTATAGTTTTATTGTTTTATCGCAATTTTATTTCATGTTATTATATAAAAATATATATAGTCTTATTATATGTTATGTAATTATAATTAATATTAGTTTATGTTTTGTTTTAATGTTCTTGATGTGATGTTATTTCATTTTAAATGTTTTAATGTTATTATGTTATTTTTACTTTATGATAATTTATGTTTGCTATATAACTAATATTATGTTTTATTCTATTTGTTTGTAGGTGCAGCCCATGCATGATGAAGCCCACTTTAAGAGCAGCCCAGCCTCCTCTATAGCATGCTACCCGAGCCCAAGTCCATATGGAGCAGCCCATCACTAAGGCCAACCCGAGCCCACCAAGATCCTCCACCTATATGGCCGGCCACTCTCATGCATGCATTCTCCCCCCTCTCTCCTCTTTATTTCTTATTCATTCCCCTTGCATTTTCTTTTTTTTATTTCTTTTAAATAACATGCATGCACCTTGCCATCCACATTCATCTCTTTCCCCTTTATTCTTTTCTTCTACACACTTCCATTCATCTCCCCTTCTCTTTATTTTATATTTTCCATTTTATTTCATTTAATATAATACATTGCATCCATGCATTCTCTCTCCCCTCATTTAAAGCCATGCATGAACCAATTCCCCCTCCATGTGGCCGGCCACCCTATGTCTCCCTCCTCTTAATTCCCTTCTAGATCCTTCTCCTTCATCTATAAAAGGAACGCCTCCCCCTCTTGTTTATGATAAGTAGTTTTAGTTGAGAGTAGTAATATTAGAGTGTTAGTTCAAGTGTGCTTCTTTCCTTGTTGTAATTTTTCCTTTAGTAGATTACTTTTGTCTTAGTATTATTATTGTGTACCTCTTTATTATGCAATGAAATTTCTTTTCTCTTATTCTCATCTTCTTTTCAATTATGCTTAGCTAGTTATTTTTGTGCCCGATCACGAGGATCTTTACAATGAAATAGCATATCTTTATTTTTATGTTTTCTCTTGTAGTTTTCTATTTTTGATCCTTCCTTGAATTATCTCGTATCGACTCCGTATTTCTAGTATACGGTAGTAGATTCTGATCTCATATTCGAGTGGCCGAGAGGCTCGTGAATATGAAAGATCACTCAAGGAAGGAAGGAGTTGAACGCACCCCTAGAGATAGGATGACGTAAATCCTCCGGATTGGAGTCAAATCCAATAGTGCGGGTCACTTCGATAATGCGACTTTAGGCCATTTTGACTTGTAAAGAGATTTCGGTCAAAACGTCTACAAGTTAGGGGATTTAATGCTCTAGCGAGATTACTTCCTAATATCGGATCCGTCACGGTCTTAATAGATTTACAATTGTTAAACTAAATTATTTCGTTATTTTATTTCAAAGTGAATCGTCGATCGCGCACTCTTTTCTCGAAATAGTTTATTTCTCTTTGAGTTTAGTTTATTTTAATTTTCAAACATCATTAATCGTTCGGTAGGATAATAGAGTCGTTGTGAGTAATAGTACTTGCCTGCCCCGAGTTTTTATACGACCTTGATATTTTTCATATCCTATGCTATATTTCGATAGGTACACTTGCCTTAATCGAGTATAGATTGGAGAATACGATTTTCTCTATCAAGTTTTTGGCGCCGTTGCCGGTGATTTTTTTTGGCAATATTACGAAAGCACCGAGTTTATTACTTCTACTAAAAAAAACAAAAATTATTATTATTATTATTATTATTATTATTATTATTATATAATCAACCCACATCATCTAAATTCTACCCAACCTAAAATCTCTCGAAAAGGGTAAGGGGCTTTAAGCGCCACCATTTTACCTAGTACCGGGCGAACCCTTCACCGGGTAGTTTTCGAGAAGTTCGAGAGCCAATCCATTAAAAAAACCCTATTTTAAAAAATATATATATATATCTAAAAAAAAACAAATCAAAAAAAATTTTTTTGCTTCTCTTTTTCTTTTTGGTAAACAGTTAATTTTTCTTTATGGAATCATCTTATTTTTTGCGCTTTTTGCGGGTCGCCCGACCACTTTTATTCTGAATGCCTTTCGGGAACCCCTCCCTCTTTTGATTTTAATTTTTCTGGGGAAGGTCAAAATGGCCAAATTGACCCTTACCCCAATTTTTATCCTACTTGGGAGGCGGGAAACCCGTATTTTTCTTATGATTTTGCCCCGCAAAGCACCGCGCCTCCTACTTTTAATTTTAATTCTCTCGATAATGGGTATTTTGAGTTGCAAACTTCTCTTAATAATATTAATTCGCATCTCAAAACCATTATGGATTCTTTTTCTCGTGAGGCCGCTTCTTTTTCTTCGTCTTCTTCTCCGTCTCCTCCAATTTCTTTATGTAATGAGTCACCAGATATCCCGGCTTGTCTTGTTCCTCTCGAGGAGGATAACTATTCGGATATCCCGGATTGTTTCCTTCCTCCTTTGGAAGACGCCTCTATGGATATTCCGGTGTGCTTCTTACCCGTTGAGGATGACGAGACGTCTTTTATTTCTCCATCTGAAGACGTTGGTGATTCCATTACGCTTTCAAATTCAACTGTTCCTAATTTTTCTCTTTTTAGCGAATCTTCTTTTTCTTCTTCTTTTATTTTAGATAACTCTTCTTTAGTTCTTTCTTCCCCTTCCTCTCCCGAAATTTCACAAGACTCTTCTTCTTCTTGTGAAATTTCCGATGATGAAATTTCTTCTTCTATTTTTTTATTCCTCTTTCTATTTCTTCTTCTTTTTATTCTTCCTCTTTTGACGACCCATTCTTCCCCCTCTTACATACGGCGGAGTTCTTCTATAACTCCATCCGTTCATTCTTGGGCGTCATTCCCTTGAAGATCCCACCGCATGTCGGTGCGATTCTTCAATTTTTCTTTTTTCTAGTTTACTCTCCTAAGCGCATACTTAGGGAGTTACCTCTTCACTTTAGTTTTTATTTTCCCTTTAGCTAACAAATAACGTCAGGCTCAGCCGACGTTAAACAGAGAGCGCTCTTGGGAGGCACCCCTTGCCTATCCTTTTTCTTTTTCTTTTTTGTTTTATTTTGCAGGAATAAAACCCCCGGCAGTTCGTTTGGCTCCATCAATTCATCTCTTCCTTAGGCCCGAGCCGGTGTCCAGCTCAATCATGGGGGAGCGACATTTGTATTCGGCCTTACGACTCTGGGGAAGTCGTTTTCTTTTTTTTACTTTATTGCATCCCCCCTTCCCTTTTTTTTCTTTCTTTTTTTTGTTTTTATCTTTCATTGAGGGCAATGAAAGGTTTAAGCATGGGGGGGGGGGGTTAGTGTTTTATTTCTTTTTCTTTCTTTTCAAAAAAATTGTTTTAAATTTCAAAAAAAATTAGTATAGTTTTATTAAGTTTTTTTTTCTTTAGTACTACTTCTATTTAGCTTTATCAAAAACCCAAAAAATTAAAAAAATCAAAAATTCCAAAAAAAAGATAATATCTCAAAACCCAAAAAAATGTCAAAAAATCAAAATATAATAAACCTCATGCTTAGATTTTTGTTATTTTCAGAAATTTAGTTTGAGTTAGTTTATAAGCATTTTTATTTGCTAATCTTTATTTCATCATATTTAGTTAAATTTAACTTTTAGTGATTTAGTTTTGAGAATCATCTTATGATTTTAATTTGCTTAGAGTAATCTATTTAGCACTTTTTCTCTTTTATTTTAAATAGTTTCAATCTTGTAGTAATTTTGCTAAACAATTTTGGAGTCTAATTATTCTTACTTCATGCTTTTAGATTCTTAGGAAATCTCAATCTACTAGTAGTTGCTCTCTAGTGTTTTAGTTTATTTTCTAAAATTTTGTTTGAACCCATCATTTTTTTTTCTTTTATTGTTAGATCATATGTCATGGGAATAAGAGGATAAAATTCATTATTCCTTAGTAAACATATGCAACCCAAAAATAAAATGAAGAGAGGAATTAAAAAGTTCATATATGTCGGGGGAAGTGATAGGATGTTAGTCTATCATTTCCTGGTATTACATATATATTATTCAAAAAATAAAAATGAGTGGGGTGAGAGGATAAAATTCATCACCTCCAATCAAAGACCTCTTCATGTTAATTTCCTCCCTAAAACCCCCTTAGCCAATATCATTTTCTTAGTCTTTAAATTAAAATATGTGGAGAGCATAAGTAGTAGGTTGTCTTCTTCCTTAAGTTTCTTTTAAGTCATGGTTTTTATAATTCCAATCTAACCTTGTTTGCACTTTACTCCATTTTGAATGCTAGTTAATTTATTAGAGAATTTTTGGCTAAATATTTCTCTCTTTTCACTTAAATTTCATAATTTAGGACTTTATTTTTAAATCCCTAAATTTTACTTTTGGCTAGATTTTGATGTAAATAAATTTTTAGTTTGTTTGAAAATTATATAATGCCTTATAAATATTTCTCTTCCTTTTGCTCTGGAATAGCAATAGCCTAAGCATGGGGGAGTTTGCTGACTAGTTTTAGCCATCGTTTTTGGGGTAATTTAGTAGCCTAAATACCTTAGTTTATTTATAGTCTATGCTTGTTTTAATATCTTTCTATAACATATTAAAATTACTAGTTTTATTATAGTTTTATTGTTTTATCGCAATTTTATTTCATGTTATTATATAAAAATATATATAGTCTTATTATATGTTATGTAATTATAATTAATATTAGTTTATGTTTTGTTTTAATGTTCTTGATGTGTTGTTATTTCATTTTAAATGTTTTAATGTTATTATGTTATTTTTACTTTATGATAATTTATGTTTGCTATATAACTAATATTATGTTTTATTCTATTTGTTTGTAGGTGCAGCCCATGCATGATGAAGCCCACTTTAAGAGCAGCCCGGCCTCCTCCATAGCATGCTACCCGAGCCCAAGTCCATATGGAGCAGCCCATCACTAAGGCCAACCCGAGCCCACCAATATCCTCCACCTATGTAGCCGGCCACTCTCATGCATGCATTCTCCCCCCTCTCTCCTCTTTATTTCTTATTCATTCCCCTTGCATTTTCTTTTTTTTTTATTTCTTTTAAATAACATGCATGCACCTTGCCATCCACATTCATCTCTCTCCCCTTTATTCTTTTCTTCTACACACTTCCATTCATCTCCCCTTCTCTTTATTTTATATTTTCCATTTTATTTCATTTAATATAATACATTGCATCCATGCATTCTCTCTCCCCTCATTTAAAGCCATACATGAACCAATTCCCCCTCCATGTGGCCGGCCACCCTATGTCTCCCTCCTCTTAATTCCCTTCTAGATCCTTCTCCTTCATCTATAAAAGGAACCCCTCCCCCTCTTGTTTATGATAAGTAGTTTTAGTTGAGAGTAGTAATATTGGAGTGTTAGTTCAAGTGTGCTTCTTTCCTTGTTGTAATTTTTCCTTTAGTAGATTACTTTTGTCTTAGTATTATTATTGTGTACCTCTTTATTATGCAATGAAATTTCTTTTCTCTTATTCTCATCTTCTTTTCAATTATGCTTAGCTAGTTATTTTTGTGCCCGATCACGAGGATCTTTGCAATGAAATAGCATATCTTTATTTTTATGTTTTCTCTTGTACTTTTCTATTTTTGATCCTTCCTTGAATTATCTCGTATCGACTCCGTATTTCTAGTATACGGTAGTAGATTCCGATCTCATATTCGAGTGGCCGAGAGCCTCGTGAATATGAAAGATCACTCAAGGAAGGAAGGAGTTGAACGCACCCCTAGAGATAGGATGACGTAAATCCTCCGGATTGGAGTCAAATCCAATAGTGTGGGTCACTTCGATAATGCGACTTTAGGCCATTTTGACTTGTAAAGAGATTTCGGTCAAAACGACTACAAGTTAGGGGATTTAATGCTCTAGCGAGATTACTTCCTAATATCGGATCCGTCACGGTCTTAATAGATTTACAATTGTTAAACTAAATTATTTCGTTATTTTATTTCAAAGTGAATCGTCAATCGCGCACTCTTTTCTCGTAATAGTTTATTTCTCTTTAAGTTTAGTTTATTTTAATTTTCAAACATCATTAATAGTTCGGTAGGATAATAGAGTCGTTGTGAGTAATAGTACTTGCCTGCCCCGAGTTTTTATACGACCTTGATATTTTTCATATCCTATGCTATATTTCGATAGGTACACTTGCCTTAATCGAGTATAGATTGGAGAATACGATTTTCTCTATCAATGATTAACTGATTATGTACAATGCACTGCTACAACATATCTGCTGATGTTATTTAATCCCTTCAGATATTTATGGTCTTTGTATTTTATTTCTTTCCAGTTTTGTTTTTGAGTGACCTCACACAAATAGGGGGAGATTGTTGGAACCCATATTTTGATTTGTGCTAGGTTTACTCTTAGGATGTTTAGACCCTCTTGTATAGCCAGGGTCTCTGTCTTAAGTCTTAGTTAGATCCCCTTTAGATCAAGTTTGGGCAGACCAACATTGTAGTGGACTCAAACTCAGATTCAGAAAATGTTGTGAACTATCTATATCAGTTCGACTATAGTCGAACTCAGCTCGACGATCGTCGATCTCCCATCGACGATCTCAGAGTCTCCTAATCTGAACTGAGCTCGACGATCTACGTACTCAAGTCGACGATCTCTTGTTTCTCTGCAGTATCGAAGCTCGACGATAGTCATTCTCTGGTCGACAATCTCTTATCTCTGGTCGACGATCTCTGAACCGAGCCCTACGATTTTATGCTACTTTCTTCTATCAGTGTTCTCAGATCAGTTAGAAGTTTTTTTTTTGGTTATGATAAATTTATCTTAAGGCAAGATATATTCTGATAATAAATGCTGATACTCCCAAGGCTGATAGCCATATTTCTTGAAGCATTTATTATGGTATTCACAGAATATTGTATAGAGACAGTTATGGATTATATTTATGACTGCCAGCCATTCTAGACATTTGGGCTCCTCAATTCTTGCAGTAATTTTATGCCTTGCCTTGGGAATTCAAATGCTAGCCATTTTTCTTCATACTGATAGAACATATATCTCAATATAACAAAAAGAAGAAGACATACAGGAATCAGAGAGTAATCAAAAAGAAAAGAATCTTCCTTTGCTCTTAGTGGATATTGCATGCTTGCTAAACAGAAGAAGAAGAAGAACTTTTTCTGAACAATATTTCTCTCCAGTCTTCTTCTCTCTTCATTCTTCAAAGATTCACAGAGAGTCACAAAATCAACAATTGTTACTTGATTCAAAAAGGCTTTACAACTTTTTCTCTTTGAAGACCTACACCCAGGGCCAAGCTTCATCTTCCTGGATCCATACAATATCTCAGGGGTAGCTTGGACATTCTTCTCAATCCACATAATCTTCTCACTTGTCTGAGAAAGAGAAGATTCTCATAAACCTTTTCTTCTACCTCCATCTGTACAGGGTTATCTCTCCCTTCAAAAGTGAACTCTTTGGTGATAGGGCACCTGATCAAAAACCTATTGGATTTTGAGCTCCTGATCAAAAGCTCAAAGGGTCTCTAGATCTACCTGTAGTAGATCTTGTGGTGATAGGGAACCTGATCAAAAACCTAAGTGGATTCCTACCTGGGTGGTAGAAGAGTGGATGTACCCAGATTTTGGGAACCACTATAAATCTTCTTGTGTCGTCTGTGTTGCTCTATGATTTCTTTGTGTGTTGTGTTGCTGTGGTAGTCTAGCTTATTTCTTTTCTCTAGTTACTTTTATTATTATTTTAATTCTGCAATAAATCTAAACAATTTTTTTAATACTCTATTCACCCCCCCCCCCTATAGAGTTAAACCTATCTATCCCTCACTTTCATCCTCAATTAAGGACCATTATTCTATCTGTCTGGGATCTTGTCAATAACAAGAGACAAAAAGGGGAAAGCTCTACAGCTCCCTTGAATGGGCTAAGCTTGAAAAGAATGAAGGGACGGAAGAAAGTATAAGAAGGACAAGTGGCTAAGCACTCTGCCGCCAGATGCAGTGGAGCCTGTCAAATATTTCCCAAAGCCATACAACTACTTCCAGAGGCTAAAAGAAAAGGAGTCAGAAGCCAGTAAAGAGAAAGCAGCCAAGAAGCCCAGCAGGGGCATTGTGATAAGAGAACCAGAAACTTAAAAAGAATGTTTCTTGTCTTTCTTAAGGGCTGAAGGAATTGTGTCAACTTTGTTTTATGCACATTATAAAAATAATCATTCCTTCTGTTTAATGAAAATCTATGTTTAGATGTGTTTTCATTATTTTGTCTTCTAAAATGTTGTATATGATGTTTATGTGTTGGTGTATATCATTGTCCAAGGTTTTGACTTCTTCAAATAGGGGGAGATTGTTGGGTCCATTGTTCCCAATGTCCCAGATTTGAATAAGGCCTACAAGATAATGGTATACACATGTTTGTATCTAATGCATGCTATACGTTCTATATATGTAGGTGGTCACTTATTACATTGATTATACAGGTGGTCTAAGTAACAATGACAGGTGGACTCAAGGAAAGATGCTAACTAGATAGAAATCTATCTAAGTCCACTTGCGTTTAGTGAAGGCAGTTCACTCAATGCCAGATGGCTTGAATCATTGAGTAAAGCCCCAGTTGTCAAAGCTTTAGCATTGCCAAGGCAAGATTCTGGCTAAGTCCAGAAGTGTTGAGTGAAGGCTATTCACTCAATGCCCAAAGCCTTATGTGTTGAGTAAAGCTCAAGAAGTCAAAGCATCTGAGAATCAGTGCAATATTCTGGCTAAGTCCAGAAGCATTGAGTGAAGGCAGTTCACTCAATGCCTCAAGAAGAAAGCGTCGAAAAAACAAAGTGATGTAAAAGCCACAGAGGAAGTAGACAGGAAATATGTTTAAGTCCAAAAGCATTGAGTGAAGCCAGTTCACTCAACTCCAGCTCAACAAAGATTCAACTAAGTACAAAAGCGTTGAGTGAAGGCTGTTCACTCAACGCCTTATCAAGATGGCGAGCTAAGGTAGAATGCATTGAGTGCAGAAGCATCACTCAATGCCTCCACTCAGAGGAAATCGACTAAGTCCAAATGCATTGGGTGAGGAAGGCTCACTCAATGCCTAATCTGGTAGACAGCTAAAGTCTATATTGGTTGAGTGATGACTGGTCACTCAATTCCTAGTGCTGCAAAATATTGGCTAAGTGTTTTGGTGTTGAGTGAAAAGCCTTCACTCAATGCCTATGATGAATTATCTGAATTTGAATAAGTCCATAGGTGTTGACGTTAGTAGAAATTCAAATGTTGCGGGAAGCCTACAGTACACAACAAATGGCGTCGTTTGCCTGTTGTACTACATTTAATGCAAAAGCAAGGTTGCAGCTACCAACTATTGGTGATCCCGATGTTCAAAGAGCCGTTGGATGGAGGGATAAAAAAGGATTCAAATCATAGAAATTAAAAAGAACTTTTGGAGCTTTTGGAAAAAAAACTGAACTTCATCTTCTTCCTCTCGACTAAGTTGCAGAGCTTGGAGAGGGTGTTCAAGTCACTGATCTGAAAGTGAACACTGATAGTTTGTGATCTTCAATAGTAAGTTACAACAAAGGCAAACCCTATCTACAGTGATTTCACAGCTCAAGCTTAACTTTCCTGAAGAACTATTCTTAAAGCTGTGAAGGAGAAAGGACAGAGTTTGCCTCTATTCAGAAGGAGGAAGACATAGAGACTCTAGCTCCGATGTCAAACATCATCAACTAACTACTATTCTTCTATAGGATAATTTTGACCTGAGTGTAAGCCTAAACTTATAAAGGATGAGAATAGGATCATCTGAGTTGTAGGATTCAAGTGGTGAATCTGAGGTAGGATCTAGGTTTGGATATGAGTTGTACGACTTTGAGTTAAAGTCTGAGGTAGGGTCTTTGTGCCTAAGTGGTAGGAGATTATATCTCTAGGTGGTAGGGCTTTGTGCCTGAGGTAGGACCTGAAGAAGTCTGAGAGATCCTGATGGATCTGAGTTGTAATCTCTTTTGTGCTGAGTTGGGGAAGTTGCCTTGTCTAACAAACTGTTAGAAAGGTGGGAGGGATAGTGGATGTACCCATAATCTAGGAAACCACTATAAATTCATGTGTGCTGTTTGTGATTGTCTTGAAAGCTAAGTTAAACTAAATCACAACACACTTAAAGCAAAAAAAGTACAAAAAGACCTAAAAATCTATTCACCCCCTCAAGGTGTTTAGCTACTCTTGAAACTAAAGACTTTTAGTCAGGAGTTCCCCCTTCAAGGATTGCACTTCATCTCTAAGAGGAGTCAATTTCTCAATTTCCTCTCTCAGATTAGATTCCACAACCTTAAGGGAATTAATCTCCTTGGCCCGTGTTTTGACAACCTTACGGCATTTGTCAAAACTTGCCAACAGTACCTTATAATGAGCCAATAAGTTTGATTCCTCTTCAGAATAATAGTATTCACAAACTTCTGATGCAGTTTTAGACTCAGAGGGAGGTGTGTGAGAGTTTACCTTCCTATTATACTTGGAGTTGCCTTCATCCTCATTAGTATGTGCTATGAGTCCGAAGTAGGCTTCCTCGTCTGAGCTTTACTTGTTTGATTCAATATCACTCAGACTCTTCGGCTTTTTTTGATGAAGCTCTTCTTCTTAGATCCATCCTTCTTTTTATAAGGACAGTCAGTGATCATATGCCCTGGCTTATTATAATAGTAGCACACGACGTCAGTTGAAATATGTATGTTTGGTTTTGAGTTATATCTATTATTTCCATTCTAGTTTTTCTTAAAGTGACCACCATCACCACGTGATCTCCTATAATTCGATGATGAGGGTTATTTTTTCATATGCCTTCTCTTGCTGAGCATCCTCTTGAATTGTTTCGAGAGTAAAGTGTACTCTCTGTCTGACATTTTAGAGCAACTACTATAAAACAGGCATTTGGCCATGGCAAATTGCCTTGGCAAAAAGTCAAAAAACTGTGGATAAAAAGCTTTAGCCACGGTCTATCCACGGGAAAACTCCGTGGCTAAAGTTGGTGTGGCTAAAAATTTTAAGCCACGGATTGGCCATGGGAAAAATTGTCGTTGCTAATATCTTGATTTTTAGCCACGGTTTTAATCCTTGGCTAAAAGTGAACTCATCATTTTTTTAAAACTATTTTCCACTGTTATAAGCCGTGGCAAATATTAATTTATGTTTTTTTAAAAAAACACATTCAAAATACTGTAATGATTTGTTGGAGATTTTTATTGGTGTTGTGACGTTATGTGACGATGTTGTTGGGGCAAACAAGAACCCCGTGCATGATTAAATCAATAATAGAAAGATTGGATGTGTTGAAAGCGGTATAGTAGTGGTAGCTGTGGAAATCCATGAGTTGTTGGCAAACAAAATAAAAACTGACAAAGCAAACAAATACAAAGACGCCACAACCAAATAGCATTCGCAATAAGCTTCGCCCCATAACCATGATTGATTTGATTAATCATTTTCTCCTACACATCTAGTTTTATCTCTTTTCAATTTAAAAATATGATGTCAAATAAAATCCATAATGTCATACGCGAAAAAACTGCGTATATCTAGGTGATTCCTAATTGTTAGCCTGTGTTGGGAAAAGAAAGGAGATGTTATGTCTAACTCAATAGAGAAACCCACTTTATATAATATATGCATAATCTGCGCGTACAAAAAAAATTATGATTTTACAATAAGACATTTCTGATGACATTACTATCATCAGTAATGGCACTCATCACAAAATAAGTTAAATATGTTGACAAGTGACAATATTATGACATAATAAGCTAAATATACTAATATTCTGCCACAAACTCAATACAAAGAGTATATAACCTTTTGTTCGGACATGTGATTGATGCATATATGAACATGTTGACTTTAGTTTGTAGTTGTCGCGAATAGTGATGATAGGCTGGTGTAGTGGATCTTGTTTGCTAAGAATATGTGAAACATATACATGCTCTTGGATAACCAACCCCAAGATGAGAGAAGATTCAGAGTCTTCTCTCCAAGTTTATAACTTGTTAAATTATTATTTTAAACAAGTATAACATATTTTATGTAAGTTTCTTCGAGTGATGTTTTTGTAATTTTAAGCACTCTCTCCATAAATAAAGGAGTGTAGTGTGAGTCTTAAGGTTATCTTGGAAGTCTCTTGGTGTATCTTTTATTTGTAAAGGAACCCTTAAGGGCATTTAAGTGAGGATGCCTCACGAGTTTGTATCCATCTTTTATATTAATGTAATTTTCAATATGTTCTCCTATTAATAGGTCAAACCTAGCTGTTTCAATTTGCACATCCTCTGTTGGGTTCCATCTCATATTCAGACCAAGAACTCAACGCCTTTACTTCTTCCAATGACTTCAACATATCCCTCGCACTAGCCTTTGACGTTTCTACATCAATTCAGGTTCACATCATCCATGACATCTACTTTGAGCCATTCCTAACAATTTAACATTGACGTTAGTGCACCCTGCTTCCCTAGTCTATCTCTACTCGACTTCTACTCCCACTCAGCTCTACATCCCAGTATCCTACCTCACACTTGTGTCAGCTTTTTCAAATGGATTGACAATGATAGTATCCCTAAGACTCAAGTGCAAAAAAGGGTACATAACTAAAGGCCAAGTCTACAAAAAGAAGATTAAATATAATAACTTATACATCAGGTAGATTGTATACACAAAAGGCTCTAATTTCTCAAAATAATAATAAAATTTATGGATGTTGTTAAAGAGAGATATATAAAATTAGAAAAGGAGGGCACTTTTTTTTAATTAATAAATACCTTCGCATTTTGATCATCTTCAACATTCACATAAGTTTCACAATTAATTATAACCCTATTTGGTGAAAGCCTTCGGTTCCTCCTAAAGCTACTGAGAGGTGCTTGAAAAGGATGACCATCTATATTGATTACTACAAGATCAAATAAAAAGAATAGATATTTTTAGACACAAAAAGACAGATGACACGTCAAGAATTTATTAAAACATGAATATAGAAGCAATTAGATTTAAGCACCTAGTTGTGTTTGATACACGAAGCCTACTTCACCAAATTATAATGAGGATTCATGTATAATTCTAGCCTTATTTTTTTAATGCTAACGAATGTAGATTCAAAGAGTTCGTGCATAGTCGTATTATTTATTTCTTATAAAGAGAGGAAATCCACAAGAACATATATCACAAATAAAACATATGAAAATCCAAACTATCGTGAGAATGAAAGAACGCTCTTCCAGTATGATGGCATCTCCCAAATCATCATCCTTAATATAAACCAAAAAATCAACTCCACATGACCCCATCGTTGTTTTAACTATTCAAAAGTTGCATGACAGATACTTAAAAAATGATCTAGACCTAAAAAATCAAGGGAGGAGCTCCACAAAACTCGAACTTAACTAACCACCTTGAAGATGTCTTCAACAAAGTGATAGATTGGCACTTTATCTCATTAGACTGAAAGTGTCCTTATCAAAAGACAAGAGGAGAAGGCACAAGCAATCAACTTTCACTCTTACACAGATGAAATGCCTTTTAAAGGACTTATTTGCTTGCAACATGTATCCACAAAAAATTATAATAAGGTGAAAGATGAATCAATAAGGAAACTCTAAGCCCTAATAACTCCTAGGAACTACATCCCTAACTGAGATATAGTTCATTAAAAGTAATCTCTAAAAGAACCTGAAAAGAAGGGAGAGGATGGCTCCTCACTATATTTATTTCTCTGATCTTACTTTTCGCCTTTTTTATTCATTAATATCACACCCCTCTTCTCTTCATCTAAAACGTCGTTAAAGAATCATTCAACTATTGGATTAAAATACATAAATAACCTAAAGCTCCGGTGCCTAATTCCTGCTCCTCATCCAACATTGCGGTTACAGGATGGTTCCTGAACTGATTCCTTTCTTATAAAGTTCAACGAGAACAAAGGGTCGGATCATTAGCTAAACTTTGAGTCAAACTCTACTGACAACGCCTCCAAATGTTTGTTTAAATCCCAAATCCAGGCTCCGACATTTGCATAGTTAATTGCAAAGCGCCATTTAGTAAAAATTAGCCATGAGGAACGGATAAGAAAGACCTGAGAAATCACCCTAGGAGAGAACAGCATCTGGACATCATCGTCGTCGATCGCCACGATGTCAATTGGAGAAACAATCATCCTGGTAGTGGAAGCATCCACAACAGCCACCGTCATAGGCTAATACTCTTTTAGCCGCGATTTTTGAACCCTGGAAAAAAAACGTGTAGCTAATACTCTTTTTTCTAGTAGTGGCATGAGGTGCTTGGCTCCGAGTCTTCTTAATCACATAAGATTTGTGTTTTGGCAGTAGACACGGCTCTAGTCTTCCTTGACCCTTCAGCCTTCCAGACCACCGACCTTTTTCTGGTTGCAGATATGCTTCCTTCTTCTTCAGCTTTCCTCATGTTGATTTGAACCTCGTAGGAAAGCAGCTTCCCAAACAGATTCTGAGGGCCAGTATCGACAAGTCTACCAAACTCCCTTATTGCACAAACCTTGTTATCCCTTCTTTCATCAGGGATCTCAAGAATTTATCAATAAGTTCACCGTTTGTAAATTTATGACCGTAATTCCTTAGCTCATTGAAAATCATGAAGAACTTCTCGTAGCAGTCGGCTATGGAGTCTCTTCTGTCTTGTTTGAAGGCTTCGTACTCCAGATTGAGGAGGGATTTCTGGTCATCTCTAACCTCCTCGGTACCTTCCATGAGGACAATCAGAGAAATCCACATATCTTTGGCTGACTTGCGGTGGATTAAATTCTACAACATTGAGTCGTCCACAACACTTGCAATAATATTCTTTGCTTTCTTGTCCAAAGAAACACGAGCAATTTCATCTTTAGTTAGATCCAACATTTTATTAGGAACCATCAGAGTTGGGTTGATGGTTGTAGCAATCATGGGCACATGCAGGCCTTCTTCAACAATCTGAAAAATTCTAAGATCGACAGCTTCCATGAAGAACCTGACACTTTCCTTCCATATGGAGAAGTTTTACTTGGAACACACATATAGATTTATGGGGGACATATCCTTGTTTCTATCCATGACATAAAAACTTGTGCTTTGATAACTAGATGGAGATCTTATTCAAGGTGTTAACCTTTTAGCAAACAATCTCCTCTAATACCAATTGAAAGTATCTAGTCGTATACCTAAATCACTTAGAGGGGGATGAATAGGTGTGTTCTGCGTCTTTTTGTAGAATAAAAAATTACTAATAAATAATCACACAGAAGCACACAAGTATTTATACTGGTTCCCCAGAATGGGTACGTCAATTATCCCGCCTCACCTATCTAGCACTTCGGGATACACTCGACTACTTCACCAAAACTCAGATTATACAAATCTTACTTCTCGGAGTCTCAACTCCTACAACTCGAAGACTGTTGGGTACATTGGAAAATATGTACCAGATTTAGAGAAGCCATAACTTAGTCAATGGTATGCATCAATTTGTATTTGATAGAAGTATGAGTTTCATTGTGCAGGTTTAAGAATTTGAAGAAAAATTTTCTAAGTACAAGTGTCGACACTTGTGAAGAAACTGTGTCGACACTCAGGAAACTTGTGTCGACACTCAGGCAAAATTGTGTCGACACTTATGAAGAACTTGTGTCGACACCCAGAATTTGTGTCGGTACTTATGAAGAAGCTGTGCCGACACTCAAAGCTATGTCGACACCCAAGGAAGCAGTTGTGTCGACATTTAGAATTGTGTCGACGTCTAAAGAAGGATTTGTGTCGACACTTAAAACTGAAGCTGTGTCGACACTCAGTAGATATATCGATAACTGAAGCAATTGTATCGACACACAGGACTTGTGTCGACACACCAACTCTCAAAAGGTTGTGTCGAGTTCAGAAGTAATTGTGTCGACACACAATACTTGTGTCGACACACACTAAACGCCATTTGACAAACACTCAACGCCAACTGTCTGCAACAGAAATGTCGAGACAAGGAGCGGTTGTGTCGACACACGGGACTTATGTCGACACATACAACAAAAGCAGTGTTGAGAAGCATAAGTTAACTGTGTCGACACTTGGAGTAATTGTGTCAACACTATGAAGACTTATGTCGACACTTATTCTATATGTGTAGACACATATGAAGCAGTCTGCTGAGTGTTGTGTGCTAAGTTGAAAAGACATTGAAGAACCTGGTGACGTGACTGGTGACTTGACAGTTGTCATAACTAACCGGTCTGACACCACTGTCAGAACTGTCAGAAGTCTGGTATAAACCGGATCAGCCGGTAACCATGAAGCAAGCTCTATATAAGAGATAGATTGGAAACGACAGAGAAGTAATCAATAAAAGATCGAATCAATAAGAATAATTCTGACAGATCAAGGGCTGCCTGCAAGAAAGATTCAGAGTTCAATCTGAATTTACAGAAGAATCTGACTGAAGATCAACTTCAACATCAAGAGAAGATCCACCTTATTTTGTTCTAATCAAGAAGCTTTGAAAAGCGAAGTTAGGTTGGATCAGAAGGATCAGTCTATACAAGAACTGATCAAGAAGATAACATCAACAGAGAAATCTTGTTGGTGAAGTTTTCAGTTACTCTTTACTCACAAATTCTTGTAGGATCTACTGTTAGATCCGAGATTGTAAGCCTAAAATTATAAAGGCTGAGGTAGGGCTGTGTGCCTGAGGTAGGACTTGTGGAAAGTCTGAGTTGTAAGCCTAATTATAAAGGCTGAGGTAGGGCTGAGGCCTGAGGTAGGATTCTGGGGAAGAATCTGAGGTAGGACTTGTGTAAAGTCTGAGGTGTAGGAACTATCTTGGGTTCTGAGTTTATAAGATCTGTGGATCTAAGCCAGTGGAAGGAAGTTAGGCTGAATCCAGTTATCTGCTGGATAGGCGAAGGGGGAAAGTGGATGTACCCATATCTTGGGGAACCACTATAGATCTGGTACATTCTATGTTGTGTTTATTTTCTGTAGATTGATTAATCTGCGCTGAAAAAAGTCATATAACTATTTTACTAAAAAATTAAAAAGACACAAAAAGATTAGAACTAATTCACCCCCCCCCCCCTCAAGGTGTTTAGGGTCTTGAAATAAAGTCTTTCAAGTGGTATCAGAGGGAGGTTCCTCAAAATTTGACTTAACAGTCAGAGGATTTCTCCAAGGCAAATAACAGATAACAAAAATTGGTTCAAGTGAAAATCAAAAGGAATTTGGATCTATGAAATTGCCCATATGCAGGAAAGAATCTTTTGGCATTTGGAAAGAAAAGGTCAGGCTGTTTATGAAAGCATCTGATCCTAGAATTTATATCATAGTACAGGAAGGTCCCTTCATCCCAATGATGGTATCAGTTCTTGATGCAAGCATTCAAACTCTAAAGAGTTATTCAGAGATGACTAAGGATGAAATCATCTTTGCTACATTAGATAAAATAGCTCAGAATATAATTATAAGTGTCATAGATGATTCAACATTCCAGAATCTTGTGCACTGTAAAACTTCCAAAGAAATGTGGGATATATTGATTGTCTATATGGAAGACACAGAAGAAGTCAGAGAGGATAGAAAGTCTATGCTGAATCAGGAGTATGAGAGCTTTAGGCAGACTAAAACTAACAGCATAGCTGAATACTATAAAAAGTGTTTAGAAATAGTGAATGAACTGATGATATATGGAAAAGTCTTCAGTACTTATGAACTGAATGACAAGTTTCTTAGGTCCCTAGCAAAGGATTGGGACACTAAGATATGTACCATCAGGGAAGTGGCCAAACTGGCTGACACACCTCCACCTATACTTTTTGGAAAACTACTTTCATATGAAATGCAGCTTACTGCTAGGAAAGAGGAAGAGAAGGGAAACAGATCTTAACATAAAGAAAAGTCAGTAGCCTTTAAGGCTGAGGGATCAAGGAAGGGTAGGAGAAAATCTCCTTCTCCACCTAGAAGGAGTACTAAAGCATAAGGAGTTCCTGAAACAAGTACATCAGATAGTCACACATCTGATGAAGAATTTGCTGTCTTCACAAGACAATTTCAAAGGTTCATGAAGAAAAAGAAATGGAGAACAAGTCCTTCATCAACATCCTATTTCAAGGATGAATACTACAGGAAGAAGAAAACACCTAAGGAGGACAGGTATGCTTCTAAACCTGGTAAATAATCTAATTCTAAGATTGTATGTTATTGTTGTAACAGGTCTGGGCATGTCATAGCTGACTGTCCTGACAAAAGAAAAGAGTCAAAGGACAAGAAGAAGCAGCTGGTCAAAGGCAAGAAGGAGAAGTCTCTTGTGGCTCAGAAAGAGAAGAGTTGGACAGACTCTTCATCTTCAGAATCTGGAGAAGAAGAGGCAGAAGCATATGTTGGACTCTTCTCAACAGAAGAGGATTCTAGGGGACTAGAATTCCTACAGATGCTGGACTCCATAAATGGAGTGGAAGAATATTAATGTAAAGGGCTGATGGCACAATCTGAAGAAGAACAGTGCTAGGATAAGCCTGGACCAAGTAAGGTAAAAAATTCTTCCCCAGTCTCAGATTACTTTACTGGGTCAGAATCAGAAGCACCTGCTTCAAAATAAGTTGATGGATCTGAGTCTGAGGGGGATATTCACCAACTCATTGATGAGTATGGTGGGTTGTTGCATGCCCTAAAGAAGAGCAAGTTTCTTATTAAAGAGCGGGCCAAAGAGATTGAGTCTCTAAAACTGGCTGCAGCAAATTCAGCAAAACTGCTGGATCAAAAACTGAATGAGATTACCAAATTGAAGAACATTACAGTTATTCAAATGGGCACAATCTCTTTCAAATAGAATCATATCAAGAAACTGGAGGTAAAACTCCAGCAAGAGAAAGAGCTAGTGGCTAAATTCTCCAAGCCAAAATCAGTCTTACCTTTGATAGGTAATTTTGTTTTATAAAAAGAGAAGACTGGTCTAGGCTTTAAGGGAAGAACTAGGGCTACAAATTCTCATAGAAAAGGTAAAGCAACAGTTCAGCCTCTAGCTATTAATCCCCATATTTTCTTTAAAAAGGTAGTGAATCCTACTAATAAGTGTGATCATGACATTATACATGGTCACTATGAGCGTGAAAATTTCATGAGCAAGGGTGCTAATGTCAATAGACCAATCTATAGGCATGCCCAACATATTCAAGAGGAGTTCTTGAAGAATGTTATTCCAGCACCAACACTTAATAAGTCTACTGGCAACAAAGTAAGAAGGCTTGTACCTATGAATAAGTATAATAGGTTTGAGTGTTGGTGTTGTGGCAAGGTGGGCCACTTTTCCATGGATTTCTTGTGTAACTCAAGTGTTAAAACCAAAAGTAGGATTCATGTTAGATCAGTTACAGGATTTCAAACTAACAAGGACCTAGGACCCACTAGCAAGTTGGGTTCTAAGGGTAAGTGATTCTTTATTTATTGTAGGTGAATCTAAGTGATCATACCCCTATATGGTACTTGGATATTGGTTGTTCCAGACACAGGACTGGAACAAGGAGAATGTTGAAGGACTATGTGCCCATAAAGAATGGACCAAAAGTTATCTTTGGTGGATCAGAAAAGGGAATCATCAAAGGATTTGGTAACATATCTTGTGATTCAATTACAATCACTAAAGTGGCTTATGTAAAGGGTCTAAAACATAACTTGATTAGCATAAGTCAACTTAGTGATCTAGGTTATGATATTTCTTTCCTCAAAGGGGAGTGCCTAGTAAAAAGGTCAAGTGATCAAGAGATCATTTTGACTGGCACTAGGAAAGGAAATGTGTATTGCCTTAACCTAGATTGTGAGTTTAACAACTCACCTATTTGTTTGGTTGCATGAGAGAAAGCTTCTCTATGTGTCAAATGGAACAAGAGGCTAGCTCATCTGAACTATAAGTCAATAGGACTGTTGTTCAGCATGAGATTAGTGAGGAATGGTCCTCAAGTTAGGTGCCTAAAAGAGGGTGTGTTTTCAGCTTGCTAAAAAGGCAAGCAGACTAAGTCCTCTTTTCAGTCACTTGACATCAAAGATTCAAAGAGATGTTTGTATCTCATTCATATGGATTTGTTTGGTCCTATGCCAGTTCATAGTCTTGGTAAGAAAGTATACACACTTGTTGTTGTGGATGACTATTCTAGATTTACATGGGTTTTCTTCTTGAGGCAGAAATCTGAAACTCCAACTGTTTTCCAGTCTTTTGTCAGACAAATAAAGAATGAATATAACAGTTCAGTGGTAAAATTAGAAGTGACCATGGAACTGAATTTCAGTCTGAATGTATGACAAAATTCTGTGAAGAACTTGGGATTCATCAGAAATTCTCTTCACCTAGAACTCCTCAGCATAATGGTGTTGCTGAAAGAAAGAATAAGACTCTAATTGAGGCCAGTAGAACTCTACTGAATGACACTACTCTCCCTTAATACTTCTGGGCTGAGGCACTAAATACTGCATGTCATGTGCTCAATAGGGCCTCCATCAATAAGAAACACAAGATGACTCCCTACCAGATTTTGAAAGGCAGAAAACCAAACATATCTTATTTTAGAATCTTTGGTAGTAAGTGTTTTGTACTAGTCAATGGTAAACACTACCAAACTAAGTTTGCTGCCAAATCCCTAGAAGGGATATTTGTTGGTTACAGCAACAAAAGTAGAGCATACAGAATCTACAACTTGACTAGTCAAGTTGTAGAAGAATTTGTGCATGTTGTATTTGATGAATCAATGTTTATTAACAGTGAATTATCTAGTTCTTCAGTTAGTTCTACAGGTCTAACAGATAAGCTGGACAAGCTAACCATCAATGAAGATGTTCCTGCTAAACTGGATGAGGAGAAAGATGTCAGCTATCCAGGAGGAGACCATGTCCCTCTTGGTGAAGAAGAAAATGTGGAGCTTCAAGATGAGGAAACTGGAGAGAGCCATAATGCTGACAGAGTTCCTCCAGCAAGGAGACACCTGAAGGATCATCCAGCTCACCAGATTATTGGTGATGCAATTCTAACAAGGAGCAGGAGCATGAACACAGTTCTATGTTCTAGCTTCCTGTCTCAGATATAACCCAGGAAGATTGAAGAAGCAATGCAAGACACCAACTGGATTAATGCAATGCAAGAAGAGCGCAGTCAGTTCAAAAGGTGAAAGGTCTGGGAACTGGTGCCAAAACCTAAGGATCACAACATGATAGGAACTAAGTGGATCTACAGGAACAAGCTTGATGAGAATGGCACTATAGTCAAGAACAAGGCTAGACTGGTAGTAAAAGGCTACAGGCAAGAGGAAGGTATTGATTTTGATCAAACCTTTGCTCCAGTGGCAAGGCTGGAGGCTATAAGGTTGTTCTTGGCCTATGTTGCCTTTCAAGAGTTCAAAGTATATCAGATGGATGTGAAATCAGCATTTTTGAATGGTGATTTGAAAGAAGAAGTCTATGTAGAACAACCCTCAGGTTTTATAGACTCACACTTTCCTGATTATGTATATAGGCTTAGGAAAGCACTATATGGTTTGAAATAAGCTCCATGGGCTTGGTATGAAACCTTGTCTGCCTTCTTTATTGAGAATCAATTCTCTAGAGGAAAGATAGACAAAACTCTATTCTATAGGGAATCAAAAGGCAAGATAATACTAGTCCAGATATATGTGGATGACATTATCTTTGGTTCTACTGAGAATAGCCTTTGTAGGAAGTTTGCCAAACTTATGCAAGGGAAGTTTGAGATGAGCAGTATGGGTGAGCTGAAGTTCTTCTTGGGACTTCAAGTTAGACAGACTGAGAGTGGATTGTCCATATCCCAGTCTAAGTTCACCAAGGAGTTGATTAAGAAGTATTGTTTGGACTCAGCTTCTACTATGAAAACTCCAATGGGAACAAGTATGCCTATATGCAAAGATGAAGCAAGGAAACCTATTGATGAGCCTTTGTAAAGAGGAATAATGTGTTCTCTACTATACTTGACTGCTAGTAGACCTAACATCATGTATGCAACATGTGTCTGTGCTAGGTATCAAGCATGCCCTAAGGAATCTCATTATACTGCAGTTAAGAGAATATTGAGATATCTTAAGGGCACACCTAATCTAGGCCTTTGGTACCCTAAGAATAGAGATTTTCTATTAACTGGTTTCTCAGATGCAGATTTTGATGGATACAAAGAAGACAGAAAAAGTACCACAGGAACCTGTCAATTCCTTGGTGGGAGGCTGGTGTCATGGAGCAGCAAGAAGCAAACCAGTGTAGCTATATTAATAGCTGAATTAGAGTATATAGCTACAGGTAGCTGATGTGCACAATTGATGTGGATAAAGCATCAACTAGAAGATTATGTCATCCAGGTAAGTAGAATTCCACTCTTTTGTGATTCTACAAGTGTTATTTCTATTGCTAAGAATCCTGTATCGCACAGTAGGACCAAGCATATAGAAATAAAGTTTCATTTTATCAGAGAACATGTAGAGAAGGAAAATATTAATCTAGAGTTTGTAAAAACTGATAATCAAATAGCTTATATTTTTACAAAACCTCTAGATGAAACTAAATTCAATAATTTCAAAATTGAATTAGGTATGTTGAACCTAGAATAGGTTAACACAAGTTTCCATTAGTAGCATATGTAAGCACCAAATTTCTATTGAAATTTGGCTAAGTACAATGTTTGTGTCAACTCAAGCAAGTTGTGTCGACACACTCAGTATGTTGTGTCGACATAGAAAAAAGATGTGTCGACACAGAAACAGTATCTGTGTCAACAGAAGAATAGGTGTCGACACAACCTTGTCGAGACTATATGTCGAGAGGATATTTGTGTCGACACAAAAAGTTGGTGTCGACATAACTCTTTCAAGACTAAAATGGTCAGTGTCGACACAGACACAAGTATGTCGACACAGACTCAAGTATGTCGACACATAAATGTGTCGACTTAAAATACGTTTTGTCGACTTAGACATTAGTATGTCGACACATAGTCGTGTAAACTTAACTTAAATTCTATCAAGACCTAGGTGATTTTTGTCGACACAAAAACAAATTTGTCGACTTAGGCCCGACTTTTGACCTGCCCTTGACACAAGTACTATAAATAGGTGAATCCAAAATCTGGTCGACTACGCTATCAGAATTTTTGAATCTACACCTTCTATCGACATAGACATTTTATTCTCTTCTCCTCTAGCACTTACATCAATGGCACTACACCAAGAAGATAAGGTTAATGAAGGTTATAAACTGGTTCGCAAAGGGTTCACGACTGCTTCTAATGAAATTCAGGGAGTTATTGCCCTAATTTCTGAAAATGGATTAGAATTCTTGGTCTCTGAACCAACCAAAATATGGAAAAAGGAAGTCATGGAGTTCTACTCAACCGCTATAATGGACTCTGAAGGAAATAAAATCAAGGCATCTATTCAAGATACCCGGGTGAAGCTCACTTTGAAAACTATCAGGAAAGCACTACATCTTCCTTTGAACAAGGATACAGATGAAATAACTCCTTCCAAGATAACTGAAGCTTTAAGCTGGTGTGGACTGAGTCCGGGTATTAAGATTGGATCATCTATCAATAGAAAAGGGATGAATTCCAAAGGAACATTTCTTTCAGAAGTTGTGGGCAAAGTGATTATCTACAAGACTGGTGGACATGATATGATTTCTGCTCACATGTTCAATCTTATGGTGAGGGTTATATTCAAGATAAACACTGACTTTGCAGCAGTGGTGTTTGATAAAATTAAAGAAGGAATTAAGAAACCTAACCTGGGAAGGATCCTCAGTTTATGCTTAACATCAGTAATTCCAGATGTTCTGAAATAAGCAAATGGCTCTAAGATAAATCACATGAGGAAAATGGATGTAAGGATACTGTCAAGATGGGATAGAGTTCTGACCAAGGAAGTCCCTGCTCCTAAGGAGCAAACTAAGAAAGACAAGAATAAAAAGAAAGTGGTTGTACAGGCTGACTCCTCCAGTGATTCTGAGGAGGAAGTGGTCTTTAGTTCTGATGAAGAACATCACCAATAGGATGCTCATGATCAAGTAAAGGACAGTGAGCCCAAGGAGCAACAAGTTAACTCCACTCTCGGGGGAGAAAACTTAGAACAAGAAACTGAGCTGCCTGCCCATAAGGGAGGTATTGATGATGATGTCCTAGACAGTGACTTAGCTGCAGATACAATCATGGATGAAGTATCTGAAATCAACACTGCAGCTGAAGAAACTGATAAGACAGATGCTCAAAATGAGCCAGTAAGTATCTTATCCACAGTCTAGTGATATATGATGGGATTCTCCTCAAAAAATTGTTCTAGTGAACACTTTTGTTTACATAAAAAATCTTTCAAGTGGTATTAGTATTTTAAGTAATACTTTAAAAAACCTAATCTAATTATTTTTGTACAGATACAGCATGAATTTACAATGGAAGAAATTTTTCCTGATCCTCCTCAAGATAGGACTGAGGGGGAGCATATTGAAAAAGGAAAAGTTATTCCAAGAACTGAGGGGGAGTTATCAAAGGATACTGAGGAGGATGCCCTAGTTGAAAAGAATACTGTTAATATTAAAAGTACAACTGAATCTTCTGAAGATGAAGAAGCCACATTAGCTAAGAAAAGAAAGTTGACTGTGTTAATGAAAAAGAGTTCTGGATATAAGAAGGCTTTACAAAATGGAACAGCACAATCTACATTAAGTATGGACTTCAGTTCTTTACTGGTCCAGATGCAGATAAAATTAGATAATCAAAGACAGACAATAGAGAAATATGTGGATGAAACTCATAAGGAGTTACAGTTTCAGTTGGCCCAGGACATCAAATCTATTAGGTTTGAAGTAAATCAGAATAAGAAGGAGATGACAGATTGCTTCCATAAAGGAGGTAATGTTGTGGTGTTCTTGGCCAAGCAACAGCAAGATATTAAAGCTACAGTGGATGAAATTGAAGTGAAGCAAGGCTATGTACTGGAGAATAAGATCAGAATGAATGAAAACCTTAAGGATTCACATCATTCCATATTAACAAAGCTCACTGATTCTAGCACTGCTCTGAAGGCTGAAATCTCCAAGCAAATCCAGGAAGACATAACTACTGTCAATGCCACATTTCAAGATTCTCAGGAGAAAATTAAAACTTTCCTGACAAAATTCAGAGCTTATTTTCAAGAGGGAACTGAATATGTAGCTGATCAAGTCATATTCCAGAAAGAAGACTTAAGAGATCATGTTACAAGAGAAGTCATAAACGGGAGAGATTACTTGTCAAAGCCAGCTCTGACCATGCTAAATGGACTTCCAATAAAATCAGAGCTACTCTTGGATATCCTCCTCTCTGTGATGATGATAATGTAGCAGAGTCTAGGATACAACCTGCACATTTTGAAGGAGATCAGCCTGAAGTTGCTCAGGTGATCTACCTGCCAGCTGATTTTGAGATGGTTCAAGAAAAGTGTTGAAAATATATAGTCCTCCATTAGAGGCACAAAATGTTATTCTGGAAAAGGTTGAAATGTCAGAAGCCTCATTAGAAGCTCAAAAGGAAGCTCAACTTTCTAAGAAGAGACTCAGAGAGCAGGCTGAGCTGAAGCCAGATTTTGAGCAGTGGAGCCTAACTTCTTGAAACATCATACATACTGCCTAGAAAGTTGTAAAGGATAAAACCCATGACAGGGGTAAGTGGTATTCTAAACAAGAGTGGAATAAATATCAAGCAGGACAAGAGGCAATCTTTCAACATAGAAGAAGTGCTAAGGCTGGGAAGCTACCTGCTAATGCTCAAGAGCCGAGCAAGAACTTCCCTAAATCTTTCCACTATTTTGAAAGACAGAAGATCAAGGCTGAACAATTAAAGAAGAAAGCTCTAAAAGGGAAAAAGCCAGCTGAGGATGTTGAACCTTCTATGCAGGCTAAAATCAAGTCTGGCAAAGGAATAGTTATTAAGGAGCCTAGTCAGTAATAAGATTGCTAGTTTATGTAATAGAACAATGTACTAATTTGTTTCTTTTGTTCTATAAGATATTCATGTAAACCAAAGTCTTACTGATTAATGAAATCTGTTTCAGTATTAAGTGTTTGTTGTTTATAATGATTATGTGATAACCTGCTCTGAAATGTTTTTACATCTATTTATAATTTTGTTTTATCTTAAGAGATGTATATCTTTGACTAAGGGTTATGACTTCTCCAAATAGGGGGAGATTGTTGAGTACATTGGAAAATGTGTACCAGATTTGGAGAAGCCATGACTTAGTCAATGGTATGCATCAATTTATATTTGATAGAATTTTGAGTTTCATTGTGCAGGTTTAAGAATTTGAAGAAAAATTTTCTAAGTACAAGTGTCGACACTTGTGAAGAAACTGTGTCGACACTCAGGGAACTTGTGTCGACACTCAGGCAAAATTGTGTCGACACTTATGAAGAACTTGTGTCGACACCTAGAATTTGTGTCGACACTTATGAAGAAGCTGTGTCGACACTCAAAGCTATGTCGACACCCAAGGAAGCAGCTGTGTCGACATCTAGAATTGTGTCGACATCTGCAGAAGGATTTATGTCGACACTTAAAACTGAAGTTGTGTCGACACTTAGTAGATATATCGACACCTGAAGCAATTGTGTTGACACACAGGACTTGTGTCGACACACCAACTCTCAAAAGGCTCTGTCGAGTTAAGAAGTAATTGTGTCGACACACAGGACTTGTGTCGACACACACTCAACGCCATTTAACAAACACTCAACGCCAACTGTCTGCAATAGAAATATCGAGACAAGGAGCTGCTGTGTCGACACACGGGACTTGTGTCGACACATACAACAAAAGCAGTGTTGAGAAGAAGTATAACTATGTTGACACTTGGTGTAATTGTGTAACCACAATGAAGACTTGTGTCGACACTTAGTCTATATATGTTGACACGTGTGAAGCAGTCTGCTTAGTGTTGTGTGCTGAGTTGAAAAGACATTGAAGAACCTGGTGACATGACTTGTGACTTGACAGCTATCATAACTAACTAGTCTGACACCACTGTCAGAACTGTTAGAAGTCTTTTATAAACCGGATCAGCCGGTAACTATGGAGCAAGCTCTATATAAGAGACAGGTCGGAAATGATAGAGAAGTAATCAACAAAAGATCGAATCAATAAGAAGAATTCTGACAGATCAAGGGCTGTCTGCAAGAAAGATTCAGAGTTCAATCTGAATTTACAGAAGAAGCTGACTGAAGATCAACTTCAACATCAAGAGAAGATCCACCTTATTTTGTTCTAATCAAGAAGCTTTGAAAAGCAAAGTTAGGTTGGATCAAAAGGATCAGTCTATACAAGAACTGATCAAGAAGACAACATCAACAGAGAAATCTTGCTGATGAATTTTTCAGTTACTCTTTACTCACAAATTCTTGTTGGATCTACTATTAGATCTGAGATTGTAAGCCTAAAATTATAAAGGCTGAGGTAGGGCTGTGTGCCTGAGGTAGGACTTGTGGAAAGTCTGAGTTGTAAGCCTAATTATAAAGGCTGAGGTAGGGCTGAGGCCTGAGGTAGGATTCTGGGGAAGAATCTGAGATAGGACTTGTGTAAAGTCTGAGGTGTAGAAACCATCTTGGGTTCTGATATTGTAAGATCTATGGATCTGAGCCAGTGGAAGGAAGTTAGGCTGAATCCAGTTATCTGCTGGATAGGCGAAGGGGGAAAGTGGATGTACCCATATCTTGGGGAACCACTATAGATCTGGTGCATTCTATGTTGCGTTTATTTTCTGTAGATTGATTAATCTGTGCTGAAAGAAGTCATATAACTGTTTGCCTAAAAAATTAAAAAGACACAAAAAGATTAGAACCTATTCACCCCCCCCCCCTCTCTAGGTGTTTAGGGTCTTGAAATAAAGTCTTTCAAATACAATGCTCCTACAACTCGGAGATCAACACTGCTACACTCTGAGAACAATCTCTCCTACAACTCAATCAAAAATATGGATCTACAAACTCAGAAGTAAAACTCTCCTACAATAAGAAAAGTAGTTTTTACAACTTTCTAGATTGAAAACAATCTACTTCTTCAGATCTGAAAGGATTCAATCTTCTTCCTTCTCGGATATTAGATCTTGAAATGAGGTTGAAGGAGAATACCAGAAATCTAAAAAATCTTGATCTAAAATCTTGAGATCCGACTAGATCGAAAGCACCTTTGAGAAATCTGAACACGATGATCTTGTCGAATTTATCTCTGATAAGAATCATTGATCGTGAACTCTAGGTCAATGGGAAGAACAATTCTAAGAACTGTAGATCCAGAAAATAGACGTCGGCCGTTCACGAGTTCGAAATTAGGTCTTGAGAAATATTTGTGATTCTTAGCAAGTTAACTTTCTGAAATGAATCCTTGATATATATATGAAATCCTTCTCCAATGGCTAGAAATTTCCTTCTGAAAATAAGCTTCCACGTGCACTTTACATGGTCGTCATTTGAAATAGAACCCGTCAAAAAAAATCAAACCATTAAAATGTTAAGTCCATTCGTTGACATGACACGAGTAATAGCTAGATCACTTGACGAATTACTTAGAATACTCGAGAGCATTCGACGAATTACCCGAGTTCATTCGATGAATTTGACTTAAAAAAATTTCTATTATTTGTCATTGGATCACTCGAGTATACTCTACGAATTACACGAGTATACATGTGATGTCTCGAAGAATGACACGAGACTTCACGTATATACTCGACGAATTTTACTTATTTGTTTTCTGAAGAATTTTAAGAAACTATCAGAAATTTTTCGAGTAAACTTACGAATTCCATGAGTATTCACGTGATGTCTCGACGAATGATATGAGACTTCACATATATTCTCGACGAATTTTACTTAGGAATTTTTTTGATTCTTTCTGAACTCAACAACCTTCCTTTTCCTTGATTCCTATGCACTTAAAAATGAAATACACCCTAATAGAGAGATTACATATGAGTAAACACCATATCCTACATAATGAGGAATTACATTGCATAGTCTTGTGTTTGATGACCCATTGTAATCTGACATTGGTGTGTATTTGACAATTAAGTCCTCTAAGTACATAACTTGAAAGTAAAGTCGAATATAACTCAATTCATTTAGTTCAAGGGGACTTCTTCAAATTAGAATTTTTGTGGAAACAATACTAGACAGGGCTCAGCCTGGCTTTTGCTCAATATATATATATATATATATATATATATATATATATATATATATATATATGTTCAAGGGGACTCGATACACATTCGTCGAAATGACTCGGGTTGATTCGAGGAATTTATCGATACGACTTTGACACGTTCATCAAAATGACATGAGTCAATCCGACGAATTCGTTGAGATGACATGATGTATCTTGAGATGTCTCGGTGAATTCGTTGAGATGTCTTGGGATAACTCGAAGAATTGACTTGTCCTTCTCGAACTCCAATTCAGTTAAGTGCTTGGTCCTTCACTCATATCATATATGAGTAATACCAACACAATCCATTCATCTAACTTCTCCAAACGTTCTTATGTGTGACCTTGCAGGCTCATATCGCATTGGCAGTGAAACTACCTAACATCAACTGTCTCTCACTTAATCTTGAAAGTATCAAACAAAAGTTTTGCAAACAATGAGCGACATCTAGCAATACATCATTGCACCCCAAGAAATAAGAGTTTAAAACTCATTAAGCCTTTATGAAGAATATATTAGTGTTGGCATGTCCCTTTATCCCTTACATTTAGGAAGAACTAGAGGTATAGACTGTGTCACCCTCATAATTATTCAATCCAAGTTTCTTAGTCTAGAATGGACTTCCAGAAATTTGTGAGCTTAATATCATATATTGACTCAACCAAGCATGATCATGCATTTCTCAGTCTCATCCCATCAAAGGGCCCATGGATGTAACTCTTGTCATATAGGAGGATAAATCCCATTTCTGTCCACACACAAACACCCAAATGACTTGTAACATACCCAATAACAACCTTTATCATCAACCTTTCTCAAGGAAGACATTGGATGACATCAAAGTACGTTCTTCCTCACTTGATGAATGTTGTGACTTCAGTTGAAAAAACCACAAACACCATTATCACTTAAGACCTACTTGTGACACGTTCATATAACAATCTACAAAGTATTCTCATGGTGGGCATGTCCAGTATAACTTGTTCACTAACAAGTACCCATGTGATGATTTTATATCATAATATCATGACCTGTGAGAACCGGTCATCAGTCAATGCACATGCTAGTCTTGATGTATCATCATCGCCCTTAACTTCTAAGATGATACGCCAACCCGGGACCATTTAAGAATGAAGCTTCTAAGAACATATGCCCTCACATTCAAGTCATCAACTTTAATCTTATGGAATCAAACATTCTAAGGGCATTTATCACGTAAATTAATCTATCACATAAAAATAAATTGACATAATAGAAGAACATGTCATAAATATAAAATGAAATGTATAGTACTTTATTCATCAAATTAACTATTACAACTAACAAACATACAATCCACAAGACTCCTACTAGAGTTGATCATTCAGGTATCTAATACCCATTGATCTAGTATGACCATCATGCTTTCTCTGTGCATGAGGCTTTGTTAGTGGATTCATAATATTTTCTTCGATCGGCACTCTGCATATGTTCACATCTCCTCGATCGACAATCTCTCAAATGAGATGGAACCGTCGAAGTATGTGCTTGGAGCGCTGGTGGGATCTAGGTTCCTTGGCTTATGCAATGACACTGTTGTTGTCATGGTAAAGAACTGCGGGATCAATAATGCTAGGAACTACATCTAGCTTGTCGATGGATTTCCTAATCCATACAGCCTCCTTCGCCACATTAGCAGCGGCGATATACTCGGCCTCAGTTATAGAAATAGCAATTGTCTCCTGTTTTGAACTCTTCCAGCTAACAACTCCTCCCTTTAGGAAAAACACAAATTCTGACTGAGACTTTGAGTCGGCTCTATCAGTTTGGAAGCTAGCATCTGTGTAACCCTTTATAACAAGCTCTTCCTCTCCACCAAATATTGATGGATTTCGGTAATCCATTTTCGAAATCCATCGATATATTGTCAAAATTCCATTTTAGAATCGATAAAGACTTTAGAAATCCACCATGCTTCTGACATTCAGCTTTCACTAGTGCACAAGTATGACACTTTGCCACGTAATGAGAAATGTACTTCTTCAAACCCGACCACCAGAACAGCATCTTCATATCATTATACATCTTTATGCTCCTCGGGTGGATCGAGTGCTTGATAAAATGAGCCTCATACATCAACCCCTCCCGTAAAGTGCCAAACTTTGGGATGTACAAACGGTCGTCTTTATGCAAAAGACTGCCTTCGTAAGAAAACTTAGCATTAGACCCATCCACAGTCTCTGCTACATAGAGCTTCTTTATTTCATCAAGCTCCAATGCTTGTCGAATCCTATTCGCAAGGACACGCTGCACCTCCTTCCAGTTCAAGCATGTGTTTTCCATTATACTCCTCTCAATGTAAGAGATTCCCAAGGCTTCTAAGTCACTGATGAGACGCTCATCATGCCTCAAAATCCAGTTTTCCTGTACGGAATTCCTTCGGCTCAATGCATCCGCAACAACATTTCTATTGTCGGGAATATAGTGAATCTTGAAGGTGTAGTCCCCAGGGAACTCCATCCACCTTCGTTGTCATATGTTCAAGTCATTCTGATCTATCAAATACTTTAGGCTTGTATGATTCATAAAGATATCGATCTTCACGCCATACAAGTAGTGCCTCCAAAGCTTGAGAGTGAATATCATGGCCGCTAACTTCAAATCATGGACTGGATAGTTCCTCTCATGCACTTTCAATTGGCGAGAGAAATACACAAAAAACTTCACATACTGAAGAAGAATGCATCCTAAGCTGATCCTTGAGGCATCACTGTAGATTTCATAGCCTTCCATACAACATGGCGAGCACATAATAGACGTCGTGGTCAAATGATTCTTCAATTCCTCAAAAGCTTATGCATACGCTGACAACCAAACAAACTTCTAATCCTTTCTCATCAAGATAGTGAAAGGTAGAGCTATCCACGAGAAGTTCTCTACGAAGTGCCTATAGTAGCCAGCAAGCCCTAGGAAACATCGGACTTCTGCTACCGTTGACAACACAGGACACTCTCGTATCGCAACTATCTTTGTCGGATCCACCGCTACTCCCTCTCCACTGACCACACGACCGAGCAACGCTACTGATGATAGCCAAAAATCACACTTCGAGAACTTGGCGTACAACTGACTCCTCAGAATTTCCAAAACAGTGTGAGTGATCTACATGATCTTCTTCTAACTGAGAGTACACTAGGATATCGTCAATGAAAATAATTACGAACTGGTCAAAATACTCCCTAAACGTTCTATTCATCAAATCCATAAACATTGAAGGCGCATTCGTTAGGTCGAATGGTATAACCGTGAACTCATAATGCTTGTAATGCGTGTTGAACATCATTTTGGGAATATCACTTTCCCTGATTCTCAACTGGTAATACTCGGACTTCAAATCCAACTTAGAATAAACAATTGACCTACCTAGATGATCGAACAGATCAATGATTCTTGGAATCAGATACCTATTCTTCTCTGTCAGCATATTTAGTTAACGGTAATTGATACACAACTGCAAGCTTTCATTCATTTTTTTTCACAAAAGGGACAGGTGCACTCCAAGGGGATGAACTCGGGCGCACATAGCCTTGCTCCAATAATTCTTGCAACTGAACTTTTAGTTCTGCCATATCCTTTGGCGCTAATCGGTATGGGGAGCATGATACAGGCTTGGCACCAGGCACTAGCTCAATAGTGAAATCAATCTCTTGCTAAGGTGGAGCTCCAAGGAGATCTTAAGGGAATACGTCAGCAAACTCTGATATTATAGGAATGCTAATCAAACCGGGCTTGGGCTTTGAAGCCTCCACTAGCCTTAAGAATAACTTCACGCCTTTGCAAACTGCCTTAACTACTTGGAGAGCAGACATCAGTATCTTGCTCGATCCCTTCATTCCAGAGAAGGTAGTCTCATGATCAGTATTCTTCCCCAGCTTGACCTCCTTAAGATTATAATCGCTGCATATACGCTACTTCGAGAGCTAGTTCATGCTAAATATCACATCATACTCAAAAATCGGCAGTATCAACGCTTCCAAGTCGAGCTCTTAATTTCCTATCTACACCCATTATTTTTCTTAAATAATTTGTTTCTTTTTGTAAATACTCTTCTAACTTAAGTTTATTTTATTTTCTGTAATTTTGCAGAAATAGTAGCAAAAATTCAATAGTACACACCCGTGTCAATTTGGTCACGCCCGTGACAGGGGCGTGTTACTTTGATTCTAGCAAAAAAATCTGCTTCCTGCAAAAAAAACTGTGTAACGCCATACGTTTGACGTTCGTCGATCGCCACTCGATAGTCGTCGAATGCCTCTCGATGATTTGACTCCGCTTGACGATTTGATCCAATATCAACACTCAACGCAAGCTCGAAGATCGACATTCGTCAATCGACGATCAACATTCGTCGATCGACTTTTAAAATCAACGCCAGATCAACATTCGTCAGTCTCAGTTCGGCCTTCATCGAATGCTTTCTGTCAATATTCAATGCTAGTTATTCGACTTTCGTCGAACGAAGCTCGACGTTCGTCGAACGCAACTCAACGCCAGTCGTTCGTCGATTCAAGCTCGATGCTTCCAGCAACCACTCGATGCCTTCACCAGTCATACCTTGCTGACACACCCGTGACAACCCTATCATGCCCGTGACCAACACGTGTCCCGTTCCAGAAGCTTCCGAAAATTGACCAGTCACAAGAATTTCGCCGTCTTCACCAAGCCAGCCTGACACGCCCCCCTGTCACGCCCGTGACCTGGGCATGTCACCCCGAAATTTTGCTTATAAATAGAACTTTTCTGTAATAACCAAGGGTTCAAACTTTTGGGCCAATTTTGTTGTTTGTGGGTTGCTTGGGTGCACTTCTTGCTATGTAAAAAGAATTTTCTCCCCCTCTCTTGTATGTTTGTTTTAGCTTTGTAATCAACTTTTTTCCATTAATAAAATATGTTAGATTTTCTCTCCTCATATTGTCTTGGAATGTATATGAGTGCCCCACTTTTATCAACTTTTATCCTTTATTTTTCTCTTTCTCTTTAAAATGTATGTGTGGGTGTATAAGTTTAATTTTATGTTGTTATATTTTTAATTTTTCCATAGTTCTGTTTTACTTAGTTTCTGTTCTAGGTTTTCTATCATAGTTATTAGTTGTTATGATAGCATTTATTTTCTTCTCTCTTTACTTAGGTTTAGGTTTAGTTTTTTAGTACTTTAATTTAATTTTTATGGTTTTATAAAAGTGTTTTCAAAGTGGCTTTATATCCTTTTTTTACTTATTCTTTTTTTGTAAAACTTTTGTTCTTGTCAACCTATTTTCCACTTTTTAAACTTTTTTATAAAATTATAAGAATAAAAAAGTTATCATTTTAATATTTTGAAATACTTTGATTTTTAGCTTTTATTTCTAAAAACTTTTGCTCTTTTTATTTTTATTTCACCTTTTTATTGATTTTTAGCAAGTTCTAGACGTAGGAATGTATTTGTTAAAAATTTTCGATTACTTTTTTTTTCTTTTTAAATTGTGTGTGTGAGAGTGTATGAGATTAAGTTTCATTTTGATCTTTCAACTTCATGTAGAGTACGTGCGTGTATGAGTTAATTTTTATTGCTTTTTTATCGCTTTGTTAATTTCATATAAAGTGTGTGTGTCTATGAGATAATTTTTATTGTTTTCTTTCAATTATGTAGTGTGTGTGTGTGTGTGCATTTATTTCTCGCCTACTCATTTGAGTAGGACTCGCTTTCATTTCTCGTCTACTCGTTTGAGTAGGACTTGTCATTTCTCGTCTACTCGTTTGAGTAGGACGTTTAATTTCCCGTCTACTCGTTTGAGTAGGACTTGTCATTTCAATTTCGTTTTCCTTTTGTATAACTTAGCTTTTTTTAATTATGGGTTTGATGTGCGTATGAGTTCTTTGTAAGCAATTAAAGTTTTTAGCATTTTGTTCCTAACGTTACGTTATTTTTATGTCCTCTTTTTATAACCATTTAGCGTTTAGTTTTGAACTCGCCTCATCAAACTCATGATAAGTCGTCCACATACCGATGAGTGGCTAATCATTCTTAGCCCTCGGCATCGAAGAGCATTGGGACATATGAAATCACTCTAAATAATTAAAGGTCTTTTCTCACTTTAATTAAATGGCTTAAGGTTTGCCCGGGTATACGACGCGTAGAACCACATATCGATGTGTGGGCACTATTTCCGTTATCGATACGCTTGCTAGCCGAGAGGCCGTGCGTATGGACCGATCACCCTTGGGTAAAAAGTGTTGTGTGCACACCCTCAAGAGAGGAGAAGCGTAATTCTACCGGATTGGGTTCCCCACCCAATAGCGGGATTCTTAGTATAAAGCGGGCATTAAGAGGAATCCTTTGTCGGACAAGAGTTCGGTCGAATAGTCTTAATGTTCAGGTGAGCGATATTCCTAGAGCTAGGTGAGCACATGTTTGTGGAACCTCCACACCCAAGTTGCCGTTAATTAATTTGAAAACTAAGTTCTATAATTATTAAGTCATTTTAGTTTCGATCTGATTCGATGCCGAGCATTAACCCTTCATTGAATTTTTCCGAGAACCCTCTGTCGTAGTTATGGCTGACCCTAACCCTGCCCAAGCGGTCGAGCATACTATGTCTTATTATGCCCAGCCTAAAATGGATGATACTGGGTCTAGCAATGTTCGCCCTACGGTGGCGAATAATAATTTTGAAATAAAATCGAGTGTCATTCAAATGATCCAAAATGTCGTGCAGTTCGATAGACTGCCGGATGAGGACCCGAATGTTTACTTATCTAATTTTTTAGTGATATGTGACACCTTTAAGATTAATGGTGTCACTCATGATGCCATTCTCTTGCGCTTATTTCCTTTTTACCGTAAATCCAAAGCTAAGGCGCGGTTGAATTCCCTCCTGTGAGGATGTATCACCACCTGGGCCGAGCTTGCGGAATGATTCTTAACGAAGTATTTTCTTCCTGCAAAAACTGCAAAGTTGTGGGCGGACATTTCTTTATTTGTGCAGAATGATCCTGAGTCTCTATTTGAGACTTTGGAGAGGTTTAAAGAATTCCTCCGCAAGTGTCTGCACCACGCGTTGTTAGCGTGGCTGCAGGTCCAGATCTTTTATAATAAGCTTAACTATCAGACGCGTCAAATGATTGACGTGGCTACCGGGGGCACTTTAATTAATAAAACCCCCGAGGCTGCCCAAGCCCTTATCTAAGAAATGGTTATGAACGCCTACTAGTGGAACATCTCGCTAGGACGCACTAAGCAGGTGGCTGGCCTTTTTGAAGTGGATGTCACAGCTCTCTTAACCCTTCAAGTTGAAAGGTTAACAAAGCAAATGGAGGAGATGTCTAATGCCTCCTCCACTCCGCCTTGTTTTATTCCCCCTAACGTCTGCGTGGCCGAAGAGTTTGTAGACTTCGCGGGAAATTCGGTTCTTCCTTCCTTCAACCCTAACAACAACCCTTATAGTAACAGATATAATCCGGGTTGGAGGAATCACCCCAATTTCTCTTGGAGCAATGCGAACAACTCGCAGCACCCCCTAACTCTTTTTCGCCCGCATTTTTCCTGCCTCCTCCTCCGAAACCTTCTCTGGTTGAGGAAAATTTTTATAAATACATAGCGTCCAACGAGTCAAATATCTGGAACATCACCAGATCGCTAAAAAACCTTGAACTATAGGTTGGACAGCTGGCGAGAATGATGTCCGAGCGCGCGCTCCGGGCACTGCCGGGGAACACAGAGCCCAACCCTCGGGAGAATGTCAATGCTATAACCCTCCGTAGAGATAAGGAGGTGGTCGATCCAAAACGGATCGATCCGCAGGTACATATTTCACCTCCGACTCCTCTTCCCCCTTCTTCGATTACGCCGCCTTTAACGATTTTAAACGAAAAAAATATTTTAAATAAGGTCTTGCCGTATCCACATAAGTTAGATAGTGAGCGTAAGGACGCGCAATACAAAAAATTTATTTAACTATTAAAAAAATTTCATATTAATGTTCCATTCTGCGAGGCAATCTCGCAGATGCCTAAGTATGTGAAATATTTGAAAGAATTTCTTTCTATTAAACAAAAATTAGAAAATATTTTGCATATCTCTCTCAACACAGAGTGCTCAGCGGCTCTTACTAATAAATTGCCCCCAAAACAAAATGACCCGGGACAGTTTTCTATCTCGTGCCTTTTTGGCAATATATTAGTAAAATGCGCTCTAGCAAATTTAGGCATGAGCATTAATTTGATGTCATTCTCGCTCTTTCAAAAATTATGTTTGGGCACTCCGACCCCTACTAATATGTGTATACAACTCGCAAATCGCTCGGTTAAGTTCCTCATCGGGGTAGTGGAGGACGTCCTTGTCCGAGTTGACAAGTTTATCTTTTCGGTGGACTTCATCATCTTGGACATCGAGGAGGACACCGATGTACCAATTGTACTCGGTCGCCCTTTTCTCGCCACCTCCCGCACATTAATCGATGTGAGTAATGGTCGTCTCCCCATTCGGGTGGGAGATGATGAGGTTACTTTCTCTATTAATGCCTCGATGGTGGACTCATCATCGACCCATGATTTTTGTTATAATTTAGATACTTTTTTCGAAGATCGTTCTTCTCCTATTTTCGAGTCAATTTTTCTTAACGACGATATTTTTGCGCTCGAAAATTTTAATTGCGTAGAGGATAAATCTATAGGTTTGCCTTTTGAACCCATTGGTTCGAAAGACATTTGAATTAAAACCTCGCTAGAAGAACCGCTCAACCTAGAGCCCAAACCCCTACCCGAATCTCTCAAATACGTCTTTTTAGGAAAAGAAAATATCCTTCCCGTTATCATTTCGTCGCATTTGAGCGATTCAGAGACTTTCGATTTATTGGAAGTTTTGCTTAAACATCGCCACACAATTGCTTGGCAAATTTCTGATCTAAAGGGAACTAACCCATCTTTTTGCACCCATAAGATTTTCCTAACTGATAATTGCCGCAAATCCATTCAGCCGCAGCGATGTCTTAATCCAAACAAGAAAGACGTCGTTAAAGCCGAAATAATTAAATTATTAGGTGTGGGGATTATCCCCTTCATGTTATGCCCAAGAAGGGCGGTCTAACCGTAGTGTAAAATGAGCATAATGAACTCGTCCCAACTAGTATTGTTACGGGCTGGCGATCTTTGGCGAGCTTATAGGAGACATCATGGAAGTCTTTATGGATGACTTCTTTGTATTCAGATGCTCATTCTCTGCTTGTCTTCACAATCTAGATTGTGTCCTCCAGCGATGCGAGGACACGCATCTTGTTTTGAATTGGGGAAAGTGTAACTTTATTGTTCGAGAAGGTTTGGTACTCGACCATAAGATTTTGTCTAAGGGGATGGAGGTAGATAAGTCCAAGGTAGAAATTATAGAAAACTTCCCCCGCCTTCCAACGTAAAATTCATTAGGAGTTTCTTAGGCCACGCGGGTTTTTATAGGTGCTTTATTCAAGACTTTTTTAAGATAACAAAGCCGCTTACTCGCCTCCTGGAAAAGGAATCTAGTTTTGTCTTTAGTAGCGAATGCGAGTTTGCATTTAATTTTATAAAACAAAAACTTATAAATTCTCTCATTTTATTGGCACCCGATTGGTCCCTTCCGTTTGAGATTTTGTGCGACGCTAGTGATATTGTCGTAGGTGCCGTTCTTGGCCAACGCATAAACAAATACTTCCACCCTATCTATTATGCTAGCAAGACACTCACTTCTGCACAAGGTAATTACATAACGAAAAAGGAACTATTAGCCATCGTTTTTGCATTTGATAAGTTTCGCTCGTATATAATGTTATCTAAATTGATCGT
Organism: Platanthera zijinensis; assembly: GCA_039513925.1. Lineage (NCBI taxonomy): Eukaryota > Viridiplantae > Streptophyta > Magnoliopsida > Asparagales > Orchidaceae > Platanthera > Platanthera zijinensis. The sequence goes on along the minus strand of CM077088.1, from coordinate 69,140,663 downwards.
ATTTACTGACCACTCCCCCTTAAAATATTTACTAGCTAAAATGGACGCCAAGCCCCGCCTTCTTTGATGGGTTCTCCTCAGGCAAGAATTTGATTTGGAGATCCGGGATAAGAAGGGAACGGAAAATTTAGCCGCCGATCACCTCTCCCGTTTAGAAAATCCGAGTGCGGAAGCGCTCGTTGAATCTGACATAAATGACAGATTCCTCGAGGAACGCCTCCTAGCCATAAATACCATTTCTCCTTGTCCACCTTTGTTCGCAGATTTTGCGAACTATTTAATTGTGTGGGTGCTCCCAAAAGACTTTTCAAGCCAGCAAAAGAAGAAATTCTTTTCTAACTTGAAAAATTTCTTTTGGGAGGACCCTTTTCTTTTTTGTATCTGCGCAGACTAGGCGGTCCGAATATGTATCACAGGTGTGGAGTGCATGCAAATACTTCAGCACTGCCACGAGGGTTCGGTCGGTGGGCATGATCAAGCTAACTGGACCGCGCGGAAGGTGCTAGAGGAAGACTTCTTTTGCCCCACTCTCTTCAAAGACGCTCATAATTTTGTGCACTCCTGCGATAGCTGCCAGCGGTTGGGTAACATCTCTTGTCATGACGAGATGCCCCAAAATTTATTTTTAGAGTGCGAAGTCTTCGATTTATGGGGCATCGATTTTGTTGTCCCCTACCTCCGTCTTTTAAAAATAATTATATTTTAGTGGCGGTCAACTACCTATCAAGGTGGGCGGAAGCGAAGCTCTCCCCACCAATGATGCGCGAGTCATCGTTACCTTTCTTAAAAAAACTATTTTCTCGCTTTGGCGCACCTCGAGCTATTGTGAGCGATAGGGGAACGCATTTCTGTAATGCCCAAATGGATAAGACGTTAGCTAAATACGGAGTCACACACAAACTTATCACCCCCTACCACCCGCAAATAATTGACCAAGTTGAGGTAGTAAATCGAGAGATTAAGCGTATATTAGAAAAAAAACTGTTTCTCTTAATAGGAAAGATTGGTCCATCAAACTCGACAATGCGTTATGGGCGTATCGTACGACATACAAAACCGCAATTGATTGTACGCCGTTTCGATTAGTCTATGGCAAAGCATGACATCTCCCCATAGAACTAGAGCATCACGCTCTTTGGGCTTTAAAACTCGTAAACCTCGACGTTAACTTAGCCGCTCAAAATAGAAAACTGCAACAAAACGAACTCGATGAATGGCGTGCAAACGCTTAAGTGAGTAATAAGTTCTATAAGGAGTGTTCTAAGTTCTATCACGATCGAAAAATCAAGCCCCAAAATTTTTTTTCTCCGGACAATCTTGTCCTCCTTTATAATTCATGTCTTAGACTTTTTTCGGGTAAACTAAAATCACGTTGGTCCGGCCCCTTCAAAGTTAAAAAGGTTTGGTCATATGTTATCGTACTCATCTCCCACCCAGAAAGAGGCTCATTTAAAGTAAACGGTCAGCGGTTAAAATTATACAAAGCGGGCGATCCAGTGATCGGTGTTAACAAAACCATAACCCTCCTCGACATTATAACCCCGACATAATAGTCAAGCTACACGACTATAAACAAAGCGCTCCTGGGAGGCACCCCACGTATACCTTTTTCTCTCTTTCCATATTTTATTTGCTACTCTTTCTAATAATGCAGGGTTTCTGAATGAGCCTCCCCGAACACATTCCAGGGAAGTTCCTACCCTCCCTTTTTATTTTTGTACATATTGCATTTCATTTCATTTTTGTTCCACATACTTATATTGCAACATTGGGGACAATATTGGAATTAAGTATGAGGGTCGTTTTTCGTGCTTTCCTTTCTGCACTTCCATTTTCCGCACTTAAAAATCTTTAAAAATACAAAAACGAAAACAAAACACAAAAAAATATATATAAAATGATAACTCCAAAAACATTTTTTGTTTTATCATCAAAAATTTCAAAATAATTACAAAACATAAAATCAGAAAAATGTATTTAGATTTACTTTGTAATTATTCTTTGTAAATATATTTTTATAAACATTTTAATGTAAATATTTTTGTAAATATTCTTTTCTCTTTCCCCTCTTCCTTTCTTCCTCCTCTTTGTAAAAAACTTTTCTCTTTCTCCTCTCTTGTAAATATATGTTAAAAAATCTTAAAAATACAAAAAAAAATTAGAAAACAAACATAAAATATTTCAAAAAAAAGTATATCTTTTTCACATTTTTAGTATGTATATATTAAAGAAATAAACACAAAATACAATAAAAGATGATAACTTAAAAAACCAAAAAATTATAAAACAAATAAATCAAATATTTCATTCTTAACCCTTTTTACTCTCCAAAAATATTGTTGTGAGTTTATTTATATGCTAATTTCATTAATTTTTTGTTTACTATTTGTTTATTAATTAGAGATTGATAGATATAAATAACGGGGTTAAGTTTTAAAGAATATTTTATGTTTTTCTTTTTAAGATAGGGGACTTGTTTTAGGCACTACTTCTAATTTATCTAAAATAAAGGCACGTGTATTATGTTAGAAAAAAAACAACTATAGACTTCAATTATTTTTACTTCAAGTTTTTTGAAATATAAGAACGTTCAATTTATCAAAGTTGTTCTCAAATTTTTATATTAAAAACTAGTTTTTCTTCTTGAAAAAAAAATATATAAACTCAATCTACTCATATTTATCATGTTTTACTTGACATGATAAAATTTTTATCCTTAAAAGAACCTATGTCAATGAGAATAAGATTTCGTTCCATAAATATAGGCATCCAATATTTTAAAAAGATTATATGTCACGGAGTAAGTGGATAAAATTCATTACTCCTATACATATACATTGGGTTATATGAAGTTATTCAAAGAAATAAAAATATATATGTTAGGAAAATAAGATTTCATTTTCCTAAAACATTCACATATAAAAAAAATTTCATTAGAGGTTTGAGAAAAAATTACCTCACCTCTAAACCCAAATCCACTTAATAAACCAATACAATCCCCTTAGTCAATTTTAATGATTCTAAAATTAATTTAAAATCTTTTTGCATAATTTTAAATTGCATTATTTCTTTTAAAACTATTATAAGCTAAAGTTCCTATAATTCCAATCTTTTTTTGTTAGCTAACGATTACAATTTATGCTTGCTATTTGGTTACTTCAAAAAGTCTTTTTGGTCAAAACTTTTTCTTTATTTAAATCATTTTCATGGATTAGGACTTAACTCTTATACCATGTATGTTCATTTTGATCTCTCTTTTAATTGATTCAAGCGGTAGCTAAATTTAGGATTTCTTTTAATTCTTTATAAGTATATATCTCCAACTTTTGCTCTGGAGCAGCAAAAGATTAAGTATGGGGGTATTTGATGAATTGTAAATATTCATATTTTGCAGTACTTTATATAAGTAGTTTTAGGTTATTTTTATAGCTTTTAGTTCTTTTTCTTAAATAATTTGTTTCTTTTCGTAAATACTTTTCTAACTTAAGTTTATTTTTTTCTATAATTTTGCAGAAAAAGTCGCAAAAATTCAATAATACACGCCCGTATCAATTTGGTCACGCCCGTGATCGGGGCGTGTTACTTTGATTCCAGCAAAAGAATCTTCTTTCTGCAAAGAAAAGACCGTGTAATGCCAGACGTTCGACGTTCGTCGATCGCCACTTAACATTCGTCGAACGCCGCTCGATGCTTTGACTCCGCTCGACGATTTGATCGCAGATCAACACTCAACGCCAGCTTGATGATCGATGATCGACATTCATCGATCGACGATCGACGCTCGACATTCATCGATCGACGCTCGACATTCGTCGATCGACTTTTCAAATCAACGCAAGATCAACATTCGTCGGTCTCAGTTCGGCCTTCATCGAACGCTTTTTGGCAACATTCAACACCAGCTATTAGACTTTTGTCGAATAAAGCTCGACGTTCGTCGAACGCAACTCAACGCCAGCCGTTCATCGATTCAAGCTCGACGCTTCCAGCAACCTCTCGACACCTTCACCAGTCATACCTTGCTGACATGCCCGTGACAACCCTGTCACGCCCGTGACCAACACGTGTCCTGTTCTAGAAGCTTCCGAAAATCGACCAGTCGCCAGAATTTCGCAGTCTTCAGCAAGCCAGCCTAACACGTCCCCTTGTCACGCCTGTTACCAGGGCATGTCACCCCCTAAAGTTTGCGTCTAAATAGAATTTTTCTATAATAACCAAGGGTTCAAACTTTTGGGCCAATTTTGTTGTTTGTGGGTTGTTTGGGTGCACTTCTTGCTATGTAAGGAGAATTTTCTCCCCCTCTCTTTTATATTTGTTTTAGCTTTGTAATAAACTTTTTCCTTTAATAAAATATGTTAGATTTTCTCTCCTCATGTTGTCTTGGAATGTAAATGAGTGTCACACTTTTATTCAACTTTTATCCTTTGTTTTTCTATCTTTCTCTTTAAAATGTGTGTGTGGGTGTATGAGTTTAATTTTATGTTGTTATATTTTTAAATTTTTCATAGTTCTGTTTTACTTAGTTTTTGTTCTAGGTTTTCTATCATAGTTATTAGTTGTTATGATAGATTTTATTTTCTTTTCTCTTTGCTTAGGTTTAGGTTTAGTTTTTTAGTACTTTAATTTCATTTTTATGATTTTTTAAAAGTGTTATTAAAGTGGCTTTCTATCCTTTTTTTTTACTTAGTCTTTTTTTTATTTTTTTTAAACTTTTGTTCTTGTCAACCTATTTTCGACTTTTTAAACTCTTTTATAAAATTATAAGAATGAAAAAGTTATTATTTTAATATTTTGAAATACTTTGCTTTTTAGCTTTTATTTCTAAAAACTTTTGCTCTTTTTATTTTTATTTCATCTTTTTATTGATTTTTAGCAAATTCTAGGAGTAAGAATGTATTTGTTTTAATTTTTTGATTACTTTGTTTTTCTTTTTAAATTGTGTGTGTGTGAGTGTATGAGATTAAGTTTCATTTTGAGCTTTCAACTTCATGTAGAGTGTGTGCGTGTATGAGTTAATTTTTATTGCTTTTTTTATCGCTTTCTCAATTTCATGTAGAGTGTGTGTGTGTGTGTGTGTATATGAGATAATTTTTATTACTTTCTTTCAATTATGTAGAGTGTGTGTGTGTGTGTGCATTTATTTCCCGCCTACTCATTCGAGTAGAACTCGCTTTCATTTCCCGCCTACTCGTTTGAGTAGGACTTGTCATTTCCCGCCTACTCGTTTGAGTAAGACTTGTAATTTCCCGCCTACTCATTTGAGTAAGACTTGTCATTTCAATTATGTTTTCCTTTTATGTAACTTAGCTTTTTCTTAATTATGGGTTCGATGTGCGTATGAGTTCTTTGTTAGCAATTAAAGTTTTTAGCCTTTTGTTCCTAACGTTACGTTATTCTTATGTCCTCTTTTTATAACCATTTAGCATTTAGTTTTGAACTCGTGCCTCATCAAACTCATAAGCCGTCCCCATACCGATGAGTTGCTAATCCTTCTTAGCCCTCAGCATCGAAGAGCATTGGGACATATGAAATCACTCTAAATAATTAAAGGCCTTTTTCTCACTTTAATTAAAGGGCTTAAGGTTTGCCCCGGGTATACGACGTGTAGAACCACATATCGATGTATGGGCTCTATTTCCATTATCGATACGCTTTCTAGCCAAGAGGCCGTGCGTATGGACCGATCACCCTTAGGTAAAAAGTGTTGTGTGCACACCCTCAAGAGAGGAGAAGTGCGTATAATTCTACCGGATTGGGTTCCCCACCCAATAGCGGGGTTCTTAGCATAAAGCGGGCATTAAGAGGAATCCTTCGTCGGACAAGAGTTCGGTTGAATAGTCTTAATGTTTAGGTGAGCGATATTCCTAGAGCTAGGTGAGCTCATGTTTGTGGAACCTCCACACCCAAGTTGCCTTTAATTAATTTGAAAACTAAGTTCTATAATTATTAAGTCATTTTAGTTTCGATCTGATTCGATGTCGAGCATTAACCCTTCATCGAATTTTTCTTAGTCCATTTTTTACAACTCCCTTTTATAACCGCTTTAGTTAACTAAAACACGACAAGTTATTTTTGGTATAATAATAGTCCCTCCGGAAGGAGTAGAAATAGTCAACCGGCCCCGAGAAATATACGACCTCGATATTCCCCACTAGAATATCTTGTATTACTTGTGACAGGTGCACTTGCCTCCTTCGCGCCGCGCGGGATCCGAACCCAGCGTGCTCATCGTCTGAATCGAGAGCTGGGCCTCGCGCGCATCAATTAGCTACACTTGTAATCAAAGACTTTCAAGTGGTATCAGAGGGAGGTTACTCAAGAAAAGACTTAACTGTTTGAGGAAATCTCCAGGGTAGTTGTCAGAAGGTTAAGATGGGTTCAAGAGAGAATCATAAAGAGCTTGAATCTATGAAACTTCCTCTCTACAGGAAGGACAATTTTGGCATATGGAAGGAAAGGGTCAGATTGTTCATGGAAGCATCTAATCTTAGGATCTATATCACAGTTCAAGAATGACCCTTCATCCCAATGAAGACATCTGTCCTTGATCCAAATCTTCAGACTCCAAAGAAGTACACTGAAATGACTAAGGATGAAGTCATCTTAGCATCAATGGATAAAAGGGCACAAAACATCATAGTTAGTGCCATAGATGACTCCACCTTTCAAAACCTGGTGCACTGCAAGACCTCAAAGGAAATGTGGGACACCTTGATAGTGTATATGGAAGGTACTGAGGAAGTGAGAGATGATAGAAATTCAATGCTAAATCAAGAGTATGAAGCTTTCAAATAGATCAGGGAGGAGACCACAACTAGCTGTTATGAAAGGTTCTTCAGGACAATTAATGAGCTAAAGACCTATGGTAGGGCCTTTATTAATTATGAACTGAATGATAAGTTTCATAGGTCTCTTATTAGAGACTAGGACATTAAGATATGTGTCATTAGAGAAGTGGCAAAGCTGGCAGATACTCCACCATCAATACTATTTGGTAAGCTGCTTTCATATAAGATGCAGCTGACAGCAAGGAAGGAGGAAGAGAAGACTGGCAGAGGCCAGGCCAAAGAAACTACTATGGCCTTTAAGGCAGATAGCTCCAAGAGAAGCAAGGAGAAGAATCCTTCTCCCCTAAAAAGGCCAACTGAGTCAGAAAATTCAAATCAAGAGAAATCAGGCTGTAATATGTCTTGTAAAATTAGCGAACAAACGACTTAAAAACAAGCTGGAACTTGAATAACTGAAATTTTTATTATTCAAAAAGATATCATTTACAAAGGTATGGCCTCCCTATTATAGAATGGAGGAGAGAGGAGAGAGTACAAACTAACAATATGGGACTAAAGCTATACAAAATCTGAGCAGCTAGAACAATAGACCGAACAGGCCGCACGGTTAAACAATGTGCTAACCGCTCGGCAATACCAGAAGCAAGAGAGATAGATGCGGTAGGAGACCGCTAGACCTCCCGGCTTCCAAGCCACCAGAGATAAACCGCCAGACCGTCGGACTACAAACAGCAACAGCCTTGATATCAAACCGCTGGAGAGTAACTGCTAGACCGCGCGGTCTACAACCCGCCAGGCTCAAACCGCCAGACCTCCAGGTCTTATACTTCAACACTCCCCCTCAAGCTGGAGCATAGATATCAATCATGCCCAGGTTGTCACAAATGTGGAAGAAGGATGTAAAAACCGGCTTGGTGAAGATATCCGCCAACTCTTTGTCGGAGGTAATGAACGGAGTGCAAATCTGTCTCTTCAAGACCTCTTCTCGGATGAAATGGCAGTCGACTTCTATATGTTTCGTTCTCTCATGGAAGACCAGATTTTTGGATATGTATATAGCGGCCTTGTTGTCACAGAACATAGGCAGAGGATAGTCATAGACCTCTCCTAGGTCAAGCATGAGAGCTCGCAACCTTTTTAACTCACACGTGGTTGATGCCATACTCTGGTATTCGGCTTCTACATTGGACCTTGAGACAATAGACTGCTTCTTGCTCTTCCAGCTCACAAGATTACCTCCAACAAATATGCAAAAACCTGATGTATATTTACGGTCACCTTTATCATCCGCATAGCTTGAGTCTGAGTAGGCTTCAACTCTCAGATGACCATGCTTCTGAAAGAGTAGCCCTTTTCCCGGTGCTGCTTTGACATACTCTAGTATCTTCAAGGCAGATTGAAGATGACATTCCCTAGGATCTTGCATGAACTGACTGACCTTGCCTACAGCATAGGCGATGTCGGGTTTGGTCACCGTGAGATAAATGAGTTTGCCCACCAGACGTCTATACCTCGTGGCATCGGATATAAGAGGTGAGTCATCTGTCCATGTTTTGTCCTCTCCAGTAGCCATGGGATACCAGGCCGGTTTGGCACCGGTAAATCCTGCCTCTTGTAGAAGATCAAGAGCATACTTCCATTGGGAGAGAACCAACGAGTCGGGCTTCCGAGAGATTTCTAACCCCAAAAAATTTTTGGGGAGCCAATATCCTTCGTGACTAGGTGTTGACGGAGGTGTTTCTTTGTCAAGTCCACCACAGCCTGGTCATCGCCGGTAAGAAGAATATAATCCACATACACCGCCAAAACCACAAAGCCCGATGCGGTTTTGCGAATAAACAATGAGTGATTGGCGAACTTTTTGTAAAGCCAATGGCAGCCGCAATGCCACTAAACTTGTCGAACCATGCCCGAGGGCTCTGTTTTAGGTCGTAGATGGCCTTCTTCAACCGGCATACACTTGTCTCCCCCTGAGCAACATACCCAGGAGGTTGCTCCATGTAGACGTCCTCCTGAAGATCCCCATAGAGAAAGGCATTCTTGACATCAAGCTGGGAAATAGCCCAATCCCTGTTGACGGCCACAGAGAGAAGAACCTGGATGGTGCTGAGGCGAGCAACTGGGGATAAAGTATCAAAGTAGTCAACTCCATAAGTCTGAGTAAAGCCTTTGTCCACCAGCCGGGCTTTGTAATGATCCACAGTGCCGTCTGGGCGAAACTTCACAACAAACACCCAGCGACAGCCAACCACATCAGTACCTATTAGTGGAAAAACAAGGGTCCAGGTACCCCTTTCATTAAGAGTGGTGATTTCCTCATCCATGGCAGATTTCCAATGAGGAATAACAAGAGCATCCTGGTAAGTGCGGGGAGTGGTAATAGCCGAGATAGCCAAAGCAAAACACCTGCGAGAAGGAGTAAGCCGGTCATAGGAAATAACAGCCGCAAGCGGGTGTTGGGTACACACCCGCACCCCTTTGCGAAGAGCAATGGGAAGATCCAGGTCGACTCGTGTCTCAGGGACCGGAGCGTCCGTAGCAGAGAAAGCTGGCCCGGGACTAGAGAGATGGATTCGGAGAAGGGGGTATAACAGAGAGAGGAGGAGATGGCGGAGGAGATGATATAGGAGGGTAGATGTCGATATGCGTAGAAGGAACATAGAGTGATGGTGGAGAGTCAGAGACATCAGGAGGGAGGGGGGATTGAGAAGAGAAGTAGGACGCATTCTCGAAGAAAGTGACGTCCGCAGAGACAAACTGTTTGCGCAAAACCGGGTCAAAGCAATAATAGCCTTTTTGAGTGGTCGAGTAACCCAAAAAGACACATTTTGTGGAATGTGGGGAAAGCTTGTCACGGGTAGTGGAAGGAGCATGCACAAAAGTCGTACACCCAAAGATACAGAGAGGGAGAGGAAAGGGTTCCTTGCCCGGGTAGAGAATGGAGAAGGGGGTCTTGCCATGGAAGAACCGTGGAGTGCGATTGATGAGATAGCAGGCGAGAAGAACAGCATAGCCCCAGTAGGAGCGAGGCACCTGCATCTGCGTCATGAGGGTGCGAGCAACATCGAGAAGATGACGGTTTTTATGCTCCGCCACCCCCATTTTGTTGGGAGGTATAAACACAGCTGGTCTGATGAATCAGACCATGTTGCATACAAAAATAGGAGAACTCATGACTGAGATACTCTTTAGCATTATTAGAGCGAAGTACTTTAATAGAAAGATCAAACTGAGTTTTAATCATATAATAAAAAGATTGTCATACAGAAAGTAGTTCAGAGCAATCTTTTAATAGATACACCCAGGTACATCTAGAAAAATCATTAATAAAAGTTACAAAGTACGCACTACCCCGACCAACAGTGAGAGTAGGAGCAGGACCCCAGACATCAGAATGAATGAGATCAAACGGGCGGGAGGAACCACGACCTTGCTTCGGTGGGAAGGAGGAGCGGTGATGTTTGTCAAGCTGACACGCATCACAGTCGAGCGGAGGACTGGTGTGAGGTAAGTGGGGCAGAAGCTGATGAAGAATCCGAGGAGGAGGATGTCCAAGGCGAAGATGCCATTGAAGCAGATCGGTAGAAGAGAAAGAGAAGGCGGATAGAGCGGAAACGTTGTCGAGAAAGTAGAGGCCGCCGCTCTCAGACCCAGTAGAAATCGTCCGTTGGGTCCTCGGGTCCTGAAAACAACAAGAAGTAGGAGTGAATAAGACAGAGCACTGAAGTTACTTGCATAAAGTAGTAACGGATAATAAGTTGCAAGGGAACTTCGGGACATAGAGGGTGTCCGCTAAGCGAAGTGACGGGGTGACTTGAACAATGCCCGTCCCATGAACCGGGGATGGTGAACCATCCGCTATAAGAACCGGGGGCAACCGATCATGCGTTTCTAGGAGAGATAAGCATTGAGGATTGCCGGTTATGTGATTTGTAGCACTAGAGTCAATCAGCCATTTACCTTGGGTAACGATGTGAGCACTACCTGATGTCATGGCCACAGAGGCAGATTGTCGAGAGGAGGCAGAGGTTGAGGAAGATGTGACACCATAAGGGCGAAGATGAGGATGTTTCTGCCAGCAGCGGTCAATAGAATGGTCGGTACGACCACAGTGAGAGCAGAGGAATCTGGACGAACCGTGCCCGCAAGACTGGTTGCGGCTACTAGGGCCACCCCGCTGAACTTGGTGAGCATAGGAGTCATGTGGAGGAGGTGAGGACAATAGAGGGCGCTGGAGCAGCGAAGTAACAGCGGCGATGCGAGCCGTAGTGGCATCCAAGGTGGGAGACTCTGTTTCGCCCAAGATCTGCTAGTAGATCATATCAAAAGACTCGGGGAGTCGGAGAAGATAACAAACAACCAAGAGCTCCTGAAAGTGTTTGTACTGCTCGGCCAAGTCTGCGGAGAAGGGGCGATTCTGGAGGATCTCAGAGCCAAGAGCCTGAACTTGCTGATAAGCCGCAGCAGGAGACATGGAAGGACGAGCGAATAGGTCCGCATAGAGAGTATAAATGCGGGATGTCTGAACCCCCTTCGAGTAGAGAGCAGCAAGGTGAAGCCATGCGGCCTTGACCATCTCATCATGGCGTATGACGGGAAGGCATTCATCAGAGAGGCTGTTTGCCAGCCAAGTGCGGACAAGGGCATCACTCGCATCCCAGTCCTCAAATTGAGTAGAGTTTAAAGGAGGAGGGTCATCGGTGAGGTGATGACGTTTGCATTGAGAGCGAAGGCGAAAGGTGAAAGAGACGCTCCAATCCGGATAATCGGAACCAACAAGTTTAGAAATCGTGCCAAGGTTTTCGGAAGGAGTGAGAGGAGGAGGCGGAGACAGATTGGCGACAGGAGTTTTGGCAGTTGAAGTCTCAGAAGGAGCCATAGGAGAAAGGAACGGGAAGCCGCACGGTTAGGAAACAAGCCGCGCGGTTAGGAAACAGGGGCTCGGCAGCGGTCACGATGTCAGACACCAGCGGCCAGAATAGCCACGACCAAGCCGAAAAACCAAGCAGAGGGAAAGAAGTCGAGCGGCTAGAAGGTAGCCCACGCGAACATAAGGACGATCCACTTGGAGACAAACAGATCGCGGAGACAGATCGCGGCGAGAAGACGAGGAAACAAAGAGGTCACGCACACACAGGGCAACGACAAGGAGAGAAGGAAGCCGCACGAACAGGGCACAAGCCGGCGGAAGAAACAAGCCGCGAGGACAGGTCGCGAGAAGAAGCAAGCCGCGCGGATAGGGCATGCGGTTAGAGAGGCCGGACAAAATCAGGAGGAGATCGAGTCCTCTGATACCATGTAAAAGTAGCGAACAAATGACTTAAAAACAAGCCAGAAACTTGAATAACTAAAAATTTATTATTCAAAAAGATATCATTTACAAAGGTATGGCCTCCCTTTTATAGAATGGAGGAGAGAGGAGAGAGTACAAACTAACACTGTGGGACTAAAGCTATACAAAATATGAGCGCCTAGAACAACAGACCGAACAGGCTACGCGGTTAGACAATGTGCTAACCGCTCGACAATACCAGAAGCAAGAGAGAGAGATGCGGTAGGAGACCCTAGACCGCCCGGCTTCCAAGCCACCGGAGATAAACCGCCAGACCGCCGGACAACAAACAGCAACAGCCTGGATATCAAACCGTTGGAGAGTAACCGCTAGACCGCACGGTCTACAACCCGCCAGGCTCAAACTGCCAGACCGCCCGGTCTCATACTTCAACATGTCTGATGAGGAGTTTGCTACTTTCTCAAAGCAGTTTATGAAGCTGATGAAAAAGAGGGGGTGGAGGAGCAAACCTACCTCTTCCTTCTAGCACAAAGTGGAATACTACAAAAATTAGAAGAAACCCTCCAAAGAGGGTAGGTATGATCCAAAACATGGTAAACATTTTTCTAAAAAGTTGTTTGTTTCTGTTGCAGCAAGCCGGGTCATGTTGTGGTTGATTGTCCTAAGAAGAAAGAAGCTGGTGAAAAGAATCATCACCACAAGAGAAGCAAGAAGGAGAAAACCTTCATTGCTAAGAGGGAGAAAAGCTTGACTGAGTCTTCTTCATCAGAATCAGAAGAGGATGATGAAGCCTATATTGGGCTGATGGCAAGATCACATAAGGAATCCTGCCACGATCAGCCTGGACCATCTATGGTACACTCTTCATCCAACTCTTTATCTAAGTCTAAGTATGTGACTGGTCCAGATTCAAGTGCTTTTTCATCAAAAGATGAATATGGCTCTGAATCAGAGGAAGACAGAAATCAAATGATTGAAAGATATGGTGAACTTCTGGAAGCATTCAGAAGAAGTAAGCTGCTATCCAAACAGCAAGCTCAGGAGATTGCATCTCTGAAGCTTGTTGCTTCCCAGCATTCTGAAATAGCAACTTTGCTAGAACAGAAAATTAGGGAAGTTAGTCAGCTGAAGAACATTGCTGTTATTCAGATGGGCACCATAACTTTTAAGAATAATCATATCAGGAATCTAGAAGGTAAACTCCAAAAGGAGAAGGAGCTAGTGGCTAAGTTTTCAAAGTCATGTACTGTGTTGCTTTTGATAGATTCCTTCTCCTCCCAATAGGATAAGAAAGGGATGGGCTTCAAAAGGAACATTAGAGATGGTAATTCCAAAAGGAAGGGCAAAGCTCAAGGGCATCCACTAGCCTCCAAACCTTCTATTCCATTCAGGAAAGTGTTGCTACCATCTAACAGGAATGACCAAGAGAGAATCTTTGGTCACTGTAAGTATGGTGGTAGGAATGGAAAGGGTGTTAGTGCCTACAAGGAAGCCCAAGAGGAGGTCCAAATGGCCCATCCTGAACCATTTGTGTTTGGTGTACCAGCCACAATACTCAAGAAAAATACTATTATTTTACCTGCTGGACTGAGAGCTACTGACAGCAATGCTGTTAAACCAACCCTTAAATGAAGGTACAACATCTATGAGTGTTGGTGTTGTGGCAAAGTGGGCCACTATGCCATTGATTGCTGGGACAATAATAGTGTACAAAGAGCTATTGTCGACTTACCTGTCAGAAGAGATGCAGGCAGGCATATTCATTTTCAGCCTAATATGCACCTAGGACCCAATAAGAATTGGGGTCCTAAGGTTTAATGATTTATTTCTTGCAGATGAATCCAAGTTGTCATACCCCTATATGGTACTTAGACAGTGGTTGTTCTAGGCACATGCCTGAACAAAGTACATCCTGAAGGATTTCATTCCAGTAAAGGATAGACTAAGGTGATATTTCGTGGATTAGATAAAGGGATCACCAAAGGTTATGGTAAGATCACTAATGGTTTAATCACTTTCACAAAAGTGGCTTACGTAGAAGGGTTGCAAAACAACCTTATAAGCATAAGCGAATTATGTGATCTTGGCTATATCATTTCTTTCCATAAGGATAAGGCCAAATAAGAAGATCAAGTGACCAAGAGGTCACTTTGACTTGTACTAGGAGTGGGAATGTCTATTGTCTTAATTTTCTTTGTTTATCATCAAACTCTCCCATTTGTCTAGTTGCAAATGAGAAAGCCTCATATTGTGTCAAATAGCACAAGAGGCTAGCTCATATGAACTATAATACTATAGGAAAGCTCTATAGTTAAGAGTTAGTTAGGAATGGTCCTAACATGAAATGCTCTAAGGAAGGTATTTTCTCTGCATGCCAAAAGGGTAAGCAGACAAAAGCTTCCTTCAAAAGCATTTAGACTAAAGATTTTGTGAGGTGTTTATACCTCTTGCATATGGTCTTGTTTGGTCCATTGCCAGTTTATAGTCTAGGTAAGAAGGTCTAAACCTTTGTGGTGGTTGATGACTTTTCCAGATTTGTTTGGGTATTCTTTTTGAAGAAAAAGTCTGAAACCCCAAATATCTTCAAGACATTTGTCATGCAAATACAGAATGAGATGAACAGTACTATGGTCAAAATTAGAAGTGATCATGGGACTGAGTTCCAGTCTGAATGCATGACAAGAATCTGTGAACATCATGGGATTCAGCAAGAGTTTTTCTCTCCAAGAACACCCCAGCAAAATGGGATAGCTGAGAGAAAGAATAGAACTCTCATAGAGGATGGTAGAACACTACTAAATGACATTTCTCTCCCAGAATATTTCTGAGTTGAGGATATAAATATAGCTTGTCATGTCCTTAATAGGGCTTCTATCACCAAGAGCCACAATAAGACTCTCTATGAGATTATGAAGGGTAGGAAACCAAACCTTGCATATCTCAAAATTTTTGGGAGCAGGTGCTTTGTGCTCAACAATGGGAAATCCTATAAAACAAAGTTTGATGCCAAAGCCTATGAGGGGATATTTGTTGGGTACAACAATCATAGTAAGTCTTATAGGATCTACAACTTGACAAGTCAAGTGGTAGAGGAGTCAGTTAATGTAGTGTTTGATGAAACAAATATGATTAACAATGTGCTATCAAGCTCTTCTTCTAGTTCTACAGGTACTGAACTAGTATTGAAAAAGCTCACTCTCAAGAGAAATGGAGAAGATGCTCCAACAATGTAAGACCAAGTAGAGGGTGTGTGCATTCCAAAGGAAGAACAAGGATCATAGGAAGTGGATGAATATCAACATCATGAAGAACATGATGTTGAAGAAATACTGACTCCAACAATAAGACATCTGAGAGATCATCCAGACCATCAGATTATTGGTGATGCAAGACAAGGAGCAGATGTCTCAACACAGCAATGTACTCTTGCATCTTATCACAGGTAGAACCTAAGAAATTTGAAGAGGCTAACCAAGACCAGTTTTGGATTGGAGCTATGCAAGAGGAATTAAACCAATTTAAAAGATATAAGGTCTGGAAGCTAATTCACATACCTCAAGGACATAATATCATTAGAAATAAGTGGATCTATAGGAATAAACTTGATGAAAATGGCATTATAGTTAAGAATAAAGCTAGACTGGTGGCTCAGGGGTACAGACAAGAGGAAGGTGTTGACTTTGATCAAACCTTTGCCCCTATAGCAAGACTAGAAGCTATCAGGTTATTCCTTTCATATGATGTATTTCAAGGGTTCAGAGTCTATTAGATGGATGTGAAATCAACATTTCTGAATGAAGATTTGAAAGAAGAAGTCTATATGGAACAACCTCCATGTTTTGTTAGTCCTTACCATACTGATTTTGTTTATAGACTAAGGAAAGCTCTATATGGGCTAAAGCAAGCCCCTAGAGCTTGGTATGAAACATTATCTAGCTTCCTCATTGATAATAAATTCTCAAGGAGGAAGATAGACAAGGACTTATTCATTAGGGAATCTAATGGCAAGATCATCCTAGTCCAGATATATATTGATGACATTATCTTTGGATCTACTGATGATTACATTTACAGGAATTTTGCCAAATTTATGCAAGGGATGTAACACTCCTATCCGTCGCATAGCATATAGCAGTAGGTTCGGCCGGAGCCTGACGCCATATACCACGGACAGACCGGTGGGTTACTTAATGAGACCATTCAACCAATACACACGTCCCACACAGAGCATCTAGCGGAAGAAATTTATTAAGTTGTACAAGTAAGAACCCAGCCAACAAGCATGATTGTCCACTAACAAACCACACAGGAATGAAATACAAATTACCAAAGAGTGCTAGCCTTATGGCCTTACAACAGTTCACTTAAATAAATAGTGTTTTACAAACTTCGGCTCGCACACCGGCCACACATGATTTAAATAAGTAAACAAACGAGGCCTTCGAGTGTCGGCTCAGCAACTTGGGCTTTGGCCCGCTATTTGCCACTCGGCTCCGCAGCACCTGCAAGCACAAATCACCGCAACGGTGGCAAACAAGAATAATGGTCAGCTAAAGCTGACCAAATTATAACGATTCTGTCCCCAAACTCGGGGCGGCAAAGCTTCTTCCCTGCACTTATTAGCATAGCAAGTAAAATAGTGAATAAGCACAACATCACAGGTGTAGGCTCACACGGCTACACACCCCGTATTCTCATGGCACTAACTCAGTGGACCCGGTCAAAACACCGGTCTCACCACCATCCCTTGGACGGCAAATCTCGTGAGCATTTTTAGTCTTTCCGGTCTAAGCCTAAGACTCACACGACTATGCCAATGGCCAGTCCCTTTTTCAGGTATCTGACACCAAACCACATAGCCCGGGTCCGTTTCCACTTGCATGTTGCTCACACCGCCTAGTCACTTTAAGACGTACGCGCGGGCCAAGCTTCTCCCGGATCCCAAATTCGATCACACAAGCACATAACCCAGTTATGTTCAAGGTTGGCTCCTAGGCCACCAAGATGGCAGAAATGCATTTCCGCCCAATTTTCCGGGTGCGCCTTGGGGTTAATCCCCAAGGATCCCTGCTGCAATATACCCCGTAGAAATCCGAAAACAATCAAAGGCACGGAGTCTTCTCCGGCTACTTATGCAATGCAACATCACCGATCAAGACCAACTTGTCTGGGTAGGCATCATGCACTATGCCTATGTCCGTAATACGATTTCGGACTCTAAACAAGGGGGACTTTACATATCTACCCCAAGGAATACCGCAAACTCACCGCACACTCGCGGGAGAGGGTTTTCCCATGCAAAAGAAGAAGAGCTTCGCATACTCGAGATGAGAATCGTTACCCTAGCGTTTCTCCTCGGCGCCATGGAAAACTACGCGGATGAAAAAGCACCGCGATGATCTTTCCTCCGTAGATCTGGGCTTGGTTTGCGATTTGGCGCTCCGAATCTCCTCCAGCGGGCGGATCTTCCACTAACTCTAAACACCTTAGTCTCCCTTCTCTCTAGGTTTTAGAAAGACAATGGCTATTAAAAGTGAAGGTTTAAACCCCCAATCCCGGCCTTAACCCTAACATGGAGAGATTTGAGCCGTTAGATCCAAAAATAAGGAAACGAACGACTGCGATTTGGCCCAAAAATAAACTTCCTTGGCCGAACACGGCTTGCGACACGCCCGTGTCCAAGGTCGTGTAACTCATTCGCCGTCAAAACCGTCGCGTCCCAAAAAGAACACGGGCACTCGACACGCCCGTGTCAGCCAGTACAAGCCGGTGTAGCTGGACGTGTGCCTCCACCGATAAGGGACCAGAATGTCCAGAGCACGACACGGCCATGTGACACGCCCGTATCACATGTCGTGTGCTAGACATGCCTTGGGACACACCTGTATCCCAGGCCGTGTAGTTGTCTTAACACAACTCGCCAAACGACTCGAGGAGGACACGGGTATTCGACATGCCCATGTCGAATTTTACACGCCTGTGTCGTACCCGAACACGCCTGGGCTCAGGCCGTATGTCCTCACTCAACGATCGTTGAGTGAAAGGCTTTGAGTGACTGGCACGCCCTGGGACACGCTGAGTCCCAGGCCGTGTTCAACCCCCCCCCCCCCCCCCCCCCCCCCCCCCCACCCGACGAACGTTGACTGCAAAATCGTCGACCACATGACCAGTGTCGAACCCGAGCACGACACACCCCTGGGACACGCTTGTGTCCCAGGCCGTGTCACCTCTATCAAAACACCACCCGTCACTTTTTTGAGTTTCGGGGCGTTACAACTCTCTCCCTCTTAAAAGAATTTCGTCCATGAAATTACCAAAAGAAAAGAAAAAAGAAAACCAAAAGCGGTACCTGGGTGAAATAACTTTGGGTACTCCTCAATCATGGTCTGCTCCCGTTCCCAAGAGAGCTCCTCACGACCGCAATTGTCCCAACGAACCTTGACCATTCTGATCTCCTTGTTACGAAGTTGCTTGACTTCAGAGTCCTCAATACAAAAGGGCTTGACCCTAGTTGTCAACCCTTCGCCCACCGGTACTTGATCAGCTGCGATCACCTGTGAAGGCTCTAGCACCGCCTTCCGCAACACTGAAATGTGGAATACATTGTGTAGACCACTTTACTCCACCGATAGCTTCAGACGGTAAGCCGCTTCACCGATCCGCTCCAGAATCTAAAATGGTCCAAGGTATCTCGGGCTCAGCTTCTTCAAGCATCATACCTGTGAAACACCCTTGAACGGCTTTAACTTCAAATACACCCAATCGCCAACCGCGAACTCCACGTTTCGGTGCTTGGCATTGTAGTATTTAGCTTGTCTATCCTGAGCGATCAGCAAACACTCCTGAATGGTTCGCACCAATGAAGTAGTGTTTTCCACCTCTTGCTTTTTGTACAACCTTGCCTCACCCGTTTCTAGACTCGACAACGGCGTGCGACACTTTCTACCATATAATACCTCAAAGGGAGCCATTTGTATGCTCTATTGGTAGCTATTATTGTACGCAAACTCCAACAAATACGGATGGTCTTCCCACTGCTTTCTGAAGTCTAGAACGCACATGCGAAGCATGTCCTCCATCGTCCTGTTGAGCCCCTCGGTCTGCCCATCCGTCTGCGGATGAAAGGTTGTGCTGATCTTCAACTTAGTTCCCAGCATTTGTTGCACCAACCTCCAGTCATTGGACGTAAAACGTCCATCTCTATCATTCATGATGCTGCGGGGAACACCGTGCAGTCTAACAATATTATCCACATATAGTTTCGCCGGTTTCTCCACTAAATCATCCTTCCTATGCGGAATGAAGTGCGACACTTTTGTTAACCAATCTACGATCACCCAGATGGCGTCATTTCCCTTCTGCGACCTTGGCAAGCCATGCACAAAGTCCATCGAAATGTCATCGAACTTCGACTCCGGAATAGGCAAAAATTTCAAGAAACCCCCTGGCATTTGGCACTTTGCCTTCACTAAGGCGCAAGTCTGGCACTTAGCCACATATAGTGCCACAACCTTCTTGAGTCCTGGCCACAAGAACAACTTCTTCAGATCTCAGTACATCATCGTGCCCCCTGGGTGAACTGAGTACTTGGTATGATGAGCCTCGTACATCAACTCCACCCATAAATTACCCATGATTGGGACGCACAAACGACTATCCTTCCTTAGCAGTCCATCTTCAACTGTAAATTGGGAATTTAGCCCATCTAAAGCTGCATCCATGATTCCCCTCATGCTGCTGTCCAAATCCATAGCCTGTCATATCCGATCAGCCAGATCATACTGAACTTTTTTCCAGTTCAATAACGCTTCGGCGCTAGATTGCTTGTCAACACAACAGATGTCTAACGCCTCCGACTCCCGAATGAACCGCTCAACATGAATCGACAAACAGTTGGCTTTGGCGGGAGCCCTGCGATTCAACGCATCTGTAACTGCATTGCCTTTCCCGGGCACATAATGAATTTTGAACGTATAGCCCCCCAGGAACTCCATCCATCTCCTCTACCTCATGTTTATATTCTCCTGATCCAATAGGTATCTCAGGCTCTTGTGGTTGGTATAAATATCGACCTTTACGCTATACAAATAGTGCCTACACAGCTTTAGCGCAAAAATCGCGGCCGCTAACTCCAAGTCGTGGACCGGATAATTCCTTTCGTGCACTTTCAGCTAGCGCGAGCCATACGCAATAACACTTCCATGTTGCAGCAGCACACAGCCCAAACCACTGCCTGAGGCATCGTTGTATAACTCAAAACCTTCGGTCCCACTCGGCGAACTTACTACTGGCACCGTGGTCAACCGACTCTTCAACTATTCGAACGCTTGTGCGCACTCCTGCGTCCATACAAACTTCTGATCTTTTCTCGTCAAAGTCGTGAGGAATCTAGTCTTCCGCTCCCGAACGCAACACAGGCCACTCACGTATCATAACTATCTTCGCTGGATCCACTGCGTTTCCCACACCAAAAGTAGATGCTTGAAGTGATCCTCTTGCTTTGCGAGTACACCAATATGTCGTCGATGAAGACGACCATAAAATGGTCTAGGTACTCCTTGAACGATCTGTTCACCAAATCTATGAACACTAACGGCACATTAGTCAGCCTGAATGGCATGACCGTAAACTCGAAATGTCCATACCTTGCGCTGAACGCTGTCTTTGTGACATCACTTTCCCTTATCATCAGCTGATAGTAACCGAACTTAAGATCCAATTTTAAGTATACCGATGACCCGACCAACTGATCAAAAGATTATCAATCCTTGGGATCGCATACTTGCTCTTTTCTGTTAACTTGTTCAGTTCTCTGTAGTTGATACACAGCCGCAAACTTCCATCCTTATTCTTAACAAAGAGGACCGGCGCGCTCCAAGGCGACGAACTTGGACACACATAACCTTGCTCCATCAACTCTTCCAGTTGAGCCTTTAGCTCCGCCATCTCCTTAGGCGTTAACCGATATGGAGAGCGTGGCACAGGTTTGGCACCTGGCACTAGCTCAATCGTGAAGTCAATCTCTCGCTACGGTGAGGCTCCAGGGAGACCATCAGGGGAACACATCAATATATTTGGATACACCCGAGATACTATCCAATGTAGGCTTAGGCTTCGAAGCCTCCCATGGTGGCAGTAACGATGCTTACAAGTAGAACCCCTGACTCCCAAACCGTAACCTTGCGACACAAACTCTCTCTCCGCGTGCATTGAATGACCACTGAGCAATAACACATCCAAATTGTCCTTTACCATCGAAGGATATACTCCGATGCGCAATACAAATCCTTCGGACAAAAGGAGTGTGAAGTTCCTGTATTGAAACTATGTCCTCGCCGGATTACCAAAAATTCAAAACAAAGCCTAGAACTCCCAGTCCTAAGCTAACACGCATAAGGTAACAGGTATAAGAAGCTAAATTGTTATCAATTAACCCATACCTGTCAACTCGACAGTCAGCCACATGGACTCCTGCAGGCCAAGGATGTCCACTCTCTGTTGGATAGAAGTATACTGCGATGCGGTGGACTCCACCGCCTTACCCTTCTCCTCAGATGTTGCCCCCGGCTTCTTCTCGGACATTAGGTGTCCACTCTAACAATCTCGGGCATAATGTCCCGGCTTGCCACAATTAAAGCATGTGCCCGGTGCACGACCTGTAGCCACCCCCGAAGCACCAGATGGAGGGGCTGGACCCGAAGTCCTAGCCTTCTTGTACCACCTACGATACCCAAATTTTGAGGAGCTTGGCATTTTGGACACCGTATCCTTTGCACTAGAGTCTACAACTGCTCCTGCCATAGCTTTCTTTGTCTTCTGAGCACCCTCCCGACAATCTCGGGCAAAGTGCCCTTTCTTGCCACAAGAATGGCAATTGTAAGTAGCAAGGCTAGTATATGGTCTAGCTTCTTTTCTCAGCGTTCTGCGGTAGGCAATCCTTATAGGATCTGCATGGTTTGGTACCCTATTCACTAGTATTTGATGAGTTTTCCCCAACTCTACTTCCAAAGTTTTGGCCGACTCCACCAAGGCTCAGAATCTTAATAGCTTTGGTCTTAGCAGTAGGATACGCAACTCGCTGCATAGACCATTATAAAATCAATTGACTATAGACTGCTCGCTTTCCCACTCAAAGCCTGGGTAGCGCCTTATCATAAGGAATGTCTGCAAATATTCATCAACTCAGTGCGCTCCCTGCAACACAATCATGTTCATCTGCTGCCATAATGGGCCTCTAAATGTCATTTGCTCCATCACACCGCCCGGTGTTGGGGTCATCTCAGGGACAGAGGGTTGCAAATTTCTTCCATATTGTGCGTTGGTCACAACGAACACCGCTTCAACTACCCTTCTTATGGTTTCAATAGAAGTAGGGGTCTCAGGAACGTCGTTGGGTGCAGTACTTTTCTCAGAAAGTATGCGTTCAGACTGCCACGCGCCACTCTCGGACACCTATAGTCATACGAAACACCAATAAGTGACCGAACAAAATTGCAAAAAGCAATTATAGGAACACGCAGGTTCCTCAAACATGTGTATTTTCATTCCTAAGTGGACATTCATAAGTTCTTTTCATGTTATAACGATGACGCACACACATGTGCTCACCACCCCGTAAAGTGAATTCGGCCACGAATTACTTTAAGCCTGACCGAAACCGGTAGTCTGATACCAAATTGTAACACCCCTATCCGTCACATGACATATAGCAGTGGGTCTGGCCGGGGCCCGACGCCATATACCACGGACAGACCGGTGGGTTACTTAATGAGGCCATTCAACCAATACACACGTCCCACACAAAGCATCTAGCGGAAGCAAATTATTAAGTTGCATAAGTAAGAACCCAGACAACAAGCATGAATGTCCACTAACAAACCACACAGGAATGAAATACAAATTACCAAAGAGTGCTAGCCTTATGGCCTTACAACAGTTCACTTAAATAAATAGTGTTTTACAAACTTTGGCTCGCAAGCCGGCCACACATGATTTAAATAAGTAAACAAATGAGGCCTTCGAGGGCCGGCTCAGCAACTTGGGCTTTGGCTCGCTATTTGCTGCTCGGCTCCGCAGCACCTGCAAGCATAAATCACCGCAATGGTGGAAAACAATAATAACGGTCAGCTAAAGCTGACCAAATTATAACGACTCGGCCCCCAAACTCGAAGGGGCAAAGCTTCTTCCCTGCACTTATTAGCATAGCAAGTAAAATAGTGAATAAGCACAACATCACAGGTGTAGGCTCACACGGCTACACACCCCGTGCTCTCAGGGCACTAACTCGGTGGACCCGGTCATAACCACGGTCTCACCACCATCCCTTGGACGGTAAATCTCGTGAGCATTTTTAGTCTTTCTGGTCTAAGCCTAAGACTCGCACGACTATGCAAATGGCCAGTCCCTTTTTCAGGTATTTGACACCAAACCATATAGCCCGAGTCTGTTTCCACTTGCCCGTTGCTCACACCACCTAGTCACTTTAAGACGTACGCGCGGTCCAAGCTTCTTCCGGATCCCAAATTCGATCACACAAGCACATAACCCAGTTATGTTCAAGGTTGGCTCCCAGGCCACCAAGATGGCAGAAATGCGTTTCCGCCCAGTTTTTCGGGTGCGTTTTGGGGTTAATCCCCAAGGATCCCTGCTGCAATCTACCCCATAGAAACCCGAAAACAATCAGAGGCACGGAGTCTTCTTCGGCTACTTATGCAATGCAACATCACCGATCTAGACCAACTTATCCGGGTAGGCTTAACGCACCATGCCTATGTCTGTACTACGATTCCGGACTTTAAACAAGGGGGACTTTACATATCTATCTCAAGGAATACCGCAAACTCACCGCACACTCGCGGGAGAGTGTTTTCCCATGCAAAAGAAGAAGAGCTTCACATTCTCAAGATGAGAATCATTACCCTAGCCTTTCTCCTTGGCTCCGTGGAAAACTACGCGGATGAAAAGCACCGCGATGATCTTGCCTCCACAGATCTGGGCTCGGTTTGCGATTTGGCACTCCGAATCTCCTCCGGCGGGCGGATCTTCCACTTCCTCCAAACTCCTTGCTCTCCATTCTCTCTAAGTTTTAGAAAGAGTATGGCTAAGTGAAAGTGAAGGTTTAAACCCCCAATCCCGGCCTTAACCCTAGCATGGAGAGATCTGAGCCGTTAGATACAAAAAAAGGAAACGAACGGCTGCGATTTGGCCCAAAAATAAACTTCCTAGGCAGAACATGGCTTACGACACGCCCGTGTCCAAGGTTGTGTAACTCATTCGCCGTCAAAACCATCGCGTCCCAAAAAGAACACGGGCACTCGACACGACCATGTCAGGCTTGACACGCCCGTGTTAGCCAGTACACGCCCGTGTAGCTGGGCGTGTGCCTCCATCGACACAGGACCAGAATTTCCAGAGCACGACACAGCCATGTGACATGCCTGTGTCACATGTCGTGTGCTAGACACGCCCTGGGACACGCCCGTGTCCCAGGCCGTGTAGCTGCCTTAGCACAACACGCCAAACGACCTAAGGAGGACACGGGTATTCGACACGCTCGTGTCGAATTTCACACGCCCGTGTTTGACCCGAACACGCTTGGGATCAGGCCGTGCGTCCTCACTCAATGATCGTTGAGTGAAAGGCTTTGAGTGACTGACATGCCCTGGGACACGCCCGTGTCCCAGGCCGTGTTCACCCTCCCCCCCCCCCCCCCCCCCCGACGCCTGTTGACTGCAAAATCGTTGACCACGCGACCAGCGTCGAACCCGAGCACGACACGCCCCTGGGACACGCTCATATCCCAGGTCATGTCACCTCTACCAAATCCTAGATTTGGCTCAAAATACCACTCGTTATTCTTTTGAGTTTCGGGGCGTTACAAGGGAAGTTTGAGATGAGTAGTATGGGTTAACTTAAGTTCTTCTTGGGTCTCCAAGTAAGACAGACTGACAATGGAATATCCATATCACAGACTAAGTTTACCAGGGAGTTAATTAAGAAATTTGGGATGGAGAATGCTTCCACCATGAAAACTCTCGTGGGATCAAATATGTCTTTAGACAAAGATGAGGCAGGGAAACTTGTTGATCAAACTTTGTATAGAGGGATAATTGGTTCTCTTTTATACCACACTACTAGTAGGTCATACATCATGTATGCTACATGTGTCTGTGCTAGATATCAGGCATGCCCTAAAGAGACTCATTTCTCGGCTGTTAAGAGAATTTTTAGATATCTAAAGGGCACACCAAATATTGGTCTATGGTACCCTAGGAATAGGGATTTTGAGCTAATTGGCTATTCAGATGCAGACTTTGCAGGTTGCAGAGAGGACAGGAAAAGTACATCAGGTTCCTGTCAGTTTCTGGGTAGAAGGCTAGTTTCTTGGAGCAGCAAGAAGTAGACTAGTGTATCTATTTCTACTGTAGAATCAGAATACATAGCTGTAGGAAGCTGCTGTACACAATTGTTGTGGATTTAGCATCAACTCAAGGATTATAACCTTCAGATAAGTAAAAGCCCTTTATTTTGTAATTCTACAAGTGAAATCTCTATAGCTAAGAATCTCGTATCACATAGCAGGACTAAGCACATATAGATTAGATATCATTTTATAAGAGAGCATGTGGAATGTGAAGATATTAGTCTTGAGTTTGTCCCAACAGACAAGAAAGTGTCTGATATTTTCACCAAGCCACTAGATGAAGCAAAGTTCAACACCTTCAAATTTGAATTGGGTATGTTGAATTTGGTATATCTTTAGTTGTTCTTATTAAGGGGGAGCAAGTTTAGCTCTAGGTGTTTCTCTGCTCTCAAATAGGGGGAGTAGATAGCATGCTGCTCCTGAGATATTTCACAGAAGTCAAAAAGGGGGAGAAGTAGTACAAGAATAAAGTAGCAAGGGGGAGTAGCAGCAACAAAGTAGTAGCTACAAGAAAGACTTCACAGGATAAGCAGCTTGTAGCAGCAGGATGCAGTAGAACAAGGGGAGCACAAGGGAAAATGTGGTAACAGGGGAAAATATGGAAACTCAACGTGGTCACTCTTGCTGCTCTTAGATTAATACGATATTAATATTTTTACTGCTTATGTTAGTGTATATAAATGACAAAGAATTCTCAAGTGGTGTTTTAACTTCTTCAAATAGGGGGAGATTGTTGGGTTCATTGATCCCTATATCCTAGATTTGTAAGAAGTCAAACAGTTCAATGGTATACACATAGTTATATTTGATGTATGTTTAAGTTCATGCATAAAGGATGGTCTTTGTCACAATGATTGGACATATAGTTTAAGAGAAAATGATAGGTGGACTCAAAGTGATAGGCTGGAAATTCAGGAAAATGCCTAAGTCCAGAAGAGTTGAGTGAGTTAAGCTCACTCAATGCCATACAGGTAATAGCACTGAGAGAAGGCTGGCAGTCAAAGCTTACAGTATTGAAAAAGCAAAAATATGGCTATGTCCACAGGCATTGAATGAGCTCAAATCACTCAATTCCATATGGCCAGAATCGTTGAGTCAAGGATATCATGTCAAAGCCTAAGTCGTGGAAGCCAAAAAATTGCCTAAGTCCAGAAGCGTTGAGTGAAGCTTCATCACTCAACGTCATGCTGAGTCTGTCAATGCCAAACTTCAGCAATAAGGCAAGATTGCAGAAATTTAGGCTAAGTATAAAAGCATTGAGTGAAGCTTATACACTCAATGCTCTCAATGCCATCAGGCAAAAAGCAGAAGAATTTGGCCAAGGCAAAAGGCATTGAGTGAGGCGTATACACTCAACGCTCTCAATGCCAAGCAGAGCTGAAATATTTACAAGTCCAAATTCGTTGAGTATGGCTTATTCACTCAACGCCACTCAACGTCTAGCAGAGCTGGAGAAAATTCTAAGTACATAATCGTTGAGTATTATTATCCACTTTTTGTCGAGCTGAGCTTTGAGTTCGTCGAACTAAGTTTAAAGTTCGTCGAACTAAGCTTTCACTTGTTCGTCGACCTGAGGATTTCTGGAAAGATACTTGATTTCGTCAAACTGAGCTCTGAGTTCGTCGAACTGAGTTTTGAGTTTGTCAAACTGAGGATTTCTGAAATGATGTTTGATTTCGTCGAGCTGAGCTCTAGGTTCGTCGAACTGAGTTTTGAGTTCGTCGAACTGGGGATTTCTGAAATGATGCTTGATTTTTCTAAGTCTATAATGATGATGACGTCAGCAAAGTCAACAAGTCAACGAATTTCAGATTCATTATTTAAATGCTGCAAATTGACATTAACGTCATCGTCAGTCTATAGTGAATCTCAATTTAATTAAGCTGAGGTTTTAACCATTGTTAAAACTGGGACATGTGTCAATCATCCCACAAATCGACGGGATTATAAATAGCAGTTGAGATCGAGATCAAATTAATTTTTCTGATTAACATTCTGAAAACGAAAAACGGAAGTTCGTCATCTTCATCTGCCATTGTTACAGAACCAAGAACTTCAAATTGATACATCTGAAGGGTTTCTGAGTTCACTGGTGCAATCAACATCTGATATAGAAAGTATAGAGGATCTTTCTGAGGAAGACGAATCATTCTAGGCAAGCCCTAGCTGAAGTTGATTCACGATCCAAGCCGAGCAAAATCTGAAGATCTTTCTCTGGATCATTGAAGAAGAAGAAGATATTTATACAGAGTTTTCTCTGGACAGAAGGAGAGGCAGAGCAATTCAATTCCTGTCAATAAAGGTTAGCTGATTGAAGACATTCATTCTTAATCTTCCCCCTTCATCAGCAAGAATAGGATCAAGGTCCCGAGGAACTTCCAGCACAAGCCATAGATAGTCGAAGATTGTCATTCTTATTGCTGGGAAGTAGATAGGGCTGAGATTTACTTAGCTTAGGAAGAAATTGACTCAGAGAATAATTTCTCTTGAGTCAAATCAAAAACTCTTTCAAAATCAGAGGATCTGTTATAGATCTGTGTTGAGGCCTTGATTGATTAGGCCGTTTGAGAGAACCATGAGATCTTATTGTAAAGCCTAAATTATAAAGGCTGTGAGAAGGATCTGTGAGATCTGTGTTAGGGTCGTGAGCCTGTGATTGGATCCTTGTGTGGATCGGTGTGGGGATGTTTCTCCCAGCCTGTGTAAAGGGAATTAGTGCCTGTGTTTGGTTGTCAGGAGATTACTGTGTGGAGAGCTGTGAGCCAGTGTTGTAAGTCTCGGTGGAGACTGACTGATCCGGTGGGATCGTGCTGTAATCTCTCAGGAGCCATAGTTTTTGGAGAAGAGCCTTGTCTAACATACTATTGGAAAGGAGGAGAGGGCACTATAAAAATTTGGTGTGTTGTGTATTGTGTTTTTCTGTGCTGAGTATTGTGTTCTTGAAAGCTGAATTAAGTATACACAGTAGGACATAAGTCATAGAAGATTTTAAAGAACCTTAAAAGATTGCAATAACCTATTCACCCCCCCCCCCCCTCTAGGTGATTAGCTACCCTTGTAATAAAAGACTTTCAATGGTTGCGTCGATGTATAGTGGGATGTAGATTACTCTGCTGCTTTCCCTTTCTTGGCATACGACGCACCCGCCTTTTTATTTGTCTTCGAAGGATGACTCTAACAGTCTCGAGCATAGTGTCCCACTTTGCCGCAACTGTAGCATATAAGCAAACCTTACCCCATAGTCATTCCAGAAACAGTAGAAGGAGTTGGCCCCGATGGCCTAGACTTCTTCTTCCACTTGCTTCGAAACCCAAACTTTGAGGAGATTGACACTTTGAACTCATGCTTCTTTACACTGAGGTCCCTCATGCTCTGGATCCTTTTCATGTCTTTGTTGAAACCAAAAACTTGGTCTCTCGTGGAGTTCAAGGTCCCAAAAGAGGAGTGACCTCACACCTACTACACTCAGGAGAACGTCACAGACCAAAGGCTCAGGAAACTAGGAACAGACCCTCGGCTCTAGCATGGAGGTCCCACCTCACACCCGGAAGACTTTTGAGGTCTCCCCCTCCCTAGCTAATGTTGAGCTAGGTGCCTTGGAGAAAGAAAGCAAGGGGATTCAAGTGATGAAGAAGTCCTCCCTCCAAGGCACCCTCAAGGGTCTATTTATAGTTTTTTGAGCATGACCTGCCAATAACCAAATTCTGCTGCCCTAAAACGACCAAAATGCCCCCGGATTGGTCTTCCAACAGCCAAATCCCGCTGTTCTAAATAGCTAAAAGCAGTCCACCAGGGGCAGCCCCTCAAGCTGGGCAAGCAGGCGACAAGGTCTGACGAGTCAGGCGGGCTAGCCTGACGAGTCGGGAGGGATGGCATGACGAGCCGGGAGGGCTGGCTTGACATGCCTGACGAGCCGGGAGGGCTGGCCTGACGAGCCGGGGGGCTGGCCTGACGAGCCGAGAGGGCTGGCCTGACGAGCCGGGGGGTTAGCCTGACGAGCTGGAGGGGCTGGCCTGACCAGCCGGGAGGGCTGGCCTGACGAGCCGGGAGGGCTGGCCTGACGAGCCGGGGGGCTAGCCTGACGAGCCGGGAGGGCTGGCCTGACGAGCCGGGGGTCTGTCCTGACGAGCCGGGAGGGCTGGCCTGATGAGCCGGAGGGGGCTAGCCTGACGAGCCAGTAGGGCTGGCCTGACGATCCGGGGGGCTGGCCTGACGAGTCGGGCGGGCTGGCCTGATGAGCCGGGCGGGCTGGCCTGACGAGCCGGGCGGGCTGGCCTGACGAGACGGGAGGGCTGGCCTGACGAGCCGGGAGGGCTGGCCTGACGAGCCGGGAGGGCTGGCCTGACGAGCCGGGGGGTGGCCTGACAAGCCGGGCGGGCCCTACTCTGCGAATACGGGGTTGTACATAATCCCCGCTCTTTTCGAGGGTAGTACAAGCTCGGAAAGAAACATCCAACCCAACGTATTCGCTGAGTGGCCTTTATGGGGCCTAAGATACTCGGTCTCTCCGAGGGGTCAGCCTGACATACCATCTAATGGGAGCCTAGGTGACGAGACGGCCTCAGGGTGAAAACACTTAGCCTCCCGAGGGGTCAAACTGTCATGCCAGCTAATGGGAGCCTGGGTGACGAGATGACCTCAGGGTGAAAACACTTAACCTCCCGAGGGGTCAACCTGTCATGCCAACTAATGGGAGCCTGGGTGACAAGACAGCCTCGGGGTGAAAACACTTAGCCTCCCAAGGAGTCAACCTATCATGCCAGGTAATGGGAGTCTGGGTAACGAGACAGCCTCGGGGTGAAAGCACTTAGCCTCCCGAGGGGTCAACCTGTCATGCCAGCTAATGGGAGCCTGGGTGACGAGACGGCCTCAGGGTGAAAACACTTAACCTCCCGAGGGGTCAACCTGTCATGCCAGCTAATGGGAGCCTGGGTAACGAGACAGCCTCGGGGTGAAAACACTTAGCCTCCTGAGGGGTCAACCTGTCATGTCAGCTAATGGGAGCCTGGGTGACGAGATGGCCTCAGGGTGAAAACACTTAGCCTCTTGAGGGGTCAACCTGTCATGCCAGCTAATGGGATCCTGGGTGACGAGACGGCCTCAGGGTGAAAACACATAACCTCCCGAGGGGTCAACCTATCATGTCAGCTAATGGGAGCCTGGGTGACGAGACCGCCTCGGGGTGAAAACACTTGGCTTCTACGAGAGATCAACCGGCCTTGTCTGCTAGTGAGAGACTGACAGCGGAATCATCATCGGAGAGGAGGAACTAGGCTTCCACGAGAGATCAACCAGCCTTGTTAGCTAGTGAGAGCCTGACAGCGGAATCATCATCTGAGCAAAGGAACTGGGATTCCACGAGAGATAAACCGGCCTTGTCAGCTAGTGAGAGCTTGATAGCGAAATCATCATCGTAGCAAAGGAACTGGGATTCCACGAGAGATCAACCGGCCTTATCAGCTAGTGAGAGCCTGACAGCGGAATCATCATCGGAACAGAAGAACTAGGCTTCCACGAGAGATCAACCGGCCTTGTCAGCTAGTGAGAGCCTGACAGCGGAATCATCATCGGAGCGGAGGAACTAGGCTTCCACGAGAGATCAACCGGCCTTGTCAGCTAGTGAGAGACTGACAGCAGAATCATCATCGGAGCAAAGGAACTGGGATTCCACGAGAGATCAATCGGCCTTGTCAGCTAGTGAGAGCCTGACAGCGGAATCATCATCGGAGCAAAGGAACTGGGCTTCCACGAGAGATCAACTAGCCTTGTCATCTAGTGAGAGCCTGACATCGGAATCATCATCAGAGCAAAGGAACTGGGCTTCAACGAGAGATCAACCGGCCTTGTCAGCTAGTGAGAGCCTGACAGTGGAATCATCATCGGAGCAAAGGGAGAAACGAGCCACCCTCCGAGGCACTCTCGACCCTGCCAGTTGGTGTGAGCCTGGTATGAGGAGATCCTCTCGGGGTTTGGGAGCTGGACATGTCACCTAAGCTTTTTCAATTCCAACATCCTCCAACGGGGGAAAAAAGATGGGTTACATGACCCCCCGACTCTACTGGTCGAGGCCTGGACTCATTATATCATAAGAAAACGATACAAGACTCTGCCGAGACGAGGCTTCTTCAGGGGGCCTGGGCCTGATGGCCGTCGTCTGATTCCTTCCCCTCGGACACTTCCATCCTGCTCAGGCTCTGCACGATCTTCTCCATCTCCTCCGCATTGGCACACCAAGAGATGGTGTTGACAGCCGTGACGTAGCACTGCCTCGCCATCCTGGAGTCTCCCTTGATCCTGATCTGAGTCCCCTCTGAGTTGAACTTAAGGCACTGGTGGAAGGATGAAGGCACACACCGGAAAGCACTGATGAGGGGCCTTTAGAAAATAACGTTGTAGCTGCTTGGAGCGTCAACAATGACGAACCTGTAGTTTCTTGAGGTCCCCCCTAACTTCACCAGGAGTCCAACTACGCCTTCCACCTCCTTTATCTCCCCTGAAAATCCAAACAGGGGTCCGTCCGAAGCCAGCACCCTCCTTGGCTCTACCTTCATCCCGTCAAACGCTTTCTTGAAGACGACGTTGACGTAGCTTCCGTTGTCAATCAAGATCTGGGAGACGGTAAAGCCTTCGATGGTTGTCTGGATGACCAGGGCGTCGTAGAATGGATCCTCGTGATCCAGCATGTCTTTTGATGAGAAGGTGATCTCTTCTTCCAGGGGAGGGGTCTGGGACGTCGAGGCGACACTCTGGCGGTACATGACGTGGAGGCTCGCCTTCCGAGTGGCCTCGATCCCCACCCCACCATGGATCACTGTTATTCCTCCTCGGTGTCCTACATCGACCCGGTACTCGCATACATCATCACCCCCTCCTTGGGGTAGAACTTCAATCCGCTCTGGCGGCAATTGCTGGGCTGGACCCCTCGCCCCCCTTACCTCTAGGAACTCGGGGCAGGTGGTTGTTGCATTCCCCCCCCACCTGGTGGAAGTCACAGTACAGTAGTGACCTTTCTCCCCTCTTTCAGCGGGCTGGGCGATCTCTCCTGTTGCCTCTTCCTCCTTCACCTATTGCCAAGGACTGTTGGGGTGGGGGAAGGAGCTGCCTAGGGGCTTGCCTCTGGAAGTTGTACCTCCCTTGGCCCCCGTGGAAGTTCTCTCCACCTGGGACAAGAGCTCTTCCTGGGACTTGGGCAGGTCTTCCCTGCCGCCTCCAGCCATGTTCCGGACCCTCCTGTCCCTGGAACCCCTGAGCTCTCTGCTCCTCCCTCCTTCCTCCTTCATGATGCCTTGGGCCGCTTTACTCTTTTGATTCTATCTCTGTTAGCTGCGCCAACTTCTTGATGAATGCCTTGTTGGCCGCCTCCATGTCTATCTCCTCTGTCGTCCTTTCCATCAGCTCCTCGAAGGAAAGGGGGCCTTCCGAGTCAAGCTCATCTTGAAGAAGCCCTCCTTCATCCCAACGGTGAAGGCCATCTGGAGAGCATACCCTGGCATCTCCTAGATATCCAGGATCTCTTCCTGGAACCTGTCAACATAGTTGGCCAGCGACTCCTCGGCCCTCTGCCTTATCAGGAAGACGGATTCAGGACTCTTCTTCCACTTCTTGGAGGTGGAGAATCGGAGCTGGAAGCTTCGGCTTAAGTCCTCGAACCCATATATCGACCTCGGAGGGAGTTGATGAAACCAGTCCCTTGCCTTCTCCTTCAACGTGATCGCAAAGAAGCGACACTTGAATACATCCGTCATTGGCCTGATAGAGACGACATCCTTGAACCACTGCAGGTGCTGGAAGGGATCATCCTTCCCGATATAGTAAGCCATGTCTGGCTCTCTGAACCCCTCGGGAATGGGAGCTGAGACGATCAACTCGCTAAAAGGTGACCCCCTGAGGGGTGCTCTCGCCACCTCTACCCGCGCGACCTGCTCGCTTGGAGGGCTAGCACTCGCCGGGCTGGGGAACAACTCCCGGTCGAGGAGGTCTCGCTCGACCCCCTCTACCATCCTTTCCTTCCCAGGTCGCCTACCTGGTGCACTTCCTTCTCCCCCTGCTGGGGTCACCTCGCATGTGCCCCTAGGAGGCAGCTCGCCGAGACCACTCTGGGTCAGCTCGCCAGGACCCCTGGGAGCCAGTCCCTGGGGGTGGGGGTTGAGCTGTCAGCCCGAGGGGCAATTCTTCTAAGCATCCCCATGATGCCTTGGATGGAAGCCATGAACTCCTCCCTTCCCATGAAGGGTCCGGGGTTGGGGAGCTCGCCGAGATCATCACTACCTCCGTAATATCTAGCCATGACACTCTCCCGAGATCTTCTGTGCTAGTCACTCTCAACGCTCACCGCACCATAATGTTGAAACCAAAAACTTGGTCTCTCGTGGAGTTCGGGGTCCCAAAAGAGGGGTGACCTCACACCTACTACACTCAGGAGAACGTCACGGACCAAAGGCTCAGGAAACTAGGAACAGACCCTTGGCTCTAGCGTGGAGGTCCCACCTCACACCCGGAAGACCTTTGAGGTCTCCCCCACCCTAGCCAATGCTGAGCTAGGTGCCTTGGAGAAAGAAATAAAGGGGATTCAAGTGATGAAGAAGTCCTCCCTCTAAGGCACCCTCAAGGGTCTATTTATAGTTTTTTGGGGATAACCTGCCAATAACCAAATCCTGCTGCCCTAAAATGACCAAAATGCCCTCGGATTGGTCTGCCAACCGTCAAATCTCGTTGTTCTAAATAGCTAAATGCAGTCCACCAGGGGCATCCCCTCAAGCCGGGCGAGCAGACGACAAGGCGAGACGGCGGTCTGGCGAGCTGGTGACCTGGCCTAACGAGCTGGGCGAGCTAGGCGAGCTGGGCGACCTGACCTGACGAGCCGGGCGGGCGGGCTGGCCTGACGATCCGGGAGGGCTGGCCTGACGAGCCGGGAGGGCTGGCCTGACGAGCCGGGAGGGCTGGCCTGACGAGCCGGGAGGGCTGGCCTGACGAGCCGGGAGGGCTGGCCTGACGAGCCGGGATGGCTGTCCTGACGAGCCGGCAGGGCTGGCCTGACGAGCCGGGGGCTGGCCTGACGAGCCGGGAGGGCTGGCCTGACGAGCCGGGAGGGCTGGCCTGACGAGCCAGGTGACTGGCCTTACGAGCCGGGAGGGCTGGCCTGACGAGCCGGCCTGACGAGCCGGGAGGGCTGGCCTGACGAGCCGGGAGGGCTGGCTTGATGAGCCGGAAGGGATGGCCTGACGAGCCAGGGGGCTGGCCTGACGAGCCGGGTGGGCTGGCCTGACGAGCCGGTTGGCTGGCCTGACGAGCCTGGAGGGCTGGCCTGACAAGCCAGGGGGCTGGCCTGACGAGCCGGGAGGGCTGGCCTGACGAGCCGGGAGGGCTTGCCTAACGAGCCAGGGGGCTGGCCTGACGAGCCGGGAGGGCTGGCCTGACGAGCCGGGGGCTGGCCTGACGAGCCGGGCGGGCTGGCCTGACGAGCCGGGCGGGCTGGCCTGACGAGCCGGGCGGGCTGGCCTGACGAGCCGAGAGGGCTGGCCTGACGAGCCGGGGGGCTGGCCTGAAGAGCCGGGCGGGCCCTACTCTGCGAATACGGGGTTGTACAGTCTTGTTCCAGAGATCTAACAGTATTGAACAAGGTAAGAAAACCTTAGATCATCGGGCTTACTAAAAGTAACCGTAAATCATCACGCGGACCTTCATAAATCAGTTGATCATTTGATCCTCATCTACAAATATTGAGCCTGCATACCGCCCCAATCAGGTGAACTTATGTAAGTAGTCGTCCATAGACTCTCACCCTGATTCAACCTCTGGAACTGGTTCTCCATCGCAATCCTCTTTATAGAAGGGATATATCGATTCAAAAACAATCTCGAGAACTCGTCCATCAAGATATCAGTAAGTTGTATTCCCATATATTGTTGTAACTCCAACTTATCCCAAAATAGCTTTGCCTCTCCATCCAACGGGAAAGTGGCTACAATGAATTTCAATCACTCCTTCATCTTCATTGTCATCATGGTTCTCTTAATCCAAAAGAGTCACTATTCGGCTTGCGATAGGATTCCAGTACCCGCAAACACTAGAGGGTTGAAACTCATCACATACTTTAGTTGCTTCTTCGTTGCTCGCCTTGCTACTAAGGGATCTACATCCACTTGCTTTGCCTCCATGGGCTCAACATCGTCAACCTGCATCTGACTCACTACAGGGGCAGGAGGTTGCACTTGCCTTCCTAGTTGGGCATTGATCATGGCAAACACAACTTCATCTACCAACCTTATCGTTTCAGCAGAAGGAGGGGTTACACGCACATTATTATGTGCTCTACTCTCTGTAGAGTGCTGATGTTGAGACTGCCCTACACCACTCCTAGTCACCTATAATAGCGCAACACGTAATTTAGCGACTCCAAAACATAAAAAACAGCAATCAAAGGAACGCTCAGGTTCCACAAACAATGTTTTTAGCATGTATCATGTGTGTTTTTCATTCCTAAGTGGACATTCATGGGTTAATTTTATGTTTTTTAAGGTGACGCGCACACGTTCACTCCACCTCTTAAAAAAATTTGTCCACGAATTCAGCAAATAACAAACCGACACCTAGAGCCTAATACCAAATTGTAACACCCCTGCTCGTTCTAAGAAATATAATAGTGGATCCGGACGGGACCCCATGCCATATTGAATGATTAAACGAAAGAGTTACACAATACATATCAATCCTTAACTCTGAACAACAATGCATAGCAGAATTATATGCTGATGGAAGCATTTAAATAATCTTGAGCCGGAATGTCCACATCACTAAAGGAATGATTAAACAACAATAATTTTGTCTTGGTTTGGCCTTAAGGCCTTACACACGAGCAAATGTTTAACTACTACATGATTTCTATATATCAACACGCAGACCGGCAAAATATGAATAGCTAAAATAAAACTTGGGCCTTCGAGGGCTTGCACAGCTTAGGATCCCGCCCGCTATTTCCCTCTTGGCTCTCCAGCACCTATACATGTACGAACTACAAAGATGTGCATACAAAAGAAGGTAATGAGTCAGCTTTTGCTAACCACTATCTACGAATACACGGTA
Source organism: Platanthera zijinensis (assembly GCA_039513925.1). Classification (NCBI taxonomy): domain Eukaryota; kingdom Viridiplantae; phylum Streptophyta; class Magnoliopsida; order Asparagales; family Orchidaceae; genus Platanthera; species Platanthera zijinensis. The sequence goes on along the minus strand of CM077088.1, from coordinate 69,104,077 downwards.
TAAAGACCTCACTCCATACCCGGGGCAGCAGAACTCCTTCCCTATAGGCAAGCAGCAAGTATAGACATAGAGTGTGTACTTTAAGCACCATCCATCACAAACATTGGCACGACCGACCAAACGTCTCGTTCACTCAGGGCACATTATCCGTGTACCGGATTTCCAGGGCCCCACCACCATCCTCAGTCCCAGACTGATGGTAACATTGAGCATTCCCTAGTCAGACGTGTATCCATGACTCTTTACTATATAAACGACGATTCCAAGGACCTTAAGAATCCATTCTAAATGACATAGTGTGGGTACAAATCAAACTAATCTCGTTGCTCAAATCACTATCTCTATGAGATAACAGTGCGAGTCAGCCCTTCCTTTCCCGTTTCTGCATACATAATCACATTATGTTCTAAGGCTGGCACTTACGGTCAATAAAGCTGGGCACACTTGACACTCAGCTCTACAAGCTACCCACCCTGTCCCCAGGACTAGGGCTTGTAATCACATAACAACTCACTCGAAGCTACAGCCAGCGGTAACTACTACCGTCAGGCGGTACCAAACAGAACATCGATTCTGTCCACTTTTCCAGGTATTTCCTAGAGTTATCCTCCAAGACTCCCTACAGCACTCTACAACACTCAGAACCCGAAAACATCATAAATCACAGAGTCTTCTCCGGCAAACAAAGAACATTATATCCATCACCAATCCAGACCAACTTGTTCGGATGAGCTTCACACAACATGCCTATATCTGAAGTCGAAATGGACGTCTATATGCAATATATGTCGGGGACGGACTCAATCGACCTAGAGAAAGTCTAGTAATACGCTAATTAGCGAAAGAGTCACTTTCATATGTGAATATAGAAACAAAAGAGGACACACACGTCTTAACGAGAGGAGGAAGATTGTTACCCTTGAAGTTCTCTTTGGAGACATGAATCAAAAATCCAATCAGATAGAAAGAACCGCACTAGGCTACTCTCCGTGGATCTGGACTCAGCTCGCGATTTGGAGCTCCGAAGCTTCAGCAATGGAGAGATCTCTCCTTCTTCTTCTTTCTTTGTTCTCCCCTCTCTCTAGCTCTTAGAAAGAGAAAGCTCAAGATAAAACGAGGTTGAAACCCTTATTTACTAACCTTATACCAGCAGTAACAAGTCCCCACCGTCGGATCTTACTTGAAATCGACGAATGGCCACGATTTAATTCATACTTTCTGTACAGAGCGCTACCGTCGCGTGGTAAAAAGCTACCGCCGAGGGGTAGCTCGGTCGGCGGATTATTCAGCAAGCCCTCCACTTAAACACGCCACTCGAACGCTGACACGTGGCTGCCAGTACCTGGCACACTACCGTCGCGTGGTATCATACTACCACCGGGCGCTAGCCCTTATATTTGTACGACAATCAGTAGTGGTCAAACGGTCAGATCAATATACTATCGTCGGCGATTACACTATCACTGGCGGTAACTGATAGAGAAAATCGTATTCTCCAATCTATACTCGATTAAGGCAAGTGTACCTATCGAAATATAGCATAGGATATGAAAAATATCAAGGTCGTATAAAAACTCGGGGCAGGCAAGTACTATTACTCACAACGACTCTATTATCCTACCGAACGATTAATGATGTTTGAAAATTAAAATAAACTAAACTTAAAGAGAAATAAACTATTACGAGAAAAGAGTGCGCGATCGACGATTCACTTTGAAATAAAATAACGAAATAATTTAGTTTAACAATTGTAATTCTATTAAGACCGTGACGGATCCGATATTAGGAAGTAATCTCGCTAGAGCATTAAATCCCCTAACTTGTAGACGTTTTGACTGAAATCTCTTTACAAGTCAAAATGGCCTAAAGTCGCATTATCGAAGTGACCCGCACTATTGGATTTGACTCCAATCCGGAGGATTTACGTCATCCTATCTCTAGGGGTGCGTTCAACTCCTTCCTTCCTTGAGTGATCTTTCATATTCACGAGCCTCTCGGCTACTCAAATACGAGATCGGAATCTACTACCGTATACTAGAAATACGGAGTCGATACAAAATAGATCAAGGAAGAATCAAAAATAGAAAATTACAAAAGAAAACATAAAAATAAAGATATGCTATTTCATTGCAAAGATCGTCGTGATCGGGCACAAAAAGAACTAGCTAAGCTTGATAAAGAAAGAAAACAAAAGAAAGGAAAATTGCATTATCATTAAACTAGAAATGAGAGTACATAAAATAACAAAAATTACTACACTATTGCTTGGAGAAATGAAATAAAACAACAAGAAAATAAATACTTGAAATGGAAGCTTGCTCTCTAACTCTCTACAAAATCTTCACTCAAAACTACTTTAGACTAAAACTACTTAACATAAACAAAGGGGGAGGGGTTCCTTTTATAGGAGAGGAAGGAAGCATCTAGAATAGGGGAGACCAAGGGTGGTCGGCCATGCAAGGGAGAGAAGGTTCATGCATTATATTTAATGAGGGAGAGAGATAATGGAGAAGTGCATGCATGTAGTTTGGGAAATAAAAAAAGAAATAAAATAAATAAAAGAGGGGATGGATGGAATTAAATGAGCATGAGAGAGAGATGGAGAAGGGGGGTGAATGTAGGGGCCGGCCATGCATAATGGAGAGGTGCATGTATGGAATTAATGAGGGGAAAGAGGGGAGGAAATAGCTAAATGCATGTATGAAAAAATATAAAATATGAAGGGGAAATAGATAGTGGCCGGCCACATCATGTGGGAGAAATGTTGGGCTTCAATGGGCTCGGGTAGAGGGCTTAGGAGAGCTTGTGGGCTGCTTGGTAAGCTTGTGGGCTGCTTGGTAATGAAGGGGGCTGCTCCATATGGACTTGGGCTCGGGTAGCATGCTTTGGAGGAGGCCGGGCTGCTTGCAGTGGAGGAGGGCTGCTCTTAAAGTGGGCTTCATCATGCATGGGCTGCACCTACATTAAAAGAAAATAAACATTAGTTAATGATTATATAATACATAACACAAAACAAATTACATAATATAAATAAAACATAATACATAATATAACAAAACATAACATAACATAATACATAATATTAATATTCAAAATAAAACACAAGTTAAACATATAATATAAAATTAAACATAGAACATAACATTAATTATAATTATATTATAATCTAATACATATAGTAGCATAATACATATAATAAGATTATATTGATTTTTTATATCATAACATAAAATAACTAAATAAAAATAGGATTTTATAAAAAGACATTAAAACATGAAATGACAAGCATAAATTATAAATAAACTTAGGCATTTAGGCTACTAAATTACCCCAAAAACGATGACTAAAACTAGTCATCAGTAACTCACAGATAGCTACGACAATTAAATCCACAACGCTACCGCTGACTCTAGCACTATCGTCGGGCGGGAGCATTCAAAGAATTATTTCTGTGTAAACTCTGGGGTGTTACACCTTTGCTGTAAACCTGTTTTAGAGTCAATAACAATTTACCTTCATACACATAAAGTAGATATATTATCAAATACAATATGCTCTTAACATTGAAAGTGATGCCTCTTCAAAGCTTCTTCAAATCTTGGAAGATTTAGGGCAATATTCTCAACATCCGCCAAGGCTGCTCGGGGCGGGCGACAGTGGTCGGCTCCTCCTCATCTCCCGCCGAGCGTGGGAGGGACGGCAGGCGCCGTTGGTCTCGGGTCGCCGTCTAGCGTGGGCGGGTCCCTTTTATGGCCCGAGTGCAAGATCGTCATTTTCCCAAAAATGACGATCTGCGTGCCAAAAATCAAGCACTCTTATTGACCGGACCGGTAGTTAGGCAAAATTAGTAAATCGCCCCCATAGAAGTCTATAAATAGAAAGGTTTTTACTTCATTTGGATCTTTTTTCCGGTTCGGGAAATTCTCTAACCTTTCCTCTTTCTCTCTCCAAACTCACTCTCTCTTTCATTTCTCCTTCTCTGTAGGATTTCCTCCCAGGAGCGCTCCAGTGGAGCGGTGACAAAGCACGTCCAGCCGAGTGAATTGAAGTTGTCCCAGTGGCATGACGAGCATTGGGAAGCACGCCGTCATGCGCTCGAGATACAGAACCTCCTGTCGCTCGCAAGGCAAGGGAGAGACAAGCCCGCACACCGCCAACACGACGGGACCGTCCGGAAGACCAAGTTACGTTCACCCTTCAAGAAGTAAAGGAGGCGACGCTGCCAGAAGGCCACAAAGACCTGCCAAGCTTAGAGCTTTCTCGCTCTTATTTCTCCAACTGTAATGAGTAGCGGCTTGTCGGCCTCGCCTTCGTCCAAAGAAGCCATGAATAAACAATGTGATAGTTGAAGTTAGACCAACACTATACCGTCCGCGTGGTTTTTCACCCCAAATGTGGATTTTCCACGTCATCAAGTATCTGTCTCACTACCTTGTGGATCTTTGACTGATTGCATTCTCGACCACTCAGCGGGCTACTACAGTTCAAAAGGAGAGTCTACCAACTCGAGCGATCCGCAACAAAACTGATAAATAAATATGATTTTTTTAGAAAATAAAATAATAAATAAATATTTCAAAATAAAATAATAAATAAATGTGTCCTACATATAAATTAAGGGCGTTGCTATCCGCACCGCAGCTTTGGCCAGTCGCACCGCACTCTCTCCTAATTTTTCACGTCTTTTGGAAATACGTCTTGTACATGCAATTTTAGGAAAAGTGTTCAGCACGAAAGTTATAGATCTCGAAAGTTGTAGATCTCGACGAGATCTACAACTTTCGTGTTGAACATTTTTCCTAAAAATGCATGCACAAGACGTATTTCCAAAAGGCGCAAAATCAGAGCGTATTTCCAAAGTACACCTAAGGAACTTCATTCGCTTTTATGCTCAAACAAATAATGTTTGTTCGGCATTCCTTAACGAATGTTGATTTAGGGCCTGTTTTGGAAGGCTTTTCAGAAAGGAGAAGGAGCGGTGGCAAAAGGATGGTAGGAAAAGGAGCTTTTGGAAAATGTTTATTAGAAAAGGAGAACTGTTTGGGTGAACTTCTTTTGCAGAGCTTTTCAAAAAGGAGACACTTTATAAATCGTTTGACAAATCTCCGTTGCGGTAACTTTTTTATTAAAAATGTGCGTCCGGGGAAAAAGACACAATTATTTCGCCAGGGCAAGTTTTTTTCGCCCGGGAGCGAATTTTTCACCGTTCGACGGTTTTTGTCGCCAGGGCGTGAATTTTTCGCCCGGGCGTGAATTTTTCGTCTGGGCGCGATATTTTCGCCCGGGGCCGATATTTTCGCCTGGGCGCCAATTTTTCGGCCAAACCCTATATTTTCGGCCGGGCCCCAATTATTCGGTCGGGTGTCAATTTTTCAGACGGACGCGAATTTTTTGAACGGGCGCGAATTTTCCGGATGAGCACGAATTTTTCTGGATGACGGCAAATTTTTTCGGACGGGCGCGAATTTTTCGGACGGGCACTAATTTTTCGACTAGGCGGGAAAATTTCGCCCGGACGCAAATTTTTTGCACGGACGCGATATTTCCGCTCGAAAGCGAAAAAAATAGCTTACAAGCTAAAAAAATACACGACCGGGCAAAAAAATCACGAACGGGCAAAAAATCACGTCGAGGAGAAAAATTCGCTCCCGGGCGAAAGAAATAGTGCCCGGGCGAAAAACCGCTCCCGATCAAAAAAATCGCGCCCGGGCGAAAAAATCGCGCCCGGGCGAAAAAATCGCGCCCGGGCAAAAATATCGCCCCCGACCGAAAAAATCGCGCCTGGGCGAAAATATCGCGACCGGGCGAAAATATCGCGACCGGGCGAAAAAACCGCGACCGGGCGAAAAAATCGCGACCGGGCGAAAAAAACGCCCCCGGGCGAAAAAAAACGCGTGCGGGCGCAAAAATCGCCCGCAGGAGAAAAATATGGCGATGGCGAAAAAATCGCGCCGGTGTATAAAAATCGCGCCCGGGCAAAAAAATCGCGCCGGTGAAAAAAAATCACGCACGGGCGAAAAAAGCGCGTCTGGGCAAAAAAATCGCCCCCGGACAAAAAAATCGGCTCGGCCGAAAAAAAATTGTGCAACGACAAAAAATGGCACCCGGATGAAAAAAACACACCGGAGCGAAAAAATCACGCCGGACGAAAAACCGGCTCGAGCGAAAAATACACGCTCGGGCGAAAAAAAAATCATGCACGGGCAAAAAACCGCACCTGGGCGAAAAACCGCGCGCCCGGACAAAAAATTATAGCCCGGGCGAAAAATGCCAACCAGAGCGAAAAATGCTAGCTCAGGCGAAAAATCCGCGTCTGGGCGAAAAATTCGCGCACGGGCGAAAAATTCGCGCCGGGCAAAAAAAACACCCGGCCAAAAAAATTATGCTCGGGAAAAAAATCGCGTTAAGACAAAAAAATCAAGTTGTAGATTTTTTTAAGAGATAAATGTTTTTGGATGAGAAAATGCTTTTCGAAAATGTTGAAAAGTAGGTTACATGTGACTTTTCCAAAAGATGAGCAAATGAAGTTTTTTGCGGTAGCTTTTCCCACCGATAGACAATCCAAACGGTCTATTAAGTATGATAGCATTTTCCAGAAAACGAAAAGGAGCTAAAAAACCCTCCAAAACAGGCCCTTAATCTATGCACTTACAACCGCCGTCACCGTGTCAAACGGAGCCTTATGAATTTGATTTGTTTCATAATTTTATATATTTTATAATAGTAAATTAACAAATAAAATATACTTTATATTATTAAAAAATAGTATATTTAAACTAAGTGTGGGCTGCTCATACTGTGCCTGTGAATCTGCCAAAGGGCCAAAGGGCCAAAGGAGCAATATTTAGGTCAGGATTCCTGACGATGCTCATGGTCCTCCATTAATGAGGAGCTTGCAATGGAGGTGGGGCCCACGCACTTGTGACTTGTGTCATACACTTTTGCGCGGGACTCATGCAGTTTCTATCTCCTCATTGGTTGTCCTGACCTTTCTTTAGGTCAGGAATCCTGACCTAAAAATTTTCCGGGCCCGCCAAAGGGGGACTTCATTATTTCATATTATTATTCCATTAGCTTTCCCAAGTCCCAATACAGCTCTCTGGCCCCCTTCACTAAAATAATGCAGATACTTCCGCTTATGTTCCCAATAAATAAATAAATAAAATCCAAAGATGAGCATAATTAAAATTGAAGTGCTCGAATGCCGCCCGGAATAAACGTCCATCTAAAACATGCTTAATTTAAATTTACAAAAATAGGAAACCAGTCACGTAACTTTAACACTAATTTAAATAAATGCTTGTTTTGTGACTTTCATGTCTCAAATTTTATCTCTTTTTACTGAGAAAAATATAAATAAAACTTGATTTCATTGATTTTAAAAACAATTAATAACCAAAATAATGCTAACAAATTTGAAGGACTTTGTTTAAAAATTGTGTTACACTTGATGGATTGATTTTAAGTGATAGTATACAAAAAACATATTTTGGTTATTCGGCATCATGCCCCTAAATAATTTTAAACTCAAATTTTATTATTTCTCATAAAACCAAATAATTGTAGATCGCAGACTTCTGCGCGAGAACTTCCTGTTCGTGATTCGAGCGAGTGCAACTCACCTATTGGGGTCTATTTGAGACCATGCCATCTATGGATGTTGGCTCTGTTTGGAGCAGCTCTGACGGGTGAAGAAGTTATTGATGGAGCAGAGCTCTTAGAAAAAGGTCTTAGAGCTGTAGAAAAAATTCTGAGAACTCTTAGAAAGAGGTCTCAGAAAAGCTCTACAGATTATTTTTCTCAAACGGAATTTTTTCTTCCGGACGCAATTTTTCGTCCTAAAAGCATTTTTTTCGTCCGGGCGCAAATTTATCGCTTGGCCCCATTTTTCTCGCTCGGACACGATTTTTTTGCCCAGACGCAATATTTTCGCTCAGACAAAAAAATCGCGCCCATGCACAAAAAAATCACGTCCTTGCAAAAAAAATTGCGTCCGACAGAAAGAATTGTGCCCGAGCGAAAAAATCGCACCCGGGCGAAAAAATCGCGCTCAGGCGAAAAACTCGTTGTACAACCCCGTATCCGGCGAGTGGGTCAGTCGGAGCCAGAATGACCAAATCGGACAGTCTGAGTCTCTGGCCGATCTCGGCAGGAGGGAGAGCTCGGCAGTCTCCGGCTCGCCCAGGCGGGATGAGATACCTTGGGGAGGCGAGCTCATACTCGCCAAGCCCAGCTCGCCAAGCCCAGCTCGTCGAGCTCTGGTCTATTCGTCGAGCTCTAGGCTGTTCGTCGAGCTCTGGGCTGTTCGCTGAGCTCTGAGTTGTTCGTCGAGCTCTGGGATGTTCGCTGAGCTCTGAGCTGTTCGTCGAGCTCTTAGTCGTTCGCCGAATTCGAACTGTTCAACAAGCCCGCGACGTGCGAGTAGGGCAGGTCGGGCCCGTACTCGCCCAAGATCGAAGATAGGTGGCGAGTGCCCGCTCCATCGAGTACCCGCCGCCCTTGCCGAGTAGGGTTTGTTGAGGGCTACTCGCCCAGTGATCTGTGAGGTGTTTTTACCATTTTGCCCCCGCTGGCCTGCCCATAGCCAGTTTAAACTGCGGAGTTGCGTTGTTGGCAGACCCAGCTGGGCTGCACATAGCTGTTCAGAACAGCGGAGGTTAGCTATTTGTAGGCCGATTTCAGAAATCTATAAATAGGACCCAAGGGGTACCTCAGAAGGCATGCTTCTCTGTCTCCCAGTCTTCTAGCGCTTTCTGGGGTACCCTAGCCCGACATTTGGCTAGGAGGGGAAGCGCCCAGTGATCTTCCGGGTGTGTGGTGGGTCCTCCGCGCCTGGCCCTTGGTCAAGTCCCTTGTTCTTTTTCCTTGTTATTTTCCTTGCAGGAGAGAAGTAGGTGTGCGATCACCCCTTCCCTAAGGGTTTACTCCATCGAGACCGAATTTTTGGTTTCAACATTTTGGTGCGGTGAGTGTGGAACGTGGTCAGCACAAAAAAACTTCAGCGAGCTCAATGACGGGAGAAGGGAAAGGATCGGACAAGGGCGACTCGCCACCCCCTCCCCCTCTCGCCACGATGGGGATGTTCGAGGACTTCAGGCAGGAAGTGCTTGGCTTGGTCAGATTCGCACTCGGCACGTGTGCCGAGTGCTCGACTCCAGCAGTCCCTGTTCTCGCGGCTCCAACCCTTAGCGAGGACGCTCCTAACAGGCGATATGGGAAGGAGGTCGCCAAGGAAGGGAGAGGCGGTGAGCTCCCCGAGCGGGTTCTCTTCCCCAACTCGGCAAGCGGTGGCAGGTTCGGCGAGATGGGGGTGTGAGTCCCCCCAGCTCTCCCGATAGGGGGAGGCAGCCCCTTCAACGAGCTGGTTTCTTCTGCTCCGATTCCAGAGGGGTTCAAGGAGCCCGAGATGTCCTATTACACTGGGAAGGGAGACACGGTCCAGCACGTCTAGTGATTTGAGGATGTGGTCTCGATCCGACAGATGTCGGATGGATTCAAGTGCAGGCTCTTCTCCATCACCCTCAAGGATAAAGCGAGAGAGTGGTTCTACTAGTTGCCGGCCAATTCCATCTACTGCTTCGAAGACCTACGCTGGAGGTTCATGATGAGGTTCACCACCTCCAAGAGGAGGAAGAAGGTGCCGGAGTCCCTGTTCCAAATCAAGCAGGGGGTGAACGAGACCCTGGGGAGCTACGTCAATCGCTTCCAGGAGGAGGTCACCCAAGTCCAATAGATGTCGGGGCATACCCTGATGATGGTCTTCACCCTGGGGCTGCAGCAGGGTTTCTTTCGAATAGAGATGAAGAGGGTGTCGTCCCTCTCCTACGAGGAGTTGATGGAGAGGGCGGCAAGAGAAGTCGACGGGGAGGCGTCGAACCCGGAGTTTGCCTGAAAGTTAGCCAGGTGGGCTACGGAGGAGGAAAAGCCCAGAGGGGGTAGGGGTCAGGAGGAGAGGAGAGATGAACCCTGGCAGAGGGAGCAACAGCAGCAGCCCAGGTGGGGGCGTCAGGAGTCGAACCATCAACTTGGTTGGAGGTCGGAGTGGCAAGATCAAGGGCCGAGGAGAGGTCATCATGGTGGGGATAACCGCCAGGGAGGCCAGAGCCAGTTCTATCCTCCAGGCGGGAGGCAAGGCCAGAGGCCACCTCTCCCCGACCAGGAGCAGGCTATGGAAATAGCCATGGGGGAGAGGAGGAGAGCAGCGCAGAGGAGAAGAAGGGAGGTTATGGTGGAGCTGCCCTATTGTGAATTCCATCAAGAAGAAGGGCATGCCACGGCCTCGTGCCCGGAGTTCCTCGAGATGAGAGTAAATAGGGAGCAACAATAACAGAGAGACCGCCAAGGAGTGCGGATCGAGGAGGTCCTGCCTCGGGCGGAGGAGGACAGGTGTGAAGACCGGGAAGACGTTGGGACCCGGGGAGGGATCGGAGTGATCCACGGGGGGGGGGGGGGGGGGGTCGAGTCATCTCGTAAGGCAAGTTTCCACACCATGTACCGCAGGAGCGTCGACTCTACATCCTAGACCCCACCCCCAGAAGAGAAGATCACCTTCTCAATCAAGGATATGTCGGGTCATGAGGATCCCTTTTGCGATGCGCTGGTCATTCAGACAGCAATCGAAAACTTCACCGTCTCCCGGATCCTAATTGACAACGGGAGCTCGGTGAACGTCATCTTCAAGAAGGCGTTTGACGCGATGAAGGTGTAGTACAAGAGAGTGCTGGCCTCGGATGGACCTCTATTTGGCTTCTCGAGGGAGAAGAAGGAGGTCGAAGGAGGAGTGGGACTCCATGTCTCTCTGGGGGGCATTCCCGCACCTGTAGGTTCGTCATCGTGGACTCCCCCAGCAGCTACAACGCCATCTTTGGGAGGCCCCTCATCAGCGCCTTCCGCTGCACCCCTCTTCCTTCCACTAGTGCCTAAAGTTCAACGTCGAGGGGATCCAGATCCGGGTCCGGGGAGATCCCAAGGTAGCAAGGGAATGCTACGTCACAGCGGTGAACTCCATCTCTTAGCATGAGGGGGCTGAGGAGATGGAGCAGAGGATGGAGGAGGCGGAGCAGGAGGCTGACGGAGAGGAGATGGAGGTAGAGGAGAGTCGCACCCAGGTGGAGGTGGCGGAAGAATTTCAGGGGTCGGCCGAGGCAATGGTCGTAAAGGAGGCAGGAGAGGAAGTCCTTGCCCCAGGAGGGGGGACATTGAAGAATGGGGGAGCAGTCCTGCCTGGAAGCAGTAGAGGAGGTGGTGGAGATGGAGGTTCTCACCCTGGGAGACAGGGTGGAGAAGGTTCGCGTCAGCGGGGCGCTGACCCTAGAGGCCCAGGGCAGATGCTGGAGTGCATCCAGAAGAACGTGGACATCTTTGCCTAGAGCGCTGCGGAGATTCCAGGGATCAATGCTGGCGTGGCCTGCCATCGCCTCAACATGGACCCGGAAGCTCACCCCGTCTAGCAAAAGAAGAGATCCACGCCGGATAGGTTGGCCGAGCTGATCAGGGAGGAGGTAGCCAAGCTTATATAGGCTGGCTTTGTATCCGAAATCCAATACCCTGGCTGGGTCTCCAATGTAGTAATGGTTAAAAAAGGAGACGGCCGGTGTCGTATGTGTGTTGACTTTTCTTTACTTAATAAATCATGTCCCAAGGATTGTTACCCCTTGCCTCGGATAGAAGCACTGGTTGATTCAGCCGTCGGTTTCCCTATAATGAATTTTCTAGATGCATTTTCAGGTTATCACCAGATCAGGATGCACCCCACCCCACCCCACCCCCCTGACGTCAAAGATGTCTCTTTCATCACAGGGGATGAGTGTTACTGCTACAAAATGATATCTTTTTGGCTGAAGAATACAGGAGCAACCTACTGGAAGATGATGGACTGGGTCTTCCGAGAGCAAAGGGGGAGGAACTTGGAAGTGTATGTGGATGACCTCATGATCAAGAGCCAGGATGTCGACTCTCACCTCCGGGACTTGGAGGAAACCTTCGCCACCCTGCGCGAGTATCAAATGAGGCTGAATCCTCTAAAGTGTGTCTTCGGGGCGAGCAGGGGCAAGTTCCTAGGCCACCTTCTCACCCCAGCTGGTGTAGAGCCCAATCCTGATAAGGTCTGAGTAATCATGGAGTTGGGGTCACCTCAGAACGCTAAAGAAGTACAGTGGCTAATAGGGAAGCTGGCAGGATTGAGCAGGTTCCTCTCCCGAGCTGGGGAGAAGCGCTCCCCCTTCTTCAAAACTTTGAGGGAAGGCCAGAAGTTTGAGTGGACCAAGGAGTGCGAGGAGGCATTCCAAGCCCTGAAGAAGCAGTTGACTCAAGCTCCGCTGCTCCAAGGGCCAAAGGGGGGGGGGAAGATCTATACTTGTATCTCGGAGTCGGAGTGGAGGCCTTGAGCTCAGACCTGGTTCGGGAAGAGGGGAAGAAGCAACTACCCATATACTATGTAAGCCGGGTATTGAGAAAGGTAGAGCTTCGTTATCCCATCTTGGAAAAGCTGGCCTTCGCTCTGGTCATCTCGGCCTGAAGGCTCCGGCCTTACTTTCAGGCACACTCGATTCGGGTGGTGACTGACCACCCCCTCCGCAACATCTTTGAGGGGGTAGAGCATTCAGGCATATAGGCTAAGTGGTCGGTGGAGCTGAGCGAGTTCGATATCACCTTCATCCCCTGTCTCTCGATCAAGGCCCAAGCAATGGCCGACTTCTTAGCTGACTATGTGGTCGAGGTAGCGAAGGAATAGCCCACTCACCCGGTTCCTTGGAGGGTGATGGTAGATGGCGCTTCGGGAAAGCGTTCCCTAGGAGTAGGGGTGATCTTAGAAAGTCCCCAAGGAACGAGAATCGAGCAAACGGTGGTGGTGCATTTTCCCATCACCAACAACCAGGCCGAGTACGAGGCGGTGATTGCAGGGCTCCGTCTGGCCAGGGAGCTGGGAGTGCATGACATGGAGGTCCTCACTGACTCCATGGTGGTGTCCTCCCAGATCAATGGAGAATTCGAGGTAAGGGAGCCTACTCTGCAGTTGTACTTGGCGAAGGTGAAGGAGGTCATCGGTATTTTCCAGACTTTCTCCATCTGGCACATGCCTAGGGAGGAAAACAAGTAGGTAGATCAACTGGCAAAGCATGGTCCTCGGGTGGGGGGTACCATCACTTACCTGTTCCGCCCTTCCATCGAGGAGGGAGAGCTGATGGAAGTGTAGCAACACCCCTCGTGGATGGACCCATTCACGACCTTCCTTTCCACAGGGGAGTATCCGGAGGGGATGGACAAGAATAAATTCAAGTACAAGTCAACATATTACCTCGTACAAGACGGGCAACTATACCAGAAGACCCTCTCAGGGATGCTTGTGCGTTGCGTGGTTGAGAGGGAGATCCCGAGGATATTGGAGGAAGTGCATTCCAGAGAGTGTGGGAGTCATTCTGGGTGTCGGACCCTGGAAGGAAGAATCATCAGACAAGGGTACTTCTGGACGACCTTGAGCCATGACGCCGTAGAGTTCGCAATAAAGTGTAGCAAGTGTAAATTGTTCGCCTCCCTCTAACTGCAGCCAGCTCAGCGCCTCAGGAGCATCACAGCGCCCTGGCCTTTTGCAATATGGGGAATGGATCTGGTAGGGCCTTTCCCCCAGGCCAGCGGGCAGAAGATATTCTTGTTGGTCATGATTGAATATTTTTCCAAGTGGTTAGAAGTCAAGGCGTTGGCCAAGGTGACCTCTCAGGTCATCAGGAACTTTGTGTGGGGGGAAATCATTTGTCGGAACGGGTTGCCCCAGGACATTGTCACAGACAATGGGCCCCAGCTCGCTAGCGCCATATTCATCAACTTTTGTGGGCAACTTGGGATAGATCTCAGATTTTCTTCTGTTCATCACCCCAGGAGCAACGGACAGGTGGAGGCGGCGAACAAGATCATCGTCAACCTCCTCAAGAAGAAGGTGGAGAACTTGAGGGGCAGCTGGGTGGAGCGACTCCCTTTAGTCCTCTGGGCTCTTAGGACCACTCCGAACACCGCCACAGGAGAGACTCCCTTCAAACTCTCCCATAGGTGCGAAGCGGTACTCCCAGTAGAGTTTGAAGTCTGGAGGCCTCGGGTGGTCGAGGTAGGGGAAGATAGGGAGGAGTGGAGAGCCGAGTATGAGGAGGAGTTACGGCTCTCCCTTGACATGATAGAGGAGGTACGCGACTTCTCTGCCATCCGCTAGGAGGAAGTGAAAAGAAGAATGGCTAAGTATTTCGACAAGCACGTCAGGGTCAAACAATTCGCAGAAGGGGACTTGGTCCTGAAGAAGGTAGATGTCGCGGGACGGTCAGCTGCCATGGGAAAGCTCAAACCCAATTAGGAGGGTCCGTACATTGTAAAAGAAACATTGAGGTCAAGAGGATATCACCTCCAGAATGTGGAGGGCGAGACCCTAAGTATCACCTGGAGCGATGATGACTTGAAACGTTTTTTTCCCTTAAAACATGTAAGTAGTGTTCCTTTTTCTAATGAAATTTGAAGTGTCAGTGCTCTCGTTGCAATCTATAAGAATGGTTGGTGTTCGTTTGATAGACCCCCGAGAATATCCCGTTGTTAGACTCTCACCTTACTGGCAGGGCTGGATATCACTTGAGGGAGTCTGCCCCAGACACCGAGCAGATCCCGCTATCAAGCTCTCACCTAGCTGATAGGGCTAGATGTCACTCAAGGGAGTATGCCCCAGATCCCGAGCAGATCCCACTGTCAGTCTCTCACCTAGCTGGCAGGGTTGGATGTCACTCGAGGGAGTCCGCCCTAGACCCCGAGCAGATCTCGTTGTCAGGCTCTCACCTAACTGGCAAGGCTGGATATCACTCAAGGGAGTCCGCCCCAGACCCCGAGCAGATCCCGCTGTCAGGCTCTCACCTAGCTGGCAGGGCTGGATGTCACTCGAGGGAGTCCGCCCCAGACCCCGAGCAGATCTCGTTGTCAGGCTATCACCTAGTTGGCAGAGCTGGATGTCACTCGAGGGAGTCCGCCCCAGACCCCGAGTTGATCCCGCTGTTAGGCTCTCACCTAGCTGGCAGGGCTGGATGTCACTCGAGGAAGTCTGCCCCAGACCCCGAGCAGATCCCGTTGTCAGGCTCTCACCTAGCTGGCAGGGCCGGATATCACTCGAGGGATTCTTCCCCAGACCCCGAGCAGATCCCGCTGTTAGGCTCTCACCTAGCTGACAGGGTCGTTTGTCACTTGAGGGAGTATGCCCCAGACACCGAGCAGATCCCGCTGTCAGGATCTCACCTAGCTGGCAGAACTAGATGTCACTCGAGAGAGTCTACCCTAGACCTCGAGCAGATCCCGCTGTCAGGTTCTCACCTAGATGGAAGGGCTGGATGTCGCTCGAGGGAGTCTGCCCCCAGACCCCGAGCAGATCCCGATGTCAGGCTCTCACCTAGCTGGAAGGGCTGGATGTCGCTCGAGGGAGTCTGCCCCAGACCCCGAGTAGATCCCGTTGTCAGGCTCTCACCTAACTGGCATGGCCAGATGTCGCTCTAGGGAGTCTGCTCCAGACCCCGAGAAGATCCCGCTGTCAGGCTCTCACCTAGCTGGCAGGGCCGGATGTCACTCGAGGGAGTCTGCCCCAGACCCCGAGCAGATCCCGTTGTCAGGCTCTAACCTAGCTGGCAGGGCCGGATGCCGCTCGAGGGAGTCTGCCCCATACCCCGAGCAGATCCCGCTGTCAGGCTCTCACCTAGCTGGCAGGGCCGAATGTCGCTCGAGGGAGTCTTCCCCAGACCCCGAGCAGATCCCGTTGTCAGGCTCTCACCTAGCTGGCAGGGTTGGATGTCACTCGAGGGATTCTGCCCAAAACCCCGAGCAGACCCCGCTGTTAGGCTCTCGCCTAGCTGGCAGGGCTGGATGTCACTCGAGGGAGTCTACCCTAGACCCCGAGCAGATCCCGCTATCAGGCTCTCACCTAGCTGACATGGCTCGATGTCACTCGAGGGAGTCCGACCCAGACCTCGAGCAGATTCTGCTGTCAGGCTCTCACCTAGCTGATAGGGCTGGATGTCACTCGAGGGAGTCTGCCCCAAACCCCGAGCAGATCCCGCTGTCAGGCTCTCACCTCACTGGCAGGGTTGGATGTCACTCGAGGGAGTCCCATCCTCTCCTGGAATTATTTAGGAAGATTGCTTTCCTAAGGGTGTAGTGGGGAGAAGGTCCTTATAGGTGAGTTTGGACTCACAGGCCCAGTTCGGCAAAGAGAAGACGAGTCCCGCCCTTAGCCTCCTATTGAGGAAGGCAAGCTCCAACAAGGCACTCCACCCCCCCCCCCCCCACCCCTTCAGTTTTACTTGTGAAATATTTTAACAATTTTGACTCGACATCAGCAAGAGAAGGGACGACTCGCGCGCGAGCTGGGTGGTTATGAACCTAACTCGGCAGGAGGTCCATTCCTTGTTAACCTGGGGAGGGGGGAGCTCTCGGAATCTGCTCGCGGGTATGAGTCCTAAACATGCGCTCTAGCGACAATTTCTGTCCTATAGGGACCCATCGAAGAGGAGGGCTCGCAAGCGAGTTCATCACAGAAGGAAAGTTCAAAGAAAAAGAAGATAGGAAATTTTACTTTTCATTAAGTATAAAATGATTACAAAGGGGGAGCTCGCCTAGGCGAGGTTACAAAAAGAGGGGAGAGAGTTACAAGAAATAAAAAATGGGGGGGGGGGGGGCAGCTCTCCCCTCCTCCCCCGGATTGGCGATCTCCGTCCGCCTCGCCAGAAGGATTGTCTTTGAAGTCCTTCCCAAAGAGCATGCCGAGGTTGTCTTCCTTCTCGCTGGGCAGCGTGGGCGGGAACAGACTCGGCATGAGGTCTCGGACCATGGCCTCCTCGCAGACTTCCACCAGCACCTGCATATCCTTCATAATTTGCAGGGTGCATTCAGCGAATTCGATTGAGTTGACCCGCAGCCTTTCAACGACGGCAGCCTCGCCAAAGATCCTCGGGCTCTTGTATGGGAAGGGAGGCTCGCTGCCACCTGGAGGGAGGAAGGCTTCCGCCTGGCGGGCGATTTCGCCATGAAGCCCCTTATTTTCCTCGCTCAGCTTCGTGTTCCTCCCTTCCAGCTCAGCGGTGCGAGCCTCCAGCTCGGTGGCGCGAGTTTCCTGCTCGGTAGAGCGAGTGATAGTTTTACTTTCAAGACGACCTAAACACCTAGGGGGGGTGAATAGGTTCTAATGATTATTTTTACTTTAGGCAGAATATAACTACTGAATAAAATAGAATGCAGAATATACTTCAGCAAACACAGCACAGCAATCACAGATATTCACACATCACAGAATGCACACAGATTTATAGTGGTTCCCCAAGGTCTGGGTACATCCACTTTCCCCCTTCACCTATCTAGCAGTGTGTTAGATTCGGCCTAACTTCCTTCTTTAACTCAGATCCTTAGATCCTACAGCTCAGAACCTGGAAAGGTTCCTACAACTCAGGCTAATCAGCCCTATCTCAGCCTTATCACAAGGCATACAACTCAGAGAAATACCTTCTCCTACACTCAGGCATACACAGCCCTACCACTCAGAGATCAAATCTCCTACACTCAGCCTTTATAACATAGGCTTACAACTCAGATCTATATTAATAGATCCTACAGAATTTGAAAAGAATTTTATTATATCTTGCCTTTGTTGAGAAAGAAGGGACAAGACAGCACTTGATCAGCTGATGGATGAAATAAACTGAATCTTAGCTTTCTTCAAAGCTTCTTGAATCTGAACTTAGCTGAGTTGATTTCCTGACAGCTTCTTGAGAAACCTGTGACAGTTTCCTTCTTGATCTTCAAATGGCTGAATCTCTCTCTATCCAATACCTTTGATAATACTTCAGAATTCTTGGACGAATTCTACTTAGATAGATCCTGAGAGGTTGTACCTTTCAGAATGTCTTCTTAGATCTTCTGATGAAGATCTTCTTCTGTGCCTTGCACTTTCTTGATTTGATTACTCAATCAGTTTCTATATGTGTTGCTTCTTAATCAAAAATCAATTGTCGTTTTTTCTACTTCTGAATCTGTCTATTTATAGACCTTCTTCATGGTAACCGGCTGATCCGGTTTCTAACTAACTACTGACAAGTCTGACAGCTTCAGTTAACCTGTTGTAACTCACAGCTGTCAAGTCTTCAAACAGATCTTCTGTCTTTGTCTTTGTCAGCAAAGTGTCCAGACTGTCTGTCAGAAAGTGTCGAGACCATCTGTTAATATGTGTCGACACAAGTAACTTTGGTGTCAACACAGCCTTTGATGATGTCGACATGTTTGCCTTTAAGTCGACTCAGCTTCTTCATACTGCATCTTGAGAATGAGTCGACACTGAGATTTGTGTCGACTCAAACACTTCATCATTCTTCAGCAAATGACTTGGTCTAGACTTTGCAGTGTGTCGACACAAGTCTTGTGTGTCGACACAGTTGATGTAGATTCAGAACATAGTATGTGTCGACACTGCCTTTAGGTGTCGACACAGCTGTTGTCTACTCTGCCTATATGTGTCGACTCAGCCTCAGTGTGTCGACACAGCCTTCTGGTGTCGACTCTGCTTCCCGGTGTCGACACAGATATTGTCGACTCTTTTTCTCTGTGTCGACACAACCTTCTTCAAGTGTCGACACAATTATTCTGAAGTGTCGACACATCTTCTTCTGGTGTCGACACATGGACTTAGAATAATTTTCCTGCTTTTTTAGTACATTCTTAACCTGCACATGTCAACTCAAAATAACATCAAATATACCTTGATGTATATCATTGAGCTAAGTTAGGCTTCTTCAAATCAGGTACACATTTTCCAATGTACCTAACAACGAGCACAGAGCTGATTATTCTCTTCCTCCAGCCCGATGGCGCGAGTCCACAGCTCCCTAGCGGGCTCGGCATCCTGAGGCAAGAACAGGTAAGTAAATCTGAATCTAAAAGTACTAAGTAAAAAAAGAGAAAGGGATAACTAGTGCTCACCAGTCCGCCGGTGCCTTTGGCGAGCAAGTCCTCAGCATTGCCGAGCCTCCTCTCCAGGTCAACGACCTTGTCCTGGGCCAGGTCGTGATTCTGCTCAGCCTTCTGCAGGAGGTGACTGTGGTTTAAGCTGCAACGAGCCACCATGTGGTGGAGCTCTAGTGCCCGCATGTGGGCCTGCAGGCCCTCATGGCCGAGTTGGCGCAAGGTCATGCGCTTGTATGCCGCGGCGTACTCGCGCCCGTAGAGGCCGAAGCCGAGCACATAGGCTTGACCTGAGGAGGACTCACGGTCGACCTAGGAGGATTGGAGGGTAGATACGGAGATCCGGTGGGCGGACTCGACCCACTGAACCACGGGTTCGCCAACCGAGTCCTTCCACCTCCCCCCAAGGCCGAAGAGGGGGTGACTCTTCGGCGAACCCAGCTCGTGGGCCGGGGTCTTCTTGAATGCAGGAGTAGAGGGCTCGCCTCCCTCCTACTCTTTGCCCGTTGTGCCCTTCAGCGGTCTCCCTGGCGATCCATCCGAGGTGGTCTCGGGCGAGCTCATGTACATGGGAAGTTGTTGTTGTTGCTTTGCCCGAGAAACCACCACCGCTTTTAGCTTCTTCTGCGGTGGATGGCGGCAAGGCGATCTGGACCCCGCGGGATCAGGCTGCTTCTTGCCAGAGTGCTTAGACGACGACGGCTCATCTCGGTAGGCGGCCCTAGCTGCCTTCTCGCGGGCGAGAGGGTCGAGGATTAGTCCCAGATTCGCAAAAGGCGGGTTCTAGGTAATCAGTCGCTCCCCTGCATAAAAAACTTAGTGAAAATTCTGATGGATTTGGCGAGATCTGGCAAGGAGGAAATTTAAAAGATATACCTTCGTCGGGAAGGACGGGGAGGAGCGAGTCGAGGCCCCTTCGGAGGAAGGCGACCTCGAAGTCCTTGTGGAGGAAAAACTTGTGGAGCTCGGCGTCGTTGCCGGAGATGGGGGGGTGGGTCGGTACACCTCCTCGCCTTTTTGTTGCGGTGAGTAGGGGACGTTGCCGAGATCGCCCTTGAGGAAGATGATCTTGGTCATCCAGTTATGGTGTTTGTTCGCGATCTCGCAAACCTTGATAAAGGAGCCCCTGAAGAAGGCGACGTCGTCGGGAGTCGCCTTGTAGGTGAAGAGTTTCCTGAACACGGTCAGGTTGAAATCGATTCGCTCCCGGCGGAGGAAGCTTGCGAACACCACCATCATGGTGATGGAGTTCGGGTTCAGCTGCGCGGGCACCGCGCCGAAGTACTTGAGGATCTGGTAGATCTTCGGCCGGAGCGGAAGGCGCAACCCCACCTCGAAATGCGAGATGGGGAAGGCAAGCTCCTCGGGGTAGAAAGTGTTGATGGCCTCGCCTTCCCTGGACCGGCGCGCCTCGAAGCCAGGGGGCTTGAAATCGGCATTTAACATGACGAACTCCTCCTCCGTCGTGTTACCCTCAAATAAATAATAGTCGGTGAAGTGATGAGCGCACTTGGAGCGACCATCAGAGTCAGGATTGGTCTTCCCCATGCTCGTGGAAGGTGTATGGAGCGAGTACAGGTAGGAAGGAGGCGAGTAGGGGAGGAAAGTACAGAAGCAATAAAAGAAGCAAGTCGAGGTAGGTGAGGGGGCTATTTATAGGAAAAGGGATCAAGGGTCGAGCCGACCGATCGGTCCAGCTCGCCTAACCCAGCTCGCCTAACCCAGCTCGCCGACTTCCAAAACCTATCCCATCACGTGCCAAGCAAGAATATTATATTCAAACAACAAGCAATAAAATCTAAAAATATTCTAAGTTATTACAGGCCCAAGAGGGGTATTGTTCAGAGAAATCAAATGCAAACAAAGCAGCATTTTCGGCACATGCGCGAGTTGAGGGGACAGGAGGCGAGTTTCGATAGGCCCGACAGGGGGGGCGTTATTTACCTCCCTCAGTCTCGCGTCTCCTTCCCCGCAGGTCGGCGCGAATCGAAGAGCTCGCGGATCCGCCTCAAGCATCCCCAGGTTGCCATAAGGTTCTCGTCCAGCTCCTCTAGCAACGGTGAAAGGGATGTGGCCTCGCCCACCGGGTCCTCCCTCGCCTCGCCTACTAGCCACGCGCACTCCCGCTGCAGCATGTCGTTTTCCTCCCGCAACCGGTGGAGCTCGCATACCATCTTTTTGAGGACCTCTCTTCGTCAGCTCGGGGCCCCGCAGCTCGGTGTCCAGGAAGGACTCCAAGGTCTTCGGGGAAGGCATGGGCGAGTAGCGAGCTCGCTCCAGGGATTCGTCGGCCTCCGACTGACTGAAAAAGGCTGCAAGACTAGTTGAACAATAATGTGAAGTGCGAGCACACCAGGGGAACTACGGATGATAACCAATAAAGGATGACTTTCCTGAAGAGCTCGACGTCTCGAAGGAGAGGTGAGGTGGGGGCATCTTCAGATTTTTACCACAGCCCGGAGGATGTATTCGGGGTGGAAGAAGGTTGAAGCCTGGCACTGGGATAGTTCCAGCACCCTCCCCCGAGGTCTCAGTGAGCTGGGAAAAGGGAACGCGGGCTGGAGAGTCCGACCTTTGCGAGCTCAACCCCAGAGTCCCGAAGGGCGGGGACAGGTCGCATTGACGAGACTCCGGAGCCTTAAACCGCGGGTCGGCAGGAAGAATACCCGCTCGCGGAGTGGTGGCCTCGTCGTCCCCACCCCGGAAGTCTAGGTCGGCGCAGAGGTCAATGAAATTCCCCTCCTTCCTAGGGGCGGGAAGGGTAGAGGAGCCGTTCTCAGGCTCCAGGGTCATTTTCAGGTCTTGGAAGATACGCTCGGACGCTTCTGCATCTGGCTTCGCCCTCTTGGCATAATTAGACTCAGTCGGGATGCTCCGTAGGATGTTAAAGGGAATGGAGGTTAGGCTGGCGACACGGGCAGAGGAGACCTCGCGAGCCTTTGCAATCCTCTCTTGGAGATCCTTGGGGAAAGACATCTCGGCAAATTCAGAGTGAAGGGGAGTGACAAAGGTCACCCAGGTACGCAGGCGCATATTTATAGCTGCTGGTGGATCCTGCCGAAAGATTCCCTGGCTCCTGCCACACTCACCGAATCCCGTGGGGTTGGATGTTTCTTTCCGAACTTGTACCAACCTCGTAAAGAGTGGGGATTGTGTACAACCCCGTATCCAGCGAGTGGGTCAGCAGGAGCCAGACTTACCAAATCGGGCAGTCTGAGTCCCTACTGAGCTCGGCAGGAGGGAGAGCTCGGCAGTCTCCGGCTCGCCCAGGCGGGGTGAGATACCTTGGGGAGGTGAGCTCGTACTCGCCAAGCCCAGCTCGCCAATCCCAGCTCGTCAAGCCCAGCTCGCCAAGCACAGCTCGTCGAGCCCAGCTCGTCGAGCCCAGCTCGCCAAGCCTAGTTCATCGAGCTCTTGGCTATTCGTCGAGCTCTTGGCTGTTCGTCGAGCTCTGGGCTGTTTGCTGAGCTCTGAGCTATTCGTCGAGCTCTGGGCTGTTCGCTGAGCTCTGAGCTATTCGTCGAGATTTCAGTCGCTTGCCGAATTCGAACCGTTCAACAAGCCCGCGACGTGCGAGTAGGGCAGGCCGGGCCCGTACTCGCCCAAGATCGAAGATTGGCGGCGAGTGTCTGCTCCATCGAGTACTCGCCGCCCTGCTGAGTAGGGTTTGTTGAGGGCTACTCGCCTAGTGATCTGTGAGGTGTTTTTACCATTTTGCCCCCGCTGGCCTGCCCATAGCCAGTTAAAACAGTAGAGTTGCGGTGTTGGCAGACCTAGCTGGGCTGCACATAGCTGTTTAGTACAGCGGAGGTTGGCTATTTGCAGACTGATTTCAGAAATCTATAAATAGGACCCAAGGAGTACCTCAGAAGGTATGCTTACCTGTCTCTCAGTCTCCTAGCGCTTTCTGAGGTACCTTAGCCCGACATTTGGCTAAAGAGGGGAAGCGCCCAGTGATCTTCCGGGTGTGTGGTGGGTCCTCCGCGTCGGGCCCTTGGTCCAGTCCCTTGTTCTTTTTCCTTGTTGTTTTTCTTGCATGAGAGAAGTAGGTGCGCGATCACCCCTTCCCCAAGGGTGAACTCCATCGACAACGAATTTTCGGTTTCAACACTCGTGCCCGGACAAAAAAATTGCTCCAAGGCGGAAAAATTGCGCACGTGAAAAATTTGTGTCCTTGCAGAAAAAAATCATGTTCGATCGAAAAAATCGCTTCCGGGAAAAAAATCGTGACCGGGCAGGCAAAAAAATCTCGTCCAGGCGAAATAATTGCATCTGGGCGAAAAAATCGTGTTTAGGCGAAAAATAGCATCCGGGTAAAAAAATCATGCTCAAGCGAAAAAAAATTACGACTGGGCGAAAAAATTCGCGCACGTACACAAAAATCGTGCCAATGTAGAAAAAATTCGCTTTCAAGCAAAAATATCACATCCAGGCGTAAAAATCATGCACGCGCGAAAAAATTGTGCCCGGTGAAAAAATTCCATCTCGGTGAAAAAATCCTCCCCCCTGGGCGAAAAAACCGTGTTCAGATGAAAAAATCACTACCTTGCGAAAACATCACGCACGTATGAAAAAATCGTGTCCGGGAAGAAAAAATTGCATCCGGACGATAAAAATCGTGACTATGCGAAAAATCGCTTCTGGGCGAAAAATTCACGCCCGGGCGAAAAATTCACGTTCGGGCAAAAAAATCAACTCCGGGACAAAAAAAATCACGGTCGTGCAAAAAAACTACGTCTGGGAGAAAAATTGCATCTGGCAAAAAAAATCACGCATGGACGAAAAAATCACGCCTGGACGAAAAAATCACGTCTTGACGAAAAAAATCACGCTCTGACAAAAAAAATCACGCCTTGGCAAAAAATTTGCGCCCGGGCGAAAAAATTGCGCACATGCGGAAAAATCGTGTATGTTCAACTAAATCGTGTATAGGCAAAATAATCGCGTTTTAGCGAAAAAATCGCATACGAGCCGAAAAAATCATGTCCGCGCCAATAAAAAATCTATTTACAAAGCACTAAAAGCTCACCTCTCACAGCTTCTCAAAAACAAATATATCAAACTTGATTTTCGAAAAGCTGGACATGAAAAGCTCTCTCAAACAGTTAAAAACAACTCTAATAGTTGGAATATAACTTTTTCATCCAACAAAGCGGTCCCAAACAAAGTCGTTTTCTCATGAACTATAATAATCAATTACAATATGCAAATTGATCGGTTTAATGAAGGCTTGGAGCTATTTTAAACACTTATTGATGATCCACATAGTACACCTCGATTAGATCACGACATGCCACGTGAATGACGACCGGAAAGCATGGGACGAATATTCATGGCTTTATTATCAAGCGATATATTGAGATGACCACTACTATTCAGAAACAGACATACATTCAAAATCCGGGAGACTTAGGCTCCGTTTTGCACAGTCAGTGGTGGATCTAAGAATTTTCGCTTGGGGGCCCAATTACCAAGCGAAGCCAATTTTTTTTAAATACAATCTTAAATTTAATAAAAATATATTATTAATGGGTTGCACCTCTATTTATAAAAAAAGATTCCCCCATGATCTCCTCCTCAAATGGGGGATCATAGGGTTGACTAGTCAAACTCCACCCCCCCCCCCATGAACTCCCAATGACGAGGAAAACATGGGGGGGGGGCACTCCCTCTGTCCACCAAAAACCGCCCCACATTAAGGGGAAACTGCCGCCGATGCCAGGCAGGCCGTCGTCGCCCGCCCGCCAGCCGGTCTGCCAGCCGGGCCGCCGCCGCCGATCAAATACAAGATAAATACAAATTTAAATAATTCAAGTTTTTTAAACGCTGCTTCAGCATCTCCTTGTTGAGCAGATGTCCCTCCATTTTTGCAGGAGAGTACTCCAACCATGCAAAACAATATGCAACATCATTTACAGGAGAGTACTCCAACTATGGGAATCTCTCGAACCGGGAACTTTTAAATCTTCGATATGTTCACCTTATGATGGATAATCTTGAAGCATGTGCCGTTATGGCCCAGCTTTAACATATGCTCGCCGCATTTCATCTTGGTTATTTAGAGGATATTGTCAAATTTGAGAACGTAATCTAGGATCGCGCACGAAAGCTAGTGAGCGATTCTCAACTAGGGAAGAATCAATAATAACTAAAGGGGATTGAACATTTCCTGGTTCTAATGGCGAAGGTGTACCAGATTTAGTTGATGATTTTTTGTTAAAAAATGAGTTGATTGCTTTCAATTTCTTAATGATAACCTATCTATTCAAATACCATTGAACAAGTTTCAATAGAAATGATAAAAATTTAGATTTTAGAACCTTCTGCAACAAAACATTCAAGGACTTCAAAAAGGGGCTTTATCAAGAAGCAGGAAGTAGGAAGTAAATAAATAAAAAAGAAATTGAATACTTACTGGAAAATATTTTGAAAAAGAACTTCAAAAAGAAACTTTATCAAAAAGGGGCTTATGTACGTCAGTGACTCAGTGAAAACATTTTGAAATTGAATACTCATCTACAGATCTACTCAGTGAAAATATTTTGCAAAGAACCAGATCAACTCATCTACATAACCAGGAAGTAGGAAGCAAAGAAATTGAAAAAAAGTTTGGATCAAAACCTAGATCTATAGAACCAGAAAAAACCATAAACAAGACTCATCTCCAGTTTTAGTGATCCTAAAATGAAAAAAGGAGATCTATAATTCTATAAATCATAAATGTAATACCTTCTTCTAGATCAGAGAGGTGCAGGCAAGCACAAATGTATCAAGTGTCGGGGGGGGGTGGGGGGGGGGGGGTGGGGGGGTCAACTGACCCTCCCTGAGTTTTATAAAATTTTTTTTTAATTTTTAGTTATAACTCTTACAAAATTAAAATATATGCAGAATTAATTTATATATATATATAGGTTTGGAATATATAAGCTCAAGCTTTTTTTAAGCTTAAAAAAGCTTGAGTTGGTTCTCCCACAATACATGTCGGAATTAGACAAATAATATATATGCATTTTATAGCCAAGAACGAGATCTACAACTTTCATGTTGAACATTTTTCCAAAATTTGCACGATTTAGCCGGAATCTGACAAGAAAGGTTGTTGACTCGAATTTTAAATTTTATTAGTATTATATTCAATTCGAGCCAGAGCCCTTTCGGGCAAGATTCCGCCTAAATCGTGCAAATTTTGGAAAAATGTTCTACATGAAAGTTGTAGATCTCGTTTTTGGCTAAAAAATGCATATATTATTTGTCTAATTCCGGCATGTATTGTGGGAGAATCAGCTCAAGTTTATTTAGGCTTAAAAAAGCTTGAGCTTATATATATATATATATATGAACCGCTATCTATTATACTCTGAACCCTAAAATAACAAATCTATCATTTAAAAAAAAGATATTTAGACAACAGTTATTATAATAATCGATGTCTAAATTTCTGCCTGTCAGACTATAGACAACGGTTATTATAATAACCGTTGTGTATAGTCTGTCAGACATAACTTTAAACAGCGGTTATTATAATAACCACTGTCTATAGCCTGCATTAGATTTTTTTATATATATTAAGTTGTTCGCGACTTGGAGTTGGCAAACATTGGAAAAATTAAAAAGACTGAAATATAGGGTTCACCGCACCGGTAGTTCAGGTTAGAATTTTTAATATTTATGTTTTAAAATATATTATATATGTAATAATTAGTATAAAAGTTTTAAAAAAAAAATTCTTGTGGGGTCTGGGCCCCCACGCCCCCCCCCCCAAACCGCCCATGGGCACAGTAGTGGCGGTCATGAACATGTGGGTTAAATTGTCATTTGTTAACGCCGACCTAAACAACTTCATCCACTCTTATGTTCAAAGAGATGATGTTTGTTAACCAATCCTTAACGAATGATGGTTTAACGCATGTGTTTACGGCCGCCACCATCGTGCCAAACTGAGCCTTAAAAGGTTGCTTCCAAATGAATTGTGACGATACTAGACTACCGTTTGCATTGCAATGTAAACTTGGAGTCACTTTGTTGCACTAGATTGACAAAGATGCAGGAGTTGAGGTTTGATCGCGCGCCTAATGCAGCAGCTCTCTACACCCGAGTCACTGATTGCATTATCATCAAAAGGCGGAATGCACGTTTTCAAAATGATCTGGATGGAAAAGTTAGGCTGCGTCTTTGTAGCTTTCTACACCCGAGTCACTCATTGCATTGTCGTAAAAAGGGAGAATGCACGTTTTCAAAATGATCCGGATGGAAAAGTTAGTCTGCATTTAGCACTGCTTATCACAGCTTATTTGCTCCGGTGAGGTTGGACAAAAACTCCATTGTCATAGAATGTATGTTTGATATCACAAATGTTACAGAAAAAACTAGTTTAAGACATAAGATTTTGGTATGTCAATGACATTTACAATCTCACAGAGCAAATAAGTCGATATAAGCCGCATCAAATGTAGCCTTAAACTTGGAGCATTTCATTCTGAAGGGGGGATTTTAGCTCGGAATGAGAAGTTTGTTCGAGCGGGAAGTTCTCTATTGATGATCAGCTCAAACAGATACTTGTGGGTTGTGGTGTTCATAAAGCCCCCCGGGCCTAAACCGGGCCTCCCAGGCCCGGGCTTTCCCGAACCGGACCCAGGCCCTGATTACAGTCGGGCCGGGCTTCTGGCCCCGGGAGGGGGCCTGCTAAGGCCCCAAGGGCCGGGCCGGGCCCAGGCTTAGTCCGGGCCCTGTTTTTTTTAAAATAATTTTTTTTAAAAAAAAATTAAATATAAACTAAATAAAAAAAACTTATATAATTTATACCAATAGTCCTGTTGGGTATTGTATCCAAAATAACCCTGATTTGAAGAAAAGCCCTGTCAAGCTAAGATGAATTGAGTTTGTATTTGATACTGTATTCTAGTTATGTGCTTGCAGGTTTATTTTGCTAAGTACACACCAATATCAGGTTACAGTTGGTCAGTAAACACGGGTCTATATAATGTAATCTTTCATTATTTAGGTCAATGTGTTGACTCACGTGTAATCTCTCTATTGGGGTGTACTTCTATCCCAAGTAGAGGAGAAGGATAAAGGAAGGCCAAGGACCTAGACTCAGAGAAGTTAGGGAGAATGGTTAGTCATATACGTGAAAAATTTGTGTCCTTGCAGAAAAAAATCATGTTCGTTCGAAAAAATCGCTTTCGGGCGAAAAATCGTGACCGGGCAGGCGAAAAAATCTCGTTCAGGCGAAATAATTGCATCTTGGCGAAAAAAACCACGTTTAGGCGAAAAAATAGCATCCAGGTAAAAAAATCACGTCCGAGTGAAAAAAAAATTACGGCTGGGCGAAAAAATTCGCGCACGTACACAAAAATCGTGCCAATGTAGAAAAAATCGCTTTCAAGTAAAAATATCACATCCAGACGTAAAAATCATGCTCGCGCGAAAAAATTGGGCCCGGGTGAAAAAATTCCATCTGGGTGAAAAAATCCCCCCCCCCTCAGGCCAAAAAACTGAGTCCAGACGAAAAAATCATTACCTTGCTAAAAATCACACGCGTATAAAAAAATCGTGTCCGGGCGAAAAATTCACGTCCGGGCGAAAAATTCACGTCCGGGCGAAAAATTCACGTCCGGGCAAAAAATTCACGTTCGGGCGAAAAAATCAACTCCGGGAGAAAAATATCACGGTTGTGCAAAAAAATTGCGTCTGGGAGAAAAATCGCATCTGACAAAAAAATAAGGCCTTGGTAAAAAAATTGCGCCCGGGTGAAAAAATTGCGCACGTGCGGATAAATCGTGTATGTTCGACTAAATCGTGTCTAGGCAAAATAATCGCATTTTAGCGAAAAAATCGCGTACGAGCCAAAAAAATCATGTCCGCGCCAATACAAAATCTATTTACGAAGAACTAAATGCTCACCCCTCACAGCTTCTCAAAAACAGCTATATCAAACTTGATTTTCGAAAAGCTAGACATGAAAAGCTCTCCCAAACAGTTAAAAAACAGCTCTAATAGTTGAAATATAACTTTTTCATCCGACAAAGCGGTCCCAAACAGAGTCGTTGTCTCATGGACTATAATAATCAAGTATAATATGCAAATTAATCGGTTTAATGAAGGCCTGGAGCTATTTTAAACACTGATCGATGATCCTCGTAGTACACCTCGATTAGATCACGACATGCCACACGAATGACGACCGGAAAGCATGGGAAGAATATTCATGCCTTTATCATCAAGCGATATATTGAGATGACCACTGCTATTTAGAAATGGACATACATTCAAAATCCGGGAGACTTAGGCTCCGTTTGGCACAGTCAGTGGTGGATCCAAGAATTTTCGCTTGGGGGCCCAATTACAAAGCGAAGCCAATTTTTTAAAATACAATCTTAAATTTAATAAAAATATATTATTGATGGGTTGCACCTCTATTTATAAAAAGGATTCCCCCATGATCTCCTCCTAAAATGGGGGATCATGAGGTTGACTAGTCAAACTCCACCCCCATGAACTCTCAATGATGAGAAAAACATGCGGGGAGGGCCCACTCCTTCTCTCCACCAAAAATCACCCCACATTAAGGGAAACTGCCGCCCCTGCCAGCCAGGCCGCCGTCGCCCACCGGCCGGCCGGGCCGCCGCGGCCGGCCGGGCCACCGCCGCCGATCAAATACAAGATAAATAGAAATTCAAATAATTCAAGTTTTCTAAACGCTGCTTCAGCATCTCCTTGTTGAGCAGATGTCCCTCCATTTTTGCAGGAGAGTACTCCAACCATGCGAAACAATATGCAACATCTTTTGCAGGAGAATACTCCAACTATGAGAATCTCTCGAACCGGGAACTTTGAAATCTTCGATTATGTTCACCTTATGATGGATAGTCTTGAAGCATGTGTCGTTATTGCCCAGCTTTAACATATGTTCGCTGCATTTTATCTTGTTGATTTACAGGATATTCTCAAATTTGAGAACGTAATCTAGGATCGCGCTCGTAAGCTAGTGAGCGATTCTCAACTAGGGAAGAATCAATAATAACAAAAGGGGATTGAACATTTCCTGGTTCTAATGGCGAAGGTGTACCAGATTTAGTTGATGATTTTTTGTTTAAAAATGAGTTGATTGCTTTCAATTTCTTAATGATAACCTATCTATTCACATACCATTGAACAAGTTTCAATAGAAATGATAAAAATTTTGATTTCAGAACCTGCTGCAACAAAACATTCAAGGACTTCAAAAAGGGGCTTTATCAGAAAGCAGGAAGTAAATAAATTAAAAAGAAATTGAATACTCACTGGAAAATATTTTGAAAAAGAACTTCAAAATGGGGCTTTATCAAAAGGGGCTTATGTACATCAGTGACTCAGTGAAAACATTTTGAAATTGAATACTCATCTACAGATCTACTCAGTGAAAATATTTTGCAAAGAACCAGATCTACTCATCTACATAACCAGGAAGTAGGAAGCGAAGGAATTGAAAAAAAGTTTGGATCAAAACCTAGATCTATAGAACCAGAAAAAATCATAAACAAGACTCATCTCCAATTTTAGTGATCCTAAAATGAAAAAAGGAGATCTATAATTCTATAAATCATAAATGTAATACCTTCTTCTAGATAAGAGAGGTGTAGGCTCTTTGCATTATCATCAAAAGGGAGAATGCACGTTTTCAAAATGATCTGGATGGAAAAGTTAGGCTCTTTGTAGCTCTCTATACCCGAGTCACTCATTGCATTGTCGTAAAAAGGGAGAATGCACGTTTTCAAAATGATCCGGATGGAAAAGTTAGTCTACGTTTAGCGCGGCTTATCACAGCTTATTTGCTCCGATGAGGTTGGACAAAAACTCCATTTTCATAGAATGTATGTTTGATATCACAAATGTTACAAAAAAAACTAGTTTAAGACATAAGATTTTGGTATG
Organism: Platanthera zijinensis; assembly: GCA_039513925.1. Classification (NCBI taxonomy): domain Eukaryota; kingdom Viridiplantae; phylum Streptophyta; class Magnoliopsida; order Asparagales; family Orchidaceae; genus Platanthera; species Platanthera zijinensis. Next base: position 69,073,204 of record CM077088.1, on the reverse strand, counting down.
TCAATGACATTTACAATCTCACGAAGCAAATAAGGCGCGATAAGCCGCATCAAATGTAGCCTTAAACTTGGAGCATTTCATTCTGAAGGGGGATTTTAGCTCGGAATGAGAAGTTTGTTCGAGCGGGAAGTTATCTATTGCTGATCAACTCATACAAATCCTTGTGGGTAGTGGTGTTCATAAAGCCCCCCGGGCCTAAATCGGGCCTCCCAGGCCCGAGCTTTCCCGAACCGGACCCGGGCCCTTATTACTGCCGGGCCGGGCTTCTGGCTCCGGGAGAGTCTGCTAAGGCCCCAAGGGTCGGGTCGGGCCCTATTTTTTTTTAAATAATTTTTTAAAAAAGAAAATTAAATATAAACTAAATAAAAAAAACTTATATAATTTATATCAATAGTCCTGTTGGGTATTGTATCCACAATAACTCTGATTTGAAGAAAAACTCTGTCAAGCTAAGATGAATTGAGTTTGTATTTGATACTGCATTCTAGTTATGTGCTTGCAGGTTTATTTTGCTAAGTACACACCAATGTCAGGTTATAGTAGGTCAGTAAACACGAGACTATATAATGTAATCCATCATTGTGTATGTTAATGCATTGACTCATGTGTAATCTCTCTATTGGGGTGTACTTCTATCCCAAGTAGAGGAGAAGGATCAAGGAAGGCCAAGGACCTGGACTCAGAGAAGTTAGGGAGAATGGTTAGTCATATACATGAAAAATTTGTGTCCTTGCAGGAAAAAATCTTGTTCAATCAAAAAAATCACTTTCGGGCGAAAAATCGTGACCGAGCAGGCGAAAAAATCTCGTTTAGGTGTAATAATTGTATTTGGGCAAAAAAATCGCGTTTAGGCGAAAAAATAGCATCCGGGTAAAAAAAGCACGCCCTCCCAAACAGTTAAAAAATAGTTCTAATAGTTGGAATATAGCTTTTTCATCCAACAAAGCGGTCCCAAACAGAGTCGTTGTCTCATGGGCTATAATAATCAATTACAATATGCAAATTGATCGGTTTAATGAAGGCCTGGAGCTATTTTAAACACTGATCGATGATCCACGTAGTACACCTCGATTAGATCACGACATGCCACACGAATGATGATCGGAAAGCATGGGACGAATATTCATGGCTTTATCATCAAGCGATATATTGAGATGACCACTGTTATTCAGAAATGGACATACATTCAAAATTCGAGAGACTTAGGCTCCGTTTGACACAGTCAGTGGTGGATCCAAGAATTTTTGCTTGGGGGCCCAATTACCAAGCGAAGCCAATTTTTTTTAAATACAATCTTAAATTTAATAAAAATATATTATTGATGGGTTGCACCTCTATTTATAAAAAGTATTCCCCCATGATCTCCTCCTAAAATGGGGGATCATGGGGTTGACTAGTCAAACTCCACCCTCCATGAACTCCCAATGACAAGTAAAATATGGGGGGAGGGCCCACTCTCTCTCTCCACCAAAAACCGCCCCACATTAAGGGGAAACTGCCGCCGCTGCCAGCCAGACTGCCGTCGCCCGCCCGCCGGGCCGCTGTCGCCCGCCGGCCGAGCCGCTGTCGCCCGCTGGTCGGGTCGCCGCGCCGGCCAGGCCGCCGCCGCTGATCAAATACAAGATAATACATTTCAAATAATTCAAGTTTCCTAAACACTGCTTCAGCATCTCCTTGTTGAGCAGATGTCCCTACATTTTCGCAGGAGAGTACTCCAACCATGCGAAACAATATGCAACATCTTTTGCAGGAGAGTACTCCAACTATGGGAATCTCTCGAACCGGGAACTTTGAAATCTTCGATTATGTTCACCTTATAATGGATAGTCTTGAAGCATGTGTCGTTATGACCCAGCTTTAACATATGCTCGCCGCATTTCATCTTGTTGATTTACCGGATATTGTCAAATTTGAGAACGTAATCTAGGATCGCGGTCGAAAGCTAGTGAGCGATTCTCAACTAGGGAAGAATCAATAATAACTAAAGGGGATTGAACATTTCCTAGTTCTAATGGCGAAGGTGTACAAGATTTAGTTGATGTTTTTTTTGTTAAAAAATGAGTTGATTGCTTTCAATTTCTGAATGATAACCTATCTATTCACATACCATTGAACAAGTTTCAATAGAAATGATAAAAATTTAGATTTCAGAACCTGCTGCCACAAAACATTCAAGGACTTCAAAAAGGGGCTTTATCAGAAAGCAGGAAGTAAATAAATTAAAAAGAAATTGAATACTCACTGGAAAATATTTTGAAAAAGAACTTCAAAAAGGGACTTTATCAAAAAGGGGCTTATGTACGTCAGTGACTCCTTGAAAATATTTTGAAATTGAATACTCATCTATGTCTGTGTGTGGGGGGGGGGGGGAGGGGTTCAACTGACCCTCCTAAAGTTTTATAATTTTTTTTTAATATTTAGTTATAACTCTTACAAAATTAAAATATATGCAAAATTAATTTATATATATATGAACCGCTGTCTATTATACTCTGAACCCTAAAATAATAAATCTATCGTTTAAAAAAAAAGATTTTTAGACAACAGTTATTATAATAATCGATGTCTAAAGTTCTGCCTGTCAGACTATAGACAGCGGTTATTATAATAACCGCTATCAATAACTGTTGTGTATAGTCTGCCAGACATAACTTTAGATATTGGTTATTATAATAACCACTGTCTATAACCTGCATTAGATTTTATATATATATATATATAAAGTTGTTCGCGACTTGGAGTTGGCGAGCATTGGAGAAATTAAAAAGACTGAAATATAGGGTTCACCGCACCGGTGGTTCAGGTTAGAATTTTTAATATTTATGTTTTAAAATATATTATATATGTAATAATTAGTATAAAAGTTTTTTAAAAAATTTCTTGGGGGGCCTGGGCCCCGACGCCCCCCCCCCCCAAACCGCCCATGGGCACAGTAGTGGCGGTCATGAACATGAGGGTTAAATTGTCATTTGTTAACGCCGACCTAACAAACTTCATCCACTCTTATGTTCCAAGAGATGATGTTTGTTAGGCAATCCTTAACGAATGACGGTTTAACGCATGTGTTTATGGCCGCCACCATCATGCCAAACTGAGACTTAAAAGTTCTCTTCCAAATGAACTATGACGATACTAGACTACAGTTTGCATTGCAATATAAACTTGGAGTCACTTTCTTGTACTAGATTGATAAAGATGCAGGAGTTGAGGTTTGATCGTGCCCCTTATGCAGCAGCTCTCTACACCCGAGTCACTGATTGCATTATCATCAAAAGGGAGAATGCACGTTTTCAAAATGATCCGGATGGAAAAGTTAGGCTGCGTCTTTGTAGCTCTCTACACCCGAGTCACTCATTGCATTGTCGTCAAAAGGGAGAATGCACGTTTTCAAAATGATTCAGATGGAAAAGTTAGTCTGTGTTTAGCTCAGCTTATGACAGCTTATTTGCTCTGGTGAGGTTAGACAAAAACTCCATTTTCATAGAATGTATGTTTGATATCACAAATGTTATAGAAAAAACTAGTTTAAGACATAAGATTTTGGTATGTCAATGACATTTACAATCTCAAGGAGCAAATAAGTCGCGATAAGCCACATCAAATGTAGCCTTAAACTTTGAGCATTTCATTCTGAAGGGGGGATTTTAGCTCGGAATGAGAAGTTTGTTCGAGCGGGAAGTTCTCTATTGCTGATCAGCTTAAACAGATCCTTGTGGGTTGTGGTGTTCATAAAGCCCCCCGGGCCTAAACCGGGCCTCCCAGGCCCGGGATCTCCCGAATTGGACCCGGGCCCTGATTACAGCCGGGCCGCGCTTCTGGCTCCGGGAGGGGCCTGCTAAGGCCCCAAGGGCCGGGCCGGGCCCAGGCTTAGTCCGGGCCCTATTTTTTTTAAAACAAATTTTTTTTAAAAAAAATTAAATATAAACTTAATAAAAAAAACATATATAATTTATACCAATAGTCCTGTTGGGTATTGTATCCACAATAATCCTGATTTGAAGAAAAGCCCTGTCATGCTAAGATGAATTGAGTTTGTATTTGATACTGCATTCTAGTTATGCGCTTGCAGGTTTATTTTGCTAAGTACACACCAATGCTAGGTTACAGTAGGTCAGTAAACACGAGACTATATAATGTTATCCTTCATTGTGTAGGCCAATGTGTTGACTCACGTATAATCTCTCTATTGGGGTTTACTTCTATCCCAAGTAGAGGAGAAGGATCAAGGAAGGCCAAGGACCTGGACTCAGAGAATGGTTAGTCATACACGTCGAATTCGTTGAGTATCCCCTTGATACTTGCGAAATTCGTCGTGTATGCTGCCCAATACCCGTCGAATTTGTCATATATACTGAGAGTAAATTATCTGGAAATCTAGAATTCGCCTAAGGAAAATTCACCGAGTATCACTGGCGATACTCGCCGAATTCGCCGAGTATCACTGGAGATACTCGCCGAATTCGACGAGTATCCCAGGCGATACTCGCCGAATGTGTCAAGTAATATGTCGACCTCTCTAGATTTTCCTTCTAAGGATTATTCAACATATTTATTTATCTGGTTCGGCGAGTATCATATATGATACTCGACGAATTCGTCGAAAAAGACTTAAGCAGTTTTTTCGGAAATTTCTCTGGTTTGGGATTTTCGACCTTGTACAGTGTTTTTCCAGGTTACGTTTTTGGAAATCTTTTATAGCCATTATTTCGATTCTTCCTATATATATAATTGGATGATTTTTAAATGACCAATCTCTCTTAGCCCTAATTAAATTTTCCATTTTCAAAAGATTCCAAAAAGAACGAACCCATCAGCCGCCCCTAAGCGATTTCGCGATTTTCTTCCGATCGGCCGCCGACATCGTGCGATCTTCTTCTTCGATGACTTCTTCGACTGAATTGTGTCTTCTCTCAAGATCTATTCTACTCTAGTCCTAGTTGGTTGAATTTCCAAGGTTCGAGATTTAAGATTCAAAATATTTCAAGTTTCCGAGTTCTCCAACATTCAAGTTCAGCCCTCTCAAGAACATCAGATCAAAGACTTGCAATCGTGTTTTGTGTTGTAATATTGTTTTAAATATTGTAAGAGATTCATCTCCGAGTTAGTATATCCGTTTGTGGATCGAGAGAGTAGATTCGGTTGCGGATTGAGTTTGTAGATCCGATTTGTGGATCGAGTTGCAAATCCAGTTGTGGATCGAGGTGTATGAGAGTTTGTTTTTCGAGGTGTAGGAGCGTTGCTCCGATGTGTAAGATTGTGATAATCTGAGAAAGGTGAAGTAACTGAATATTATCTTTCGTGGTAAGATTGTGAGAATCCGGTTGTGGATCGAGACGGGACAGTGGACGTACCCAATACGAGGAACCACTATAAATCTCTATGTTTATGTGTTTGCTTATTTTTGAGTAAATTTTAATCCGCGAAAAGACACAAATATCACATATTCACCTCCCTCTAGGTGAGTTGAGTAGACGCTAGATACTTTCAAGTCCAATACGGATATACGATTAATTTCATATTTTGAAAGGAAAAATAATAATTTTATTAATGTTGAACGGAAGTATACAAAATTATAAATACACTGAAAAAAAATAATAATTTTAATTGAAAAATCCAAAATTACAAATGCAACAAAATTACAAATGACTTACTATTCACTAAGTAAAAAAAATTACATATTTTGAGGGCTTTTCAAAAATCTGCCTTGACATATTTAAACTTTAATTAATTTAAGTTGATCGCTGTTAGATTGGTGACACCTCACCGGTCCGTGAGATCAAAATTATCTTAATCGGAGGAGCCAAATTTTTAGTAAGATATTAGGAGAGTCTTTTATATTTGGCCGGCTACCCAATTATTGGGCCTATTCCTAATTTGTGATATTCTCCAAATTAAGAGGCTGATTCTCTCCTATATAATGGACAGCCCCCCTTCTCACATCATTCACGCAATTAGCAATCCGTGAGATTCATTCAAAGAGAGAGAGATAAATAGGGTTATTCAACCAGGCGAAGGTGGCAGATCCAGGAGGCGGCGACTCCAGGCGGAGCCAGCGGCGGATCCAGGCGGAGCCAGCGGCGGATCCAGGCGGCGGCGGCGCATATATTCTGTCGGGCGATCCCGGCCTCAGGCGTGGCGGCGACTGAAGGCGGAGCTAGCAGAAGCGGCATCCGGTCTGATCCAGTCGGATCGACATCAGGCCGGCTTCCTGCAGTGGTTCCAGACAGCGGTGGCGATTACAAGCGACGCGGCGGTGGCGATTCCGAGTGACAGCTCTAATTTTCAGTTTTTTCAATTCTCTCTTTATTACTCGACCTTTGATGTCTCAGTTTAATCTGTAACTCCTATCATTATAGTGGATCTTTTCCGGTGCGCTCTCCCCATGGACGTAGGAGCTTCTCTCCGAACCACGTAAATTTCTGTTTGTCGTCTATGTACTTGAAATCTCGTTCTGTTATTTTTTTATTTTGCGCGATTGTTTTGCTCGATTTAATTCTGTTGCGCTACCGCGGTACTCGGTCTGATTGCATAACAATTGGTATCAGAGGGAGGTTCCGCGGAGGTGATCAATTGTATGTTCCGTTTTAGATTTGGGTCAACGGTAGGTAACGAACATCGGTCTGCTCCCTATCTTCTCAGATCTGATCTGTGAACTTAATTGGATTACCTAGTAGCCCTGCGAGCAAAACAATGGCGACAAAATTCGAGATTTCTAAGTACGACGGCAAGATCGATTTCGGCTTATGGCAGAAACGGATCAAGGCGGTTCTCGTTCAACAAGGTCTCCACAAGGCGCTCCTCGGCAAGGAGAAGTCTTGAAAGAAGGATGACGAGTGGGAAGAACTGGATCTGAAGGCCATCAACATGATTCAGTTGAGTCTAGCCGATGAAGTGATGTACAACGTAGTCGATGCTGAGACTACAGAAGAATTATGGAAGAAGCTGGAGGAGCTATACATGTCGAAGTCTCTCACCAATAAGCTTTACGTGAAGAGACAGTTGTATAACCTGAGGATGTCCGAAAGTAATCAGCTGGTAGAGCACATGAACATATTCAATAAGCTTATCTCCCAGCTGCGAAGCATGAACGTGAAGGTTGAAGAAGAATACCAGGCTCTTCTGTTATTGTCCTCCCTACCTAAGTCATATGACCATCTGGTCACCACCATCCTCTATGGAAAAGACACCCTTAAGATGGAGGAGGTGATAATGACGTTGATCTCTAATGAAACGAGGAGAAAATCTGGTCCTAGCACTAGAGAGGGTTTGTTCGTGAAGATCAAGGAACCAGTGAGAGGCAGATCGAGATACAGAGGGAAGAAGGCCAATTGACCTAGGTCCAAGTCTAGGGACAAGAAGAACCAGTGTCACTACTGCAAGGAGGAGGGACACTGGAAGATCAACTTCCTGAAGAGGAAGTTGAAGGGGAAAGACAAAGAGCCACAGCAGGCGGCCGTGGATTCAGACCCAGATAACGATGATGACGTCCTACATGTCTCACCCAGTCTCGATACTACTGACACATGGATCATGGACACCAGATGCTCATATCACATGTGTCCTCATAAGGAATGGTTCACTACATTTAAGGAGTGCGACGGCGGTCGGGTATTAATGGAAAATGACTCAGAGTGCAGAACACTGGGAATTGAGAGCGTTAGAATCAAGATGTTCGACGGGACGATAAGGACTCTCACTGACGTTAGATATGTGCCTGATCTAAGGAAGAGTCTGATATCCCTAGGAACTTTGGAGGCTACCAGGTGCTCTTACACCTGTGAGGGAGGATATCTGAAGGTCAAGAGAGGTGCTCTGGTAGTCATGAAAGGAGAGCGCTCTGGTACTCTCTACAAGCTGATCGACACTACCATCGTCGGCGACGCGGCGGTTTCTGAGACGTCAGATGAGGATTCCTCTCTGTTGTGGCATGCCAGACTTAGCCACATGAGCGAGAGAGGACTGCTGGAGCTTCACAAGAAGGGCTTACTGAAAGGGGTCAAGACATGCAAGTTAGAATTCTACGAGACCCGCGTTCTCGAGAAACAACACAAGGTGAAGTTTGTGGTATCTTCGAAGCGGAGCAAGCAGGCGCTGGAGTATATACACTCAGATGTTTGGGGGCCTGCCCCAGAGCCGTATCTAGGGGGCGCTAGATATTTTGTGACCTTTATCGATGATTACTCTAGGAAGGTATGGACGTATTTTCTGAAGCATAAGTCCGAGGTGTTTGACAAGTTCAAGATCTAGAAGACGATAGTGGAGAAGCAGACCGGGAAGAAGGTGAAGTACCTTCAATCTGACAATGGTGGCGAGTACACCTCATCGAAGTTCCAGGAATACCGCAATTAGGAGGGCATCACCCTCCATTTCACCATTCCCGGGACACCGCAGCAGAACGGCATCACATAAAGGATGAACAGGACGTTGTTAGAGAGAGCTCGGTGCATGCGCCTGTTCGCCGGCCTACCAAAATCCTTCTGGGCCGAAGCTATTAACACGGCGTGTTATCTAGTGAATCGATCCCCATCGATATCACTGAATCTGAAATCACAACAGGAGGTTTGGTTAGGAAAGCAAGTCGATTATTCCGATATCCACATATTTGGCTGTCTTGTGTACACCCTAGTGCAAGACTCTGAAAGAACAAAGCTGGATGTTAAGTACAAGAAGAGCATCTATCTGGGCAGAAAGGCCGGCATGAAAGGATTCAAGCTGTGGAACCCTGACATGAAGAAGGTGGAGATTAAGCACGACGCAATTTTCGATGAGGCTTCTATGCTGAAAAAGTCTCAGTCTCAGTCCAAAGAAGTGGGGAAGACTCTAGTCACACCCCTGGAGGTGGAGCTAGAGAGGAGTGACCAGGATGACGACCATGGTGATTCCTCCGACCCGGAGGATGCTGATGCTGTGCAATCTATTGAAGTGGAGCCATACTCCATTGCCAGAGAAAGGGCGAGGAGAGAGGTCAGACTGCCTCTCAGGCTACATGACACTGTAGCATATGTTTTTCAAGTGATCTCCTCAGACCCTCGGTCTTACCAAGAAGCTATGAAGAGCAGTGACCGCTCTCAGTGGAAAGCTGTGATGGAGGAAATGGACTCACTTTGAAAGAACCAGACTTGGGAACTGGTTAGCCTACCGAAAGGAGCTAAGGCAATCAGCTCTAAGTGGGATCTGGGCCACGTTTAGGAAGAAGGATAGGCACTTCCGAGAAGGACTAGTGGAGATATAAGTACGCGAGATTCATGTGGCTAAGGGAGCGTGGTGCACAGAAGAAAGGAGTTGATTTTGCTTATGAAACTTTCTCACTACGTTGACCGTAGTAAAGTTCTGTTCCATACGGGTGCTACTTGCATATGTTTTTCGCCAAAGAACTCAGGATTTCTCAGGAGGCGGTGAAGCTGCACTGTGATAGTCAGAGTGCGATTTGTCTGACCAAAGACCCGGTCTATCATGCCAGGACAAAACACTTTAATGTGCGCTACTGCAAGTTGAGGGAGTTCGTTGCTGGCGGCGACATTCAGTTACTAAAGGTGCCCATGGAGGATAACAATGCGGACATGCTGACCAAACCAGTGACGGGAGTCAAGTTCAAGCACTGCCTTGACTTGGCTCATATTGGTGCATGTTAATTAAGGCGACCCCAGGGAGAGGGGGTAGTTTGCCGGAGGGAGGAGATCCATGCTGCAGGTGGAGTTATGTTCTTTGAGGCGTCAAGGTGGAGATTGTTGGATTGGTGACACCTCACCGATCCGTGGGATCAAAATTACCTTAATCGGAGGAGCCAAGTTTTTAGTAAGATACTAGGAGAGTCTTTTATATTTGGCCGGCTACCCAATTATTGGGATTATTCCTAATTTGCGTATTCTCCAAATTAAGAGGCTGATTCTCTCCTATATAATGGACATCCCCTCTTCTCACATCATTCAAGCAATTAGCAATCCATGAGATTTATTCAAAGAAAGAGAGATAAATCAGATTATTCAACCTGACGAAGGCGGCAGATCCAGGAGGCGGCAACTCCAGGCAGAGCCAGCGGCGGATCCAGGCGGCGGCGGTGCATATATTCTGTCGGGCGATCCCGACCTCGGGCGTGACGGCGACTGAAGGCGGAGCTAGAAGAATCGGCATCCGGTCGGATCCAGTCGGATCGACATCAGGCCGGCTTCCTACAGTGGTTCCAGACGGCAGTGGCGATTACAAGCGACGCGATATTGGCGATTCCGAGCGACAACTCTAATTTTCAGTTTTTCAATTCTCTCTTTATTGCTCGACCTTTGCGGTCCCAGTTGTAATCTGTAACTCCTATCATTATAGTGGATCTTTTCAGGCGCGCTCTCCCCGTGGACGTAAGAGCTTCTCTCCGAACCACGTAAATTTCTGTTTGTCGTCTGTGTGGTTGGAATCTCGTTATGTTATTTTTTTATTTTGCGCGATTGTTTTGCTCGATTTAATTCCATTGCGCTACCGCGGTACTCGGTCCGATTGCATAACAGATCGCGTCCATCTCGTGTTCCATATCCGACGAGCTATCCTCGATCGATGAAATATGATACTTCCTCTTGATCGCATTCAAATGGTCCTTGTAGCATATGCAGATTTCGAGCAATTCTTTGCTTAGGCGACTTCTCCGCTCGTTCAACACCCTGTCACTAAGAGAAAAAGCAAACTCCGAAACTACCGTGCTATCTTGCATCGTTAGTTAATCTCGGGTGATATAAGTCATAATATGATAGGTATTTACTTTACCTTTCCATCATTTTAAAATATCGAAATTTTCTAATTCGTACGTACTCATAAAATCACGAAATTATGTTTTTGTGTACAAGCTTAATTCATTCAAACTACTAGATGTTGTGCACGTTTTTTTCCTAGAAGCTAACTCTAACATTTTATTTTTAAAACTATCGCGTGTTTTTGATTACGATACATCCTCTTGGGGCATCGATCCTTATAAATTATCATAATAATTATAACATTCAGTAAAAATAGTGTTAAAATTTAAAATACTAAGATTATCCAAATCCAAATAACTGAGATTTAGGTCTAAATTATTATTTATTTCTTCTATAAAATTTTCTATGCCATCTACGCCGAAAAGAGGATTCAAAGCGGCGACACATGAAAACATGACTGAAATTTCTCTATAATATTTTAAAATTTTGTTTTTCATTATTTCTATTAAACCACTCCATTAAGCGTGTTGCTTAAAATAGTTTATTTTTTGTGAAATATTAACAATATTTTCATTAACTAGCGGGCTAGTAGGATAATATACGTCAGATAAAAAATTTGTCATCGTATAAAAAAACTTTTAATAAATCCATATAATTTTCCAAAACTGCCCAATCAGACTCGGTTAATTCGTGTTGATGTAACATAGTATAATATTCCTGTTGTGGTTTGCTCAATGCCTTCGGTAGACCGGTTCCAGATCGGTCCGTCTCAGCCCCGGGCGATTGAGTATGCACACAGTCAAAGTAGAAATAGAGAAATTGTACACTCACAACTTTGACGTGGAAAACTCCGGAAAGGGGAAAAAAACCACGTGACCGGGTCTGTGCCAGCCAAACTCCACTATCTGCCTCTGTTACAACGCTCTTGTAAAGAGAAAGCGAGGGTGATAGGCCGCGCCTCGTTATAAATACTGGGGAGTTGAGAGAGCTCTCCTTGGGTGACAGGTCACCGCTTCGAAGTTTGTGCACTTTGACATGCGTCTTTCTTGAGTGCTTGCTCTTCTAGCTTGCGCTCTGCAGGATATCTGCACTTTATCTCTCAGACTGAGGAGGGTTGCCATCACTGGCACTTCGCTTCCTTCCTTCTCTGGGCGGCGCTCGCAGGAGAACCTGCCAAGTTAGTGACTGAAAGAGGAACGGAGGAGGAGAGTAGAGAGAGAAGCTCTGGGGAAAGTAGGAATGAAGAGAGAGAAAGAGAAGGAGAGAATGAAGTCCCCCCATTGAAATGAACTATCAGGGGTGCTTATATAGGGTTTCCGAGGTCGTTAGGGTGGTTATAGTGGTTATGGTGGTTAATTGTAGATCGGAGGTCCGCGATCTCTTGTTGCGATCGGAGGGTCGTGATGGACCGCCATGATCGGACGGTGGAGAAAAGGCCGACCCACGACCGTGGTCGGAGGATGCGCGCCGGCCAATGGCCGCCCGAGGGAGGGGGCGGCCGGTCGATGGCCGCCCGAGGGAGGGGGCGGCCAGCCGCGAGGAGGCGGCCGACCACGGTCGGTCGGCCGCGTCCGCCGGCCGCAAGGGCGCGACCAGCCACGGACGGCCGACCGCGGCCGCCAGCCGCAAGGAGGCATCTGGCCGAGGCCGCCAGCCGCAAAGGGGCGGCCGGCCCCAGATGGCCGGCCGCGGCCGCCAGCCGCAAGGAGGAGGCTGGCCACGGCCGGCCGGCCGTGGCCACAAAGGGCGGCCAGCCCCGGACGGCCGGTCGCGGCCGTAAGGAGGCGGTCGACCACGGACGGTCGGCCGCGGCCTCCAGCTGCAAGGAGGAGGCCGACCCCAGACGGCCTGCCGTGGCCGCCGGCCGCAAGGAGGCGGCCGGCCACGGACGGCCGGCCGCGAGGAGGCGGCCGGCCACGGACGGCCGGCCGCGAGGAGACGGCCGGCCACGGCGGCCGGCCGCGAGGAGGCGGCCGGCCGAGGCCGCCGGCCGCAAAGGAGTGGCCGGCCCCGGACGGCCGGCCGTGGCCGCCGGACGCTAAAAGGGGGGCGGCCAGCCATGGGAGGCTGACCATCGGCCGCCGCCCACCCGTAAAGATGGCGGCGGCGTCGGTTTGGCGCGGGGGAGTTGCGATCCGCCGCGCGGGAGTTACGATTCAGTGCGCGGGAGTTATGATCCGGTGCGCGGGAGTTATGATCCGGTGTGCGGGAGTTACCATTATTTTCTATAAATAAAGGGATACCCATCATTTTCCCCCCAAAATTCCGTCATCTTGGAGCGAACGGCAAGCGCGGGAAATTTTTTCTTTGCGACGGGGCTAGGCGGCGATGACCGGAACGGGTGTTAACACCGAGATGGGCGGCGACGACGATTGTGCTAAGGTAAGAATCCGACCGAAGAGAAGGTCCGGGCACCAGACGAAGCCAAAGGGGCTGACCCCGCGCGCGGGGGGTATCCTACACGCGGGTGCGCTCGGGGCTGACCCTGGGCGCGGGTCCGCGGATAGCTGGTCCCACGCGCGGGTGCGCGCAGGGCTGCACCCGCGCGCGGGTTCATGCGGGGCTGACCCCGCGCACGGGGTTGCACCCGCGCGCGGGTGCGTGCGGGGCTGACCCCGCACACGGGGCTGCACCCGCGCGGGGCTTACCCCGCACGCGGGTGTGTGCCGGGCTGAAACCGTCCGCAGGGCGCGCACGGTGCGGACCGCTCTGCTTACGAGTGGCTCGGAGGCAAGTGCGGGATGATTTTGCGCGGGCTTTGCGTGTGTGCATGTCTCGTACTCGTGGGCATAATGTGTGCTCAGACTCGCTTTTCTGACCTTACTTTTCCGTTCTTTCAGATTTCCAAGCGGGGTGTGCAGAGCTGTCCTATGCGGCTGCGCTCGAGTCTCTCCCTCGAGCACGTGGATATTTGGAGGAGGCGCTTCAACCCGCCCCCCGATTCTGAGGTGCGGATCCCTAGTCCTGAAGAGTGGGTGCAAAACCCTCCGCGAGGCTGGATGACTCTTTGCGAGTTGTCACTTCGGTGCGGTTTTTGCCTTTTGTCTTGCGAGGAAGTTGCCGAGATTCTGAAGTTCTACGGCGTTCTTGTGTCGCAGTTTACCCCTCTTGGGATGACGCGGATCATGGGTTTGATCGCATTCTTTCGCGAGCGTGGATCGAGGTTTTCCTTTGATATTTTCAGGGATTGGTGTGAGGTGCGTGCCGACGGCGGGGGCCGCGTGGACGTCCTAAGCAACAAGTGGTGGCTGGAGTTGGATACTCGGGCGGATCGTCGCCACGAGAATACCTTGTTCGGATATGTCAGGAACCCAGGTGGATTGCCAGAGGTGTGGAACGTGCTTCCGGACTGTTGCCGGCGTTCTAGAGGACACGAGCGGGAGTTTACTCCCGTCCTTGGTTTTGTAGAGCCTCGAGATCTGGGAAACATCTTGTACAACATCTCTACTTTTGTTGATGAGAAGCGCCTGCTGTTATACGGGTTATCTGTTGATTCGGGATGTGCTTCCGCCATCCCTCTCTCCCGTGACCGGAAGAGGAAGCTAGTGTTTGGAGGCCGCGGAGCTTAGGAGGCGGGTCCTAGCCTTCTGCTGCGACAAGATGTTCTTTCGGAGGGGGCTGCCCCTTGAGGCTCTAGAGTTGGAGGAGAGCCGGATGACGCGGATCTTGAGGTCCTGGGGTCCTCTGCCCCCAGGCCTCCCCATTATAGGTTGCGGTGCGGCATGTGGTGAAAAGAAAGAGGGTCTCCTCTTCTTTGGAGGTGATGAACCATGCGGTATGTGCGATCTCAAGTTTTGAGTGGCGGCTTTTAAGGAAAGCTCTTCCGACTTGTCCCTTTTCTTTTGCAGATGGAGACTCAGGCGAACATTGAGCTTATGTGGAATGACCACTACGTGAGCCTGAAGGACGGCTACATGGCCCTTCAGGGTGAACTCGGGGAGGCGAAGAGTGCCCTTTCAGATCTGAAAAGGCGGCGAGAGCGTAATATTTCGTGACTTAGGAATATTATGTCCGAGCTGCGGTGCGATCTGGAGGACGCTAGAGCTGCGCACAGGTCTGAGAAGACGGCTGCGGAGGAGACTTTGTGTCTTCTAGATGAAGCTCGGGCAGAGCTGGAGTTATCCATGGCGGAGGTGATGCGCCTTTCCTCCGCGGAGCGGGAGGTTGAGCTGAAGGTGGCTGGTCTGGCAGAGTACCGGGACTCTGTGGATTATAGGCGAGACCGGTGTCTGATCTCGGAGGAGGTCCGCGAGGAGGTGTGGACTCAGGAGGTGGAGCCACAGATGGAGGACTTGCGGGAAGTCGCTTTCGGCCAGGGGATGGCGAAGACCCTTCGGATGGTGTTCCGGAAGCGGGGGTGCGACGTTGCCGACCTCGGTCTTGAGGATTTGTCAGAGGAGGAGGGCTCCGATGCAGAGGCGGGCGAGGCCGCTGAGTGACAACTACATCTCTTTGATGCTCTTTGTTGATTTGTATACATGTACTTCTTTGTATTTGCGGGCTTGTCTCCATCGATTCGTACCTTTATTGATGGCGACAACCACTAACGTGTTAAAGTTGAAGATGATGACGGCGACGGCGACGGCGTTCTCCTACATGTTGAAGATGATGACGGCGAAGGTGACAGCATTCTCCTGCATGATGAAGATGAAGACTACATGATGTGGAGCTACATGAGATGAAGGCTTTTAAACATTATTTAGTTTATTTCTATTTGCATTTTTATTTTCCTCATGTAATGTTTAAAACATTTAGTATTGTTTTTATTTTCTTTATGTGGGCTGCATATAGCCAAGGTATGTTGTAAAGCCTATATATAGGCATGGACTTTCATGGTTTTACTGAGTGAATGAAAATATTGAAAACCCTAAATCTTGAGATAAGATTCTTCTTTCCTCTTCTCCTTGGCCTCCCCCTCTCTCTCTCAACCTCCTTGGCATTCGGCCAACTCTCCAACTCCCTCCTCTCTTCCTCTTGGCCGCCGACAACCCTTCCTCTCCCCTCCTCTTGCTCGGCCTCCCTGCTCTTCCCTCCTCCCCTTTCCTCCTTTGTTCCCCTCGGTTTCCTCTCTAGCTCCTCCTCCCTCACAAATCCGACCACCAAACCTCCTCCCTAGCAGTCGGCCTCCTCCACCAACACCAAACCTGAGCACCCCTCAACTCCACCTCCCAAGATTCGGCCACCACTCTTAAGCTGACCCTCACTTCCACCCCCAAACCGAACCACCACCCTCTCCCTTACCCAAAACCCGACCTCCATCAAGAGCCCCCAAATCAGCCTATTTCCATAGTGAAATCGACCAAGGTCAAAGGTGTTTTCCCCCTTTGTGGTTTTCCTCCATCCCGGCGGGAAGCAAAGGAAGCGGACAAATTTCTCTCCATCCGGCGACACTCCGGCGGAGTCGTGGAAGAACGATCCTTGAAAGTGAACCGGAATCATCTATTCCGGTTGGGTAACGAGATCTTCTACCTCTTGTGTGATTCTTATTCCTTTAGATTTTTTATTTGGTGGAATACCTTTGTGTTACCTTGGAATCGTTTTTTTCGTTTGTTGTTTATCTTTCAGATTGCATGTGTTGTTTAATTTTCCGAGAGGTTTTGCGAGCCTCACTTTCGTTTTGTTGGGGGAGATCTACCATTTCTGAACCGAACCTTTTGGTAGATCTTTTTTGGTACAACCATCGCTCGGTCGGGCCCAAGATTGGTCCTTTTAGCTTGAGAGAACATCAGCCTCTAGTCGTTTGTTTGATCTTTAATCGGCGTGGCTACCGTACGTTAGCGATAGTTGATAACGTTGTTCGTGAGTGTGTTGCATTTAATTATTGTGTGAGCGTCATAGTGGAAATAGAGAGGCGTACGTGTTACTCCCTTTGTTGTTATAGCGTCAAACACCGTAGCCTACATCATTTGTACTTTTTTGATTTGTACCTTTGTACTTCTTTGGCTTGTTGATATGTTTGTTGAGTGGTCGTCATTGCCTTTTCTTCTGACTGTTGTGGCCAATTATTGTCTTAGCCAAGCACCAACTGCGAGGGTCAGGCCTTGAGCTGTGGAAGAGTATTTGCTCTGAATGGGGGTGAAGAGTTATGAGAGCTCCAGCCTATTGTCGGCGGGAGGCCATGTTCGTTCGAACCCCTGTGAGTTACGGTGAACCCGGTGGTACTGGAGGGGCGTGGCCCCGTAGACCCGGACGACGTCGCAACTTACTACGAGGCGAAGGGCGTCCCCTTGTGTCAGGGTAGAGAAGCTGAGACCATCGCGCTGCGGCTGCGCGTAACTGAGGGAGTTGGCTCCCGACGATGTCGCGACCTTCTTCGTAGGAGAAGGGCAAGCCTTGCCACCGTGAGAGCGGGGTCGAAGCCACCGCGCTACAGTCTGCAGGGGACTCAACGTTTGGTACCTTTGGCGACTCCGCAACCTATTGCTAGGCTGAGGACATCGCGCTGTTGGTAGCACACAACTGGGGGAGCTGGTCCCCGGCGATGTCGCAAATCGCTGGGAGGACGAAGGGTGCACCCCTGAACCATGCCAGAGAGAGTGAAGCCATCGTGCCACAGTGTGGCTTTGGTTGGTTAAGATATGGATTTAGCAGGGCCGAAACCCGATTTAGTTGCGATTGTAGCGTAGTTAGGCACCAGTCGCGAGGGGGGGGCAGGCCCTGCGAGGGTGGGGCGTCAGTCTTCGGATGCAGATGAAGAGTCATAATCCTCGACCTATTGTCGGCAGGAGGACATGGTCGATTCGAACCCCCGCGAGCAGCTGATGGACCCTGAGGTTATAATTACACCGATCGTGGGGAGCTTTCCCAGGATGGCGGGGCGTCGAGCTTCGGATGTAGGTGAATAGTCATAATCCTCGGCCTATTGTCGGTAGGAGGACATGGTCGATTCGAACCCCTGCGAGTAGCTGATGGACCCTAGTATTTGCTGAGGCGTGGCCCCGGAGACCCGAACAATGTCGCAACCTACTACGCAGCGAAGGCCAGGTCCTTGCGCTGGTGGAGTGAGGTCGAGGCTATCGCGCTGTGGGCTGCACACAACTGAGGGAGCTGGTCCCTGACGATGTTGCGACCCGCTCCTTAGGAGAAGAGTGAGCATTTTTGCCATAGGAGAAAGGTAGAGGCCACCGTGCTATAGTCTGCGTGTGACATAGTATTCGGTCCCCAGGCGACATCGCAACCTGCTGCTAGGCCGAGGCTGTCGCGCTATGGGCCACGGTCAACCGGGGGTGCTCATTCGCGACGACGTCGCAATTCACTTGACGGGTGAAGGGCGAACCTTTGAACCGCGATAGGGGGATCGAGACAATCGTGCTACAGTTGCTCGCCGGACCCCAGAGGACGGATTCCAAATCAATCCTGCAAGTTTAGGAGTTAGTGACATCGCAATCACAGTATATAAATGTAAAGAGATGAGTTGTTTGGTTTTTTCTTAAGCCTGGTCGTGCCATTGCATGATGACGGATTCCGAACCGCCAAGTGGGGCGCATGTCGACGGATCCCGGACCGCTTTTGGAGCAGGCGATCCTGGCCTAGGGGGGTCTGAGGGACGAGATGTCCTTTGACGTGTTTGCTGCATGACAAGAGTTAGAATGAAAGCAGAAAAAATAGTAAGCAGGATAGTTTGCGTACGAGGGTTTTCCTCGCGACTTTATAGTTATCTTTAGGTAGTTTGATATAAAGAAACATTTTTAGGAGGCACGTTTGCCTCGGTTCTGGCCCTTCTCCAGAGCGGACTTTTAGATGCGGTAGATGCTGGTTCCTGAGACGACCTCCGACCATGCTTGGTGCAGATAGTATGAGCGCGCCACATCCTAGCTGCCCCTGACGACCCCAACTCCTGCAGGCGTGACAAACTTCATTGCGAGGTGCGAAATTGACGGGACTGCCTGGAAAGCTGTCTAGAGGGGGCGACCAAAAATCGCGTTGTAGGGAGATTCTGTATCGACCGCCACGAATTGCACATTGTGGGAGACCTATATTGGAAATTCTCCTAGCGTCACTAGAAGGGTGAGGGTGCCTGCCACGGACACGGGCGCCCCTGTTAAAGCCGTAGATGGGGCCTGATGCCGGACTAAGATTCTGCCTTTGGATTCCCATACTGGTTAACGCAGTCCTGAATATAACATTTACTGAGCTGTCGTTATCCACCAGAATTCGCTTTATGCGAAAGCTGGGGTTGCCGATTTCTGCTACAATAACTAGCGGGTCCTAATGGGGTGTGCGGAGGCCCTGGAGGTCCTCCTCGCTAAAGATAATGGTGGGAATGATTCCAGCCGCCTTTTCCCCTTGGGGAGCGGCGATGGAGTTGATCTTGGGAAAGGGAAAGCCGGAGATGACTTTCACAATCCCGACGACCTGCCTACCCCCCTGCGCTTCTCGGTGCGCAGGTGGAGGTTCTCTCTGCGCAGGCGGGCCCCTGTGCTGCTCTCGCACACATCCTTGCAAAAAAATGTCCGAGTATTCCCTATCGAACAAGACGCTCCATCTCTTCTTTCAACTTCACACACTCTTTAGTAGTATGCCCGGTTCCTCGATGGAAGTCGTAGTACTTTGACAGATCAACCCTTGGATTGAGCGGGAGCGCCCTTGGCCTCTGGAGCGCCGGATCTCCCTGAATGGCGTATAGGACGTTAGCGCGAGTGGAGTTGAGAGGGGTGTAAGTCCGGGGAGGCCCGTAATCCTGGCCTCTCCGGGGCTCCTGATTGCGATGCTCGACGCGATGGTTCTCGTCGCGCCTCTTTGCTCGTCTTCCGGAGGGCTGCTCCTGCTGTTTCCGCCTCTTTTTTCCTCCTTCAAACTGTCGACGGTGGGCCTCAATGGCCTCTTCCGCGGCTATCTGAGCTTCCACTCGGTGTACCAGATCTGCATAACTGGGGACAGTATCCCGTATTAGAGCGGAGTAGAATCCGCCTGGTCGAAGTCCCCCGAGGAAGACTCCTCAAAGGAGTTCTGGGTCTACCCTACAAATCTGTCTAGCTTCCGCAGTAAATCGGCGGAAAAACTCTTTCAAGGTATCGGTTTCACTCTGTCGGATGCCGGAGTGGTGGGATGGATCCTTTGCAATCCTGCGATTGGCCACGAACTGATCAAGGAATTGCTGGCTCAGCTGGGGAAAGTTTCAGATAGTCCCTCTCGGAGGGAATGGAACCAAGTGCGGGTCTTCCCCTTGAGGGTGGTTGGGAAGACCTGACAAAGCAGTTGATCCGGAGCGTTGCAGAGGTGGTGGATCGTGTAGAAGTGGTTGATGTGTTCCCAAGGATCGTCCACTCCGTCGTACGTCTCGACGTGGGGGATCTTGAATCCTTGAGGGACGGGATAGGCCAGTACTTCAGGAGCCAAGGGTGATGCCCCCCGAGCGGGGCGCCGCGTCGCTATCTCTCGCCGGCTGACAGGTCCAAACTCTTCTTCGAACATTTCACGGAATGCTTCCTGAGTCATTCCTGCACCTGGATCTGCTGGGACTGGCTGCTGCTGATTGCTGAGGAGAGGGGCGATTCCCGCCTCCCTGATGTGGTGAACGGGATACTCGACGCTGTTGTGCCTTGACGACTCAGATTCTTCTTCTACGGCCCTCTGGCCTTCTGCCGGTGGTACTGGTAGATTTTCCTGAGTTGGGACCCCTGCGGGCACGTGGGAGCCTGCGAGTTGTCTCAAGAGGGCGAGCATCTCGACCCGGATGTCTGGCGGGGGCACCAAGTTCTCGGGCGGCGCCACCCCATGCACTGCGACATCCTCTTGCGGTGGCACGTTCGCTAGAGACTGCGACGCGGCTCGATCCTCCAGCTCACGCCGGATCGACCCCCCAGTCATTCAGGTGCTCTTTCCGGCCATTCTGTCTCATTCTGACAAACTTCTGAGTCTTCTCTTGCTTGCTGGGAATGTTTCCCACAGACGGTGCCAAACTATTGCAGTTCGCTCAATGCCCTCGGTAGACCGGTTCCTGATCGGTCCGTCTCAGCCCCGGGCGATTGAGTACGCACAAAGTCAAAGTAGAAACAGAGAAATTTTACACACACAACTTTGACGTGGAAAACCCCGAAAAGGGGAAAAACCACGTGGCCGGGTCTGTGCCAGCCAAACTCCACTATCTGCCTCTATTACAGCGCTCTTGTAAAGAGAAAGCGAAGGCGACAGACCATCCCTCGTTACAAATACTGGGGAGTTGAGAGAGCTCTCCTTGGGTGACAGGTCATCGCTTCGGAGTTTGTGCACTTTTACGTGCGTCTTTCTTGAGTGCTTGCTCTTATAGCTTGCGTTCTACAGGATGTTTACACTTTATCCCTCAGACTGAGGAGGGTTGCCTTCACTGACACTTCGTTTCCTTCCTTCTCTGGGCGGCGCTCGCAGGAGAACCTGACAAGTTAGTGAGTGAAAGAGGAACAAAGGAGGAGAGTAGAGAGAGAAGCTCTGGGGAAAAGTAGGAATGAAGAGAGAGAAAGAGAAGGAGAGAATGAAGTCCCCCCCCCCATTGAAATGAACTATCAGGGGTGCTTATATAGGGTTTCCGAGTTGGTTAGGGTGGTTACGGTAGTTAATCGCAGATCGGAGGGCCGCGATCTCTTGTGGCGATCGGAGGGTCGTGATGGTCCTCCATGATCGGACGGTGGAGAAAAGGCCGACCCACGGCGGTGGTCGGAGGAGGCGCGCCGGCCGATGGCCGCCCGAGGGAGGGGCCCGCCGGCCGCGAGGAGGCGGCCGACCACGGTTGGTCGGCCGCGGCCGCCGGCCGCAAGGGGGCGGCCGGCCACGGACGGCCGGCGTGGCCGCCAGCCGCAAGGAGGCAGCCGGCCGAGGCCGCCGGCCGCAATGGGGCGGCCGACCCCGGACGGCCGGCCGCGACCGCCGGCCGCAAGGAGGCGGCCGGCCGAGGCCGTCGGCCGCAAAGGGGCGGCCAGCCCCGGACGGCCGGCCGCAGCCGCCAGCCGCTAAAAGGGGGGCGACCGGCCTTGGGAGGCCGGCCACCTGCCCGCCGGCCGCCGGCCTGCCGCCCGCCCGTAATGATGGCGGCGGCGGCGGTTTGGCGCGGGGGAGTTGCGATCCGGTGCGCGGGAGTTACGATCCGGTGCGCGGGAGTTACGATCCGGTGCGCGGGAGTTACGATCCGGTGAACATGAGAGCACCATTATTTTCTATAAATAAATGGATACCCATCATTCCATTAGTAGTATTTTTTGACAAATCACTCGTTTTAGCATTGTAAATGCCGAGTTCCATCTAATTGACATGTCCAATAAAAGTTTCAAAATTTTTTGACATTTGGCGTTTACGAATTTTTTAAAATCTTGTCGTTCGTTGTTTAGAACTATAAAAAAATTGTAACATTAAACGTATTTTATTAATGTATGATTCCATATATGTTGAATATCTTGTACGACCAAATTTAAAACGTGACAGACGCAACGAGTATGAAAAAAACACTGTTTAACATAGGTTTTAAATCACGTTTTGACCACTCAATTGCTGTGGTATTATTTGTGGCGTTGTAAAAAAAAATACTCATAAATTTATCTTTTATTTTAAATTCTCGCAAACATTTTAAAATAATTTGATATATCGCTACACCGGTGTGCGGGACTTCGAAACCTTCAAAACATATTATACGCTTATTTAGATCCTAGGAAACCGGATCGACCCAGTGACAAGTGATGAAAATATATGATAATCCTAATTTGATACTACTTGTCCAAACTTCGCTCGTTAAACTCACTCGACTCCCAAAATTTTCAAAATAATTAATTAAAGATTGTTTAGTTTCTAAATAATATTTAAGTGTGTCGCGTCTAATGGAAGATCAACTTACTTGATGATATTTGGGTTGTAGCTCTTGGTGGATGTACTCGGTTTTTTGCTCGTCATCGTAGTGGCTGAACGATAATTAACCCGTGTCTGATGACGTTCTTCACCTGCAGTCCCGCTACCGACCTTTATCGTACGTCCATATTTGTCCAGATGCAGATAATTGCGTCTGACTGGACTCAGGAGGAGCTTGTTTGACAGTGCAAACTTAATTTGTCTTGCGAGTGTCGAGTTGCCACTGAGAGTGAGTAATTTCGAGCATTGTTTGCACTTCGCTTTATGCTCGGAGCCGGACTTTCACTTTATCAAATTATTCCCAAACTGGCTCCGTATGCTTGTGCTTCACCACTTCATGAGCGACCGATGATCATGAAGACGCCATCGTAGACGACATATTCAACGTAAAAAAATAAGTAGGGTGGGACTTGGGAGGTGGGGGGGGGGGGGGGGTAATAAGATTAAAAAAAAACTTTTTTAAAAATTATTTATTTTAATTTTAATAATTTATTTATTAAATTATTAATTATAGCTGTCAGCTCTATTTAATGAGGCTGGCAATTTTTGGAGGCAACGACTCTAAGAGCCGTTGGAAACAATGGCTCTTAGAGCCGTTGATTGTTAAAGGGGCCGGGCCAGGCCCGTCGGGCCACGGGCTTTGCCCGGGCCTAGAAACTGGGCTTTGCCCGGCCTGGCCCAGGCTGGGTACCGGGTCGGGCAAATGCTCATATATAGAGCCTTGTTAGGTCCCATGGCCCGGCCTGGGCCGAGGGCGGGCCTAGCCGGACTTTTACCAGCTCGGGCCCAGGCCAGCCCCCCTGGCCCAGTTTTTATGGACACCACTACTTGTGGGCAAGTGAGCATGTCAACGATTACTTTTTGGTTCTTCTATATGCATTTCTATTCTGTTTATCATTTAGACAATGAAAGAAATGAAAAACTCGTTCAATAATTTTTGTTCTAAAATTTGATTTGCGAATATAATATTGGTCTGTAAATATAATTTAAAGATCCGCCCACCAAAAATCACTAAACCCGCTGACATAATCATTTTATATTTTTGTTATTTAAATTTAAGAAAGTCGTTGATAAGTTAACTACAATCTATGTCGTTTTGTGTTTGACTTTCTCAATTATTGCTCTCTCCATTTTTCAAACAATTTTTAAAGTAATTAATTTAAAATTTTAACAACTCCATATTCAGATAAATATTCAAGTCATTCAGTCGTACTAAAAGCGGGCATGCCATTTTTTTATTACTTTATTAATTACAAATTATCCGATAAGAAAGTTTATGTATATTTTGAGGAATTGCCTGAGCCAGGCTGAGGCCTGAGAGTATGGATAAGTCAAAGTAAACTTAGAAAATGATAAAGTATTAATACCGAAGCTGCTTAAAATATAATTATTAAGAAAAAGTTTGCCTTATACTAGTTAGACGCAAGCTTGAAGCAATTAATTAAGGAAATTGCTTAAAGCAATTAATTAAGGATTGACGAAAGCATTTTTGTACCTCAGGTGAGATCGGCAAAAACCCTTCTGCATCTTAGGCCAGAAGAACAAAGGTCGATCTGTATCTCCCAAACGAGATGAACAAAGGATCGTATGCACCTTCACTTGGACAAATCTCGGTCCTTCTGAGGCGCAAATTAGGATTATCAATTCCCATAATTAATCAATTATAATTATTGGTCAATCAGCAATCAGAGTGCAATATATAAAATAATAGGAAATAAGTTTTAGCAGTCGTATGGTTTCCTTCGGGCCAATAATATTTCAATTTTATTTTAATATTTCATTTATTTTAATTACATTTGTTGTTTATCTATTCATTTTATAATAATTTATTTTTGTTTTTTATTTGATGATACAAAATAATAATCACCCAAACGACGTTCATGCCTTGGATTGAAATTTTTTGGCCAATTCAGCATGTAATTATTAATTGTTGTATGTTAATAAGTACAAAGAATAGGTTTTGTTTATGTACAATGTATCATTGATTATGTAAATAATTCTCCAAAGAACATGTCAAACGATTTTTTTTTGTTTTATTATCACATCTTAATTGGAAATGTCAACTCTAAGGCTTCTTTGGCACGGTGGTGGCGGTCATGAACATGAACATGAGAATTAAATTGTCATTCGATAACGCCCACCTAAGGAACTTCGTCCACTTTTATGTTGAAACGGATGATGTTTGTTAGGTAATTCTTAACAAATGGCGTTTTTACCTATGCGTTTACGACCGCTACCATTATTAGGCACATACTCTTAAAAATATCCATTATTAGCACATACTCTTAAAAAATATCCATTATTAAGTAGTTGACTATGGTATACGTTTAGGTGACCATGCTCACACATTAAAAATGTCATATAATAAGGAACAAATGCTATACAACAGCTTGCATAAGAGTTTTTTGGTTGAAAAACAAAAAAAACTGAACAAAGAAAAACTTGCTTGCTGCAACCTCTAGATACCGGGCCTCCTCATCAAATCTGGAGCAAACAACAATAGGAGAAACAAGATAAAACAGAGAATGGAGCAAACAACCACCACAAAATCAACGAATCAGCAACGCAGCGGGAAAAATGACGAATAATAAAGCCAGAGAATATAAACCAGAGAAATGACAGCATACACGGATTTACGTGGAAACCCCGAAGGGAAAAACCACGGTGAACGGCTGCGGGCGGAAGCTCTACTGGGTGACGGCAGAAATGAGATACACCTCTCTTTTCTTCCCCTCACCTTCATCTCCTTTCTCCTCACAGATTTTCACCCGAAAAACCTTGCAACAACGCTGAGTTCCTTTGCTCTTCCTATCGTCGGCTACAGTCGCACTCGACACTTTTTTAAAAAAACCCTAAATAAAACTTTGTTTTATATTGTTTCAACTGAACCCATAATCAGAAGCTAAACAAAAAAAAAAACTGGGTTGAACAAGGGGAGAACCAGAGCAAAGAAAAAAGTTGAACCCAGGCTATTACAGGGACGTGCCGCTTGCGCCTGTGCAATTGTTGTTGCTCTTCCGGCCGCTGCCGGCGGTGAAGCTGCTGCCTCTCGTCGTGCGCCGCCGCCCTCCTCCTTGCTTGCGAACGCCACCACTCATAGACTCGACCGGGGGTTTGGATCCCCCGGTCCTCAACAATCTCCCCCTCCAAACACATGGGAGAGGGAGACAAACAGGGCCAATCCTAAAATGATCCCAACGAGCTCGCAGCAAAGTTCGTGCTTTTCCTTCGTCACCATCTTCGTCAGCATGTCAGATGAGTTCTTACTTGTGTGCACCTTCTCAAGTACCATTTCCCCCCGTTCCAGGACATCCCGGATCCAATGATATTGGATCCCAATATGTTTTATTCTTGGGTGATATGTCGGGTTCTTGCTAAGTTCAATTGCACTTTGACTATCATAGTGCAACGCCAATCTTTTTTGATTCACACCTAGCTCAAGGATAAGTCTTTTTAACCACAGAAGCAGTTTGCCTGCTTCATTCACTGCAATATACTCTGCTTCTGTAGTTGACAGAGCCACACATTTCTGCAATCTAGACTGCCAAGACACTGCTCCCCCTGCTAGAGTGAACACATGTCCTTATGTCGATCTCTTCATGTCCAGATCCCCAGCCAGGTCAGCATCAGTATATCTTGTCAACACAAGTTCTCTCCCCCCCCAACAAACACAACCTGTAGGTGGAGGTACCCTTCAGATACCGTAACACCCATTTGACTGCGTCCCAATGACCTTTGTCCAGAGTTTTCATGTACTTGCTCACCACTCCAACGACATGAGCAATATCGAGCCTCGTACACACCATAGTGTACATAAGGCTGCCTACTGCTGATGCATACGGTACAGACTCCATCTCCTTCTTCTCATCTTCGCTTGTCGGAGACATATTAACACATAATATGAAGTGGCCTGCTAAAGGTGTGCTCACCGGCTTTGCATCTCTCATGTGAAAACGCTCGATCACCTTTTACACATAGGCCTTTGAGACAACCACAACCTTTGACCTTTGCGATCTCTTTCAATCTATATCCCCAAAATATGTTGGGCAGGACCTAAATCCTTCATGTCGAAGGCCTTGGCCAAATCACGCTTTAACTGCTTGATCAGCCCCACATCGTGTCCCACTATCAACATGTCATCGACGTACAGCAGGAGCACCACAAATATGCCCCCATCAAATCATTTCACATACACACAGTGATCTGTCTCTGTCCTAACATACTTCTAACCCATCATGAAAGCATCAAATTTTTTATACCATTAGCGAGGCGCTTGTTTCAAGCCATACAAACTTTTCTTTAACTTGCATACCAAGTGTTCCATCCCTTTCACCTCATAGCCCTCCGGTTGTTCCATGTAAAGTTCTTCCTCCATCTCGTCACGCAGAAATGCTATTTTTACATCTATCTACTCAACTTCCAGGTCAAGACTTGGCGCCAAAGCCAATATAACCCTGATGGAGGTCATCTTCACAACTGGTGAAAAAATCTCATTGAAGTCCATTCCTGATTTCTGCTCAAAACCTTTTACAACGAGCCTTGCCTTGTACTTAATAATCTTACCAGTGATGTCGTTATTGATTTTGAAAACCCACTTATTTTTCAATGCACTCACTCCCTTTGTATGTAAGACCCCCCTCCCGGAACACAAGACACTGTCGAGGGGATTCTTATGCTCAGAACAGCTGTCTTGCTGTTACGCCAACACACGGGTCAACCAGTATAACAAGACGCCTATCCTGCCGGCTAAAACCAATATCATCATTGCCAACCCAACATAAGAATACAAACAGAAGTCAAAATCCACATAAGTATATAATGTCCAGCAAGTACAACAAATAAAAGAAGCAACCAAGGCGTCTACAATATCAGAGTACATATGAAACACCAAAATGCTACAAACCGAGTCTCTCAAAAACTCAGGTTAGTCACTGACAGTTGCGATGGTATCGTCACTTCAGGCCCTGACTCCCTGGCCTGGCTGCCCTCCTGCAAGACCTATTGCTGGCTTTCCTCCTAAAAAGGGAGATGTAGCAACCGTTAGTCATAAAGACTAAGTGGCTATCACATCTGCTCCCTCGACGACTCTTAGGCACTGGGTGGAGAAAAGAAGAGGGTACAATATAAGTATAAAAAGTAGTACAAGAAGGTGGTATAAGGCTAATCAATATCAGAGTATCCATCAATATATCAGAAGTAACTACAATAAGTTATACTGTCAACAACAGTGTACATGTATGAGTAAACAACAGGAAGTAACTCAACTTATATGAATGCCCATACCGACATATAAGTTAAGGATCGTCTTAACAGTAAAGTAACTCATTATATAAGAGTGTCCATACAAACTTATGTGATAAGGATCTTGTGTATGTAATGCAATGCAATGTTATGAATGACTTATGATGACTCGCCCATGCTCACACACATGTAATTGCTATATTGACACAGACTTGTAGTTCCCACTTTTCGAGCAGGTATCTAACCTCTTAGGCGTCATCCATCGTGGCCAGACGATGATAGTGGAATGGGCTTTCTAATACTAGGCGGACATCCACACTACCAAGCCTAGGCCTCCGTATGCCTCAACACTAAGAACACAACAGCAGAGCTCACATGCGTACTATGACTCAGAGGGGTCTTGGGTAGATGTACACCAAGAACAC
Source organism: Platanthera zijinensis (assembly GCA_039513925.1). NCBI lineage: Eukaryota > Viridiplantae > Streptophyta > Magnoliopsida > Asparagales > Orchidaceae > Platanthera > Platanthera zijinensis. Next base: position 69,045,051 of record CM077088.1, on the reverse strand, counting down.
AGCCCAAATTGGCCTACTGGTGTGGCACGAAAAGGCCCTCGAGAATGAGCACCGAGGACACAGCCAAACCGTCCACTTGGCATGGAAAGGGCCTCGAGAATGAGCACCGAGGACACAACCAAACCATCCAAAGTCTATCTGTCAACTCCCGTCTGTGTGATGACTGGCGAGCCCGTAGACCTGCCACACTATCCTTAACCCAAGGATTATGACAGCATATGTCAACTCACACTGCATGGAATTTCACATATAAGGGCTCCACACTGAGTCCCTTTTCAACTCATTGTTCCAGTGCGGCAAACACACATGCACTTCCAACCCTTCCACTTTTCCATACCACACAAAGGTTAATTATTTACACATGTGGCAAGCCACCATACACAACATACCAATCTCACACTACTACCCGTAAGGAGACTCAACTCTAAGTAGTGGACTATTATACACATTCCATTAATCATCTTATCACATGGCCATGCATTAAACTCATCGAATATCTTCTTAAAGTCAAACATTCACAATCAATTATGTATCCAAAGGAATATCATTTGTACAATCAACATATCAATTAATTTGTTCACTAACTTACCCAAACCGTTCGTTTGTTGACCTCCTTCAAACCATTGTTACAATCGTGTTCCACCAAACCATTTTTTATCATGATTACGAATAGACTAAGTTTAACAATACCTCACCCTTATTTACTTTCTTAAGGACCTATCCCATCAGTCCTTGTTTATCATTCACAACATATACATAAGACTTGACTGCATAACAACTTCGACTGGACATTCTCGAATCTACAGAACTCGTATGTAAACATGTGTAACCATCCGTTGGAAAGGTCTTCCTAAGGGCTACGAATTTTGTGTTTATTTGAAAGCCCAGATCTATCCGTAACATACCCCAAAATGGCCTTGGAGTTTGTTGTGCACAGAAAAAAGATTTCTACACGCATCTTAAAGCAAGATGAACGACCTCGGTTCATCTTCTTCCTTTAGACATTTAATCAAAACTATATACAGACCTTCCTCCTCCCTTATTCACCCTCAATAGACCATTTCTCTTTACGAAACCAAGTCCATCGTCTTCACAAAGAAGAGAGGAGAAGTTGAAGACATCAAATCTCTAGGGCACAAGACCTAGCATGGTCTCTACCTAAGAGATCTTCATCTCACAAGTCAAACTACTTTGAGTCGACATCTCTCCTAGAAAATAACTATAGATCTAGCACCAAGTGAGGAAGTAGGAAGCAAACCTCATTTCAGGTAGTTCCGGCCATGGATCTCATCACTCTCCTTGACAACATCTTCTTTTATGTTGGTGTTGTTCTTTACGGAAAAGGAGGAAGGTTTTCCTACAGAAATCGCCTCTGACAACTCTTCTCTTCCAATGGTTTCTGATAGTTTTACTTTTAAGACAACCTAAACACCTAGAGGGGGGGGGGGTGAATAGGTTCTAATGCTTATTAACACTTTTTTGGCAGAATTCAATTACAGAATTAAAACACACAGCACAGCAGTCACAGAAATTTAACCATCACAGATTGCACACTGTTTTATAGTGGTTCCCCAAGGTCTGGGTACATCCACTTTCCCCCTTCACCTATCTAGTAGTATGCTAGATTCGGCCAAACTTCCTCTTTACTCAGATCCACAGATCCTACAGCTCAGAACCTGAAAAGGTTCCTACAACTTCAGGCTCAACAGCCCTACCTCACCCTTATCACAAAGCCTACAACTCAGAGAAGAACCTTCTCCTACACTCAGGCAAACAGCCCTACCACTCAGAGATCAACTCTCCTACACTCAGCCTTTATAACACAGGCTTACAACTCAGATTTGTATTGATAGATCCTACAGAAATTAGAAAAGAAGTTTTTAATGTCTTGCCTTAGTTGAGAGAGAAAAGAACAAGATAATTCTTGATCAGCTGATGAAATCAACTGAATCTGAGCTTTCTTCAAAGCTTCTTGAATCTGAACTTAGCTGAGTTGATTTCCAAACAGCTTCTTGAGAAACCAATGATGGCTTCCTTCTTCTTCTTCAAGTGGCTGGATCCCTCTCTATCCAACACTTTCGATGATACTTCTGAATTCTTGAAAGAACTCTACTTAGACTGATCTTGAGATCGTCTTCTTAGATCTTCTGATGAAGATCTTCTTTAATGTCTTGCACTTTCTTGAAGAGAGGACTTGTCTCTTAACTGATGTGTTGATTAAGAATTAATTTCCTCTTGTATATTGTATATGTGTATTTTTCTTCTTCTGAATCTGTCTATTTATAGATCTTCTTCATGGTAACCGGCTGATCCGGTTTCTAACTGACTTCTGACAAGTCTGACAGCTTCAGTTAACCTGTCATAACCCACAGCTGTCAAGTCTTCAAACAGATCCTGTGCCTTAGTCTTGGGCAGCAAAGTGTTGAGACAGACTGTCAGAAAGTGTCGAGACCAACTGTCTATATGTGTCGACACAAGTGACTTTGGTGTCGACACAGCCTTTGATGATGTCGACTAGTTTGCCTTTAAGTCGACACTACTTCTTCAGAACTTCATCTTGAGAATGAGTCGACACAGAGGGAATTTGTGTCGACTCAACACTTCATCTTTCTTCAGAAAATAACTTGGTCTTGACTTTGCAGTGTGTCGACACAAGTCCTGTGTGTCGACACAGTTGTTGTAGATTCAGAACTCAGTATGTGTCGACTCTGCCTTCAGGTGTCGACATAGTTGAGGTCGACTATCTTTCTGTGAGTCGACACTGCTTCCCAGTGTCGACACAAATGTGGTCGACTATCTTTCTGTGAGTCGACACTGCTTCCCAGTGTCGACACAAATGTGGTCGACTATCTTTCTGTGAGTCGACACTGCTTCCCAGTGTCGACACAAATGTGGTCGACTATCTTTCTGTGAGTCGACACTGCTTCCCAGTGTCGACACAAATGTGGTTGACTATCTTTCTCTATGTCGACACAGCTTCCTTCAAGTGTCGACAAAATTATTCTGAAGTGTCGACCCAGTTTCTTCAGATGGCGACACATGGACTTAGAATAATTTCCTGTATTCTTTAATACTTCTTCACCTGCACATGTCAACTTAAAACAACATCAAATACACCTTGATGTATATCATTAAGCTAAGTTAGGCTTCTTCAAATCAGGTACACATTTTCCAATGTACCCAACAATCTCCCCCTATTTGGAGAAGTCATAACCCTTTTAGTTAATGATATACACCATTTATAACAAAAATAATATGATGATGTATGACATTACAGGAATATTTTATATAAACAAAATATTAACAATTCATCACAGAGTGAACATGAATATATGATTCCAAACAAAATTTTGTTTATAACTTGATAATGTTTGATTACAGATGTTTACATTGAATGATCAAAACATTACAAAACATTTGAAAGAACTTAGAACTAAGACTGATTCGGCTCTCTTATAACAATTCCTTTGCCGGATTGAATTTGAGCCTTCACAGGAGCTTCAGCAACTTCAGTAGGCTTCTTGCCTTTTAGCTCAGCTTTCTTATGAGCTTCTTCCTTTAGCCTTTGCCTTTCAAAGTAATGAAAGGGCTTTGGAAAGTACTTGCTCGGCTCCTGAGCATCTGGTGGCAGCCTTCCCAGCTTGGCTTTTCTCCTGAACTGTACAATGGCTTCCTGCCTAGCTTCATACTTTTGTCATTCCATTTCATTATACCACTTTTCTCTTTTATGTTCTTGGTCCTTTACAGCCTTCCATGCAGTTAGTATAATATTTCTTGAAGTAGGGCTCTACTGCTCAAAATCTGGCTTAAGTTCAGCCTGCTCTCTAAATCTTTTCTTGGATAGTAGAGCATCTTGCTGTTCTTTCAAGTTGGCATCAGGCTTATCAACTTATTCAATAACAACCTTGGTAACCTCCTTTGGAGGACTATACATATCCTGAACTTGCTGATTAATCATATCAAAATCAGGAGGAGGGTAAATGACTTGGGCAATCTCAGGTTGATTGCCTTCAAGTAGACCTGTTTGAATTCCTGACTCAGCCACCATATCATCATCACACAAAGGTGGATATCCCATTGTGGCTCGAATACTATTTGTCACCCATTTGGTGTGCTCTGAGCCAGCATGAACTAACAACCTCTCCCTCTTTATGACTTCTCTGGTAATATGATCTCTTAGATCATCCTTCTGAAATCTGATCTTTCCATCTAGATAATTCACACCTTCTTTAAAATATGGTTTCAATTTCTGAAGTTTGTCAGATATTTCCTTCTGAGATGTAGTGATGACAGATTGAACTGAAGCTATAGCTTCCTTGAGTTTCTGATCAAAAGCTTCCATCTCTTTTGCTCTTGCTCCAGTCATCCCTGCAGTAGCCTTTTTGAACTCTTCAAGAATTTCATGGTGAGATTCAAGCCAAATTATCATTCATCCTCAGCTGATTCTCCAAACATAACCTTGCTTCAAAGCAATATCATCCACTTTAGTGAGGATAGACTGCTGTTGTTGAGCCAAAAACACTACAGCATTACCTCCCTTATGGAAGCAATCTGTCATCTCCTTCTTATTCATATTTACTTCAAATCTAATAGACTTAATATCTTGAGCCAAGTCAAATTGAAGGGATTTATTGCTCTCATCAACATACTTCTCCATTGCTAATCTCTGCTCATCCAACTTAACTTGCAAATCTACCATGAACTTGTTGTAGTTAAATTCAGATGGAGATTGGTGAGTTGAAGTTTGGAGTGCCTGCTTATAACTTTGGCTCCTTCTCTTGAAGACAATGAGCTTTCTTTTCTTAGCCATTCTGGCTTCTTCAGTCTGAGAGTCTGATGAACTTTCTATTTGAACTCTTTCAGGTGGAGTAGGAGGAATATTAGTTTCAGTGACATGTTGCTCAGCCTCAACATTCACAGGCTCCCCCTCAACTACTTGCTCCTCCTCAACTCCTTGTTCCTTCTCAGCTTCTTGCTCTATCTCCATGTCTAGTGCCTTCTCATTGTCTTGCTCCTCCTCTACTCTATCAGTAGCAATTTCAATATTAGGAAATAACTCATCTAGAGTGTATTCCTTCTGAGCTTGAACAGATGTTGAATCATCCAGATCTGCAATATTCAAATCTTTTGATAAATCAATTTGTTCTTTCTCCTACACTGATTCAGACATCTGCTCCCCCTGCACTTGTTCAGTATTTGGAATATCCTGGGCAGGTGAATACACTTGCTCCCCTTGCACCTGTGCAGGAATAGAAATATTAGTAATGTCCTTGGCAGGAAAATATACTTGCTCTCCCTATACCTGTACCTGGTCAGGAGTAGATACATTCTGGACAGGAGAGTGAGCTTGCTCCCCCTACATCTGTGCAGGAATGGTTGATTTCTGAACTTGAGTAGACTCAGGCTGATCTTCAACCTGCTTTCTCACTTGCTCTTCTGGATGCTGAGCAGTGCCTAGATCATGTGCAGGGGATCTCTCAGTGGTGTCCTGCCTGTTCTCATCAGGCACATCTTTAGACAGCACCCTATCCTACCTTGAAAATAATCTTATATCCATTTTCCTCATGTGATTAATTTTTGTCCCAGGCAGTTGTTGCATAACCTCAGGGATCACCCCAGTCAGGTATAAACTCACAATTCTAGCCAGATTTGGCTTCTTGATTCCTTCCTTGATCTTATCAAATACTACAGCTGACCAGTCAGTTGGAGTTGTAAACACAATTCTGGTCATTAGGCTGAACATATAGTCTGAAATCCTATCATGTCCACCTGGTTTGCACAAAATTACCTTCCCAACTACTTCTGACAGAAACTTGCCCTGTTGATTCATACCCTTCCTGTTGATAGCTGCTCCAATCTTCAGGATTGGATCCAATCCACACCATTGGAGAGCCTCCCTAGTCTTAGAGGCTGGAACCTCTTCTTCATTCTCAATGTTTGATAATTGAAGTATTTTTCTTAAATTTCTTGGTGTCAGTTTCACCTTCGTCCCATGAACAGTGGATTTTATCTTGAGACCAGCTGAATCCACTGATGCAGAGGTAAAGAATTCAATCACCTCCTTCTTCCAGATCTTTGATGGTTCAGAAACTAAAAATTCTAATCCAGATTCAGAAATTAGAGTGACAACCCTTTGAACATCTGTCGGGGCATCTACAAAGGCATTGCGCACCAACTCATATCCTTCGTTGACGTTATCTGCAACCTTTGGCGCCATTGATCAGACGAGAAATCTTGAGAGAGAAGAGAGAGAGATTGTCGACACAGGGTTTCAGTCTCCAAAACCTTGTAAGCGTGTCGACAGAATAATTTCTTGACCTATTTATACCTTCTAGGGAAAGAAGATCAAAAGTCAGGCAAAAACAGTCTATATGTGTCGACACAGATGGAGTGTGTCGACACAAACTTCTATTTTCTTGACAGCAAGTCTGTCTACTATGTGTCGACACAAATTGTGGATATGTCAACACCTGAGAGACATAGTAGAGCATTAGAAATTCTGTGTCGACTCTTAGGATAAGTGTCGACACAAAATCTATAAGTGTCGACACCACTATTCTGGTGAAGTCGACACTACATTCCTGGATGAGTCGACTATTTGATTCTTAAGTGTCGACACAAATTCTCTGTGTCGACACATATTCTCTGACTAGTCGACATGACTTCACTGAGTCGACACATTATCACTGAATGTGTCGACACTACTTTACTTAGCCAATTTCTGTTTTTGTCTATACCACTTGATAATCTAATATCACTTGTAAGTTTGTTGATAAACTAATCAATGGTCAGCATGCCTAATTCAATTTTAAATTTATTGAATTTTGTTTCATCCAGTGGCTTAGTAAATATATCTGCTATTTGACAATCTGTTTTAACAAATTTCAATGAGATGTCTTCTCTTTCTACATGCTCTCTAAGAAAATGGTATTTAATTTCTATATGCTTAGTTCTACTGTGTGAAACAGGATTATTAGCAATAGAAATAGCACTTTTAGAATCACACAATAAAGGTGTTCTACTTACTTGAATACCATAGTCTTTCAACTGATGTTGTATCCACAATAGCTGTGCACAGCAGCTGCCAGCAGCAACATATTCTGACTCAGCTGTGGATATTGCCACACTGGTCTGCTTCTTACTACTCCATGATATCAATCTTCCTCCCAAGAATTGACAAGTACCTGTTGTACTCTTTCTATCCTCTCTACAGCCTGCAAAGTCTGCATCTGAATAACCTGTTAGTAGAAAATCTCTATTCCTAGGGTACCAAAGGCCTAGATTAGGTGTGCCCTTGAGATATCTCAGAATCCTTTTGACTGCAGTATAATAAGATTCTTTAGGGCAGGCTTGGTACCTAGCACAGACACATGTAGCATACATAATATCTGGTCTACTAGTAGTGAGATATAGTAGAGAGCCAACTATTCCTCTATACAAAGATTCATCAACAGGTTTACCTGCATCATCTTTGCATATAGGCATACTTGTTCCCATTGGAGTTCTCATAGTGGAGGATGACTCCATACCATACTTCTTAATTAATTCTTTGGTGAACTTAGACTGGGATATGGACAGGCCATCATCAGTCTGCCTTACTTGGAGTCCCAAGAAGAACTTAAGTTCCCCCATACTGCTCATCTCAAACTTCCCTTGCATAAGTTTGGCAAACTTTTTACATTGGTTGTTTTCAGTAGATCCAAAGATTATGTCATCAACATAGATCTGAACTAAGATGATCTTACCTTTGGATTCCCTAAGGAATAGAGTTTTGTCTATTTTTCCTCTTGAGAATTTATTCTCAGTAAGGAAAGTAGACAGGGTTTCATACCAAGCCCTTGGGGCTTGCTTTAACCCATACAAAACTTTCCTAAGCTTATAGACATAATCAGGTTTAAGAGGATCTACAAAACCTGATGGATGCTCTACATAGACTTCCTCTTTTAAATCACCATTCAGGAATGCTGATTTCACATCCATCTTGTACACTCTGAAGTCTTGATAGGCTGCATAGGCAAGGAACATTCTGATTGCCTCCAGCCTTGCTACTGGGGCAAAGGTTTGATCAAAGTCAATCCCTTCTTCCTGCCTGTATCTTTTTGCAACCAATCTTGCTTTATTCTTCACTATCATTCCACTCTCATCCAATTTGTTCCTATAAATCCACTTTATGCCAATTATGTTGTGGCCTCTTGGTTTAGGAACAAGCTCCCAGACATTGCACCTTCTGAATTGATTCAGCTCCTCTTGCATAGCATCAATCCAGTGCTGGTCTTGGATGGCTTCTTCAAACTTCTTAGGCTCCATTTGAGACAGGAAACTTGAATGCAGGTCTGTGCTTTGATTTCTGCTTCTAGTCTGCACTCCCTGTCTTGGATCACCTATAATCTGATCAGCTGGATGATCTCTTAAATGTCTTGTAGCTGGAGGAAAATTCCTTTCTGGTTGAACATCTCCAGCTCCTTCTTCATGCTGAACCTCTTGGTTTTCATCAGCTTCTATTGAGTCTTGTACCCCCCCTGGACAGTAGCCTTCATTTTCCAATGCTCCATCTTCCTTTGATGCTTCAGCAATGGAGATCTTGTCCATTCTTTTGCTTATACCTGTTGAATCATTTGATCTACAAGACAACTCACAGTTGATTAATCTTGTTTCATCAAACACAACATGTACAGATTCTTCAACAACTTGAGTAGTCAAGTTGTAGATTCTATAGGCCTTACTATTTATGATGTACCCAACAAATATCCCATCTTGGGATTTGGCAGCAAACTTAGTTAGGTATGACTTGCCATTGTTAAGTATATAGCATTTACAACCAAAGATCCTGAAGTAGGATAGATTTGGTTTTCTACCTTTCATAATCTCATAGGGAGTCTTTTTGTGGTTCTTGGTGATAGAAGCCCTATTGATTACATGACATGCAGTGTTAACTGCCTCAGCCCAAAAATATTCTGGGAGAGAGGTGTCACTCAATAGAGTTTTGCCAGCTTCAATTAATGTTCTATTCTTTCTTTCAGCAATACCATTTTGCTGTGGTGTTCTAGGTGAGGAGAACTCTTGAAAAATCCCAAAGTCTTCACATAATTTTGTCATGCTTTTAGATTGAAACTCAATACCATGGTCACTTCTGATTTTGACCACTGTACTATTCAGTTCATTCTGAATTTGCTTTACAAAACTAAGTAATACACTTGAGGTTTCTGATTTCTATCTCAGAAAGAACACCCATGTAAATCTAGAATAGTCATCTACCACCACAAAAGTATAGACTTTCCTACCTAGACTATGAACTGGCATAGGACCAAAAAGATCCATATGTAAGAGGTATAGGCACCTCACAGAATCCTTGTTTTCAAGGCTTTGAAAGGAGGATTTTGTCTGCTTGCCCTTTTGACAAGCTGAGCATATTTCTTCCTTTATACACTTAACTTGAGGACCATTCCTCACTAAATCTTTGCTAAAGAGTTGGCCAATTATCTTGTAGTTAAGATGAGCCAATCTCTTGTGCCACTTGACACAATGAGAAGTATTATCATCAGCTACAAGACAGATGGAAGAAGCCTTGTTCTCACATACAAAATTAAGACAATAGACATTTCTCTTCCTATACCCAGTCAATATGATCTTTTGATCACTTGATCTTTTGATATGACATCCATTCTTAACAAATGAAATGTCATATCCTAAATCACTCAGCTAGCTTATGCTTATTAGATTGTGTTTCAAACCTTTTACATAAGCCACTTGGGTGATAGTAATTAGGTTAGTAGAAATGTTACCAAACCCTTTGATGATTCCTTTTTCAGATCCACCAAAGACCACTTTGGGTCCATCTTTGATAGATGTATACTCCTTCAGCAGCCCCTTTGTTCCAGTCATGTGCCTGGAACAACCACTGTCCAAGTACCATATAGGGGCATGGCCACTTGGACTTTCCTTACTAGGACCAGACTGATTCTGGCACATGTCTTCTTCTAATCCTGCCATCAGTCCCATGCACTGATGATCTTCTTGTTCATAGATGGAGTCTAGCAATTGCATGAACTCCTCTTCTTCAGTAGCAGCATACAGTCCAATATATGCTTCAGCTTCAGATTCTGATTCTGAAGTTGATTGATCTGTTAGGCTCTTTTCCTTCTTTGCAACAAAGGATTTTTCCTTCTTGCCCTTTTGATAAGTCTTCTTCTTGTCTGATGACTCCTTTCTCTTATCAGGACAATCAGCCACTACATGTCCAGGCCTATTGCAACAATAGCAGACAATCTTTGAAGTAGTGGCCTTGCTGGGCTTTGTTCTGCTCTTCTCTTTTCTTGATGACTTTTTCTTCTGATAATAGTCATCAACTTGCTGTGATGAGGAGGGCCTAGACTTCCACTGCTTCTTCTTTAAGAATCTCTGGAATTGCCTTGTAAATGCAGCAAAATCTGCATCTGACTCACAGCTTTCTGAACCCTGATTATCTGAATTTTCAGAACTAACTTCTGCAACTTCCTTAGGAGGAGATGATGATATCCTCCTATTCTTTCTAGTGGCTTCTGCCTTGAAGGCCACTGTCTTCTCTCTATGCTCTCCTTTTGAATTCTTTTCCTCCTCCTTCCTCACCATAAGTTGCATTTCATAGAATAGCAACTTTCCAAACAAGGTTGGAGGAGAAATCTCTGCCAGTTTAGCCACTTCTCTTATGACACAGATCTTTGTGTCCCAATCCTTTGTCAAGGATCTTAAGAATTTGTCATTCAGTTCATAGGTACTGAATACTCTTCCATAGGACTTTAACTCATTCACAATTCTATAGAATTTCTTTAAAGCATTCAGTTATGCTATCAGTTTTTCCTTGTCTAAAACTTTCATATTCCTGGTTGAGCATAGACTTCCTATCCTGTCTTACTTCTTCAGATCTCTCCATGTAGACAATCAAGGTGTCCCACATTTCTTTGGAGGTCTTGCAGTGAATCAGATTCTGAAATGTAGAATCATCTATGACACTCACAATAATATTCTGAGCTCTCTTGTCCATGGTTGCCAAAATGATTTCATCCTTGGTCATTTCAGAATAACTCTTTGGAGTTTGAATATTAAGCATCAAGAACTGATATCTTCATTGGAATGAAGGGTCCTTCCTGAACTGTGATGTATATCCTTGGGTCAGATGCTTCCATGAACAATCTGACTCTTTCTTTCCAAATTCCAAAGATTTCCTTCCTGCAGATGGGTAACTTCATTGACCCTAACTCCTTGTGATTTTCTCCAGAACCCATCTTCTTGAATCTTGATTCTGCCTTTCAGATCTACCTCAGACTGTTAAGTCCTTTTTGAGGAACCTCCCTCTGATACCACTTGATAGTTTTACTTTCAAGACAACCTAAACACCTAGAGGGGGGGGGGGTGAATAGGTTCTAATGCATGTTAACACTTTTTTGGCAGAATTCAATTACAGAATTAAAACACACAGCACAGCAGTCACAGAAATTTAACCATCACAAATTGCACACTGTTTTATAGTGGTTCCCCAAGGTCTGGGTACATCCACTTTCCCCCTTCACCTATCTAGCAGTATGCTAGATTCGGTCAAACTTCCTCTTTACTCAGATCCACAGATCCTACAGCTCAGAACCTGAAAAGGTTCCTACAACTTCAGGCTCAACAGCCCTACCTCAGCCTTATCACAAAGCCTACAACTCAGAGAAGAACCTTCTCCTACACTCAGGCAAACAGCCCTACCACTCAGAGATCAATTCTCCTACACTCAGGCTTTATAACACAGGCTTACAACTCAGATCTGTATTGATAGATCCTACAGAAATTAGAAAAGAAGTTTTTAATGTCCTACCTTAGTTGAGAGAGAAAAGAACAAGACAATTCTTGATCAGCTGATGAAATCAACTGAATCTGAGCTTTCTTCAAAGCTTCTTGAATCTGAACTTAGCTGAGTTGATTTCCAAACAGCTTCTTGAGAAACCAATGATGGCTTCCTTCTTCTTCTTCAAGTGGCTGGATCCCTCTCTATCCAACACCTTTGATGATACTTCTGAATTCTTGAAAGAACTCTACTTAGACTGATCCTGAGATCGTCTTCTTAGATCTTCTGATGAAGATCTTCTTTAATGCCTTGCACTTTCTTGAAGAGAGGACTTGTCTCTTAACTGATGTGTTGATTAAGAATTAATTTCCTCTTGTATATTGTATATGTGTATTTTTCTTCTTCTGAATCTGTCTATTTATAGATCTTCTTCATGGTAACCGGCTGATCCGGTTTCTAATTGACTTCTGACAAGTCTGACAGCTTCAGTTAACCTGTCATAACCCACAGTTGTCAAGTCTTTAAACAGATCTTGTGCCTTAGTCTTGGACAGCAAAGTGTTGAGACAGACTGTCAGAAAGTGTCAAGACCAACTGTCTATATGTGTCGACACAAGTGACTTTGGTGTCGACACAGCCTTTGATGATGTCGACTAGTTTGCCTTTAAGTCGACACTGCTTCTTCAGAACTTCATCTTGAGAATGAGTCGACACAGAGAATTTGTGTCGACTCAACACTTCATCTTTCTTCAGAAAATAACTTGGTCTTGACTTTGCAGTGTGTCGACACAAGTCCTGTGTGTCGACACAGTTATTGTAGATTCAGAACTCAGTATGTGTCGACTCTGCCTTCAGGTGTCGACATAGTTGAGGTCGACTATCTTTCTGTAAGTCGACACTGCTTCCCAGTGTCGACACAAATGTGGTCGACTATCTTTCTGTGAGTCGACACGGCTTCCCAGTGTCGACACAAATGTGGTCTACTATCTTTCTGTGAGTCGACACTGCTTCCCAGTGTCGACACAAATGTGGTCGACTATCTTTCTGTGAGTCGACACTGCTTCCCAGTGTCGACACAAATGTGGTCGACTATCTTTCTCTGTGTCGACACAGCTTCCTTCAAGTGTCGACAAAATTATTCTAAAGTGTCGACCCAGTTTCTTCAGATGGCGACACATGGACTTAGAATAATTTCCTGTATTATTTAATACTTCTTCACCTGCACATGTCAACTTAAAACAACATCAAATACACCTTGATGTATATCATTAAGCTAAGTTAGGCTTCTTCAAATCAGGTACACATTTTCCAATGTACCCAACAGTTTCAGCACAAGTAACGACTCAGCAAAAATGACAAGGTGACGGCTAGGGTTTCCCTTAAGTCACCTTTTTATAATGAGAAATTAGGGTTAACTATTTTGCCACATGTCGGGATGACATTGGACCGCCCATTATTATTAAAATTAAGCCTTATCGAACGGACTGGTCCAAAATAGTCAATAGACGCCAATCCCAAAATCCTGTTCAGTCCGTGTATAGGAATCAGAAACGGTGGGCTGAAAATATGCCAAGTCAAATTCATTGTTGATAGCATACCCACTCGATGAATCGTCAAGATTCGTCATGATCACTCGACGCCTTATATAAGTACAACACTTCTAAGTTAAAATTGTCGAGTGTACCTCCTTTATTCTACGAATTATCGAGTGGCGTCGAGTGCACTCAACACACTCGATGCCTTCAAGCCTCAAGAATAGCCAAGTCAAAAAATCATTGAGTATACAAACCTTCACTCGACGATTCGTCGAGTGGCATCGAGTGCAATCAACGCACTCGACGCCTACAGGCCTCAGAACCATTTAAGTAAAAAAACATTGAGTGGCTTTGAGTCAACTCAGCGCCGCTTTGACTTCACTCTATGCCACAACTTAATTCGTCGAATGACGTTGAGTGGTATTGAGTCCACTCAAGCCACTTTGATTTCACTCAACGCCGAAACTAATTCGTCGAATAGCGTTGAGTGGTATTGACTCCACTCAACGCCGCTTTGACTTCACTCAACGCCGCAACTTCCAGAATAATTCTAAGTCCTAATTCGTCGAATGGCGTTGAGTGGTGTTGCACTCAATGCCTCAGCTTTTCGTCGAATGACGTTGAGTGGTGTTGAGTCCACTCAACGCCACAGCTTATTCATCAAATGGCATTCGAGTGCACTCAACGCACTCGATGCCATGAGTCCAGAAAATATTCTAAGTAAAATACGTTGAGTGGTGTTGAGTCCACTCAATGCCTCAGCATCCAGAGTACTTTTAAGTTATAATTTGTCGAATGACGTCAAGTGCACTCAGCGCACTCGATGCCTTCAGTTTCTAGAATTATTCTAAGTAAAATCTTTCTCTATTTATCGAGTCCAGTTGACTCACTCGACGCTTCCCGAGCCTGAGTCAATTCTCTTGACTCAAAATGCGTGCGAGGGGCCTAACGTGAAACGGGATATTACAAATCCTATAAACAAAATAAAAGATTTCGTCCCCGAAATCAAGCTAAGGCTGTGGAGGAGTAAAGCATGAAAAACAAAATAAACTTTTATATTTACCTTGGGAAAACAACTTCGGGTAGCATTTTTGCATCAAGTCCATCGGCTCCCAAGTGTATTCTTCTTTCCCGTGATTAGACCATTGGACCTTCACTAATGGTACACTTTTCAGCCGCAAGCTTCTTGCCACAGTGTCCACTATCTGCACCGGCTCTAGTCGAATAGATCTATCGGTTGCCACTACTCCATCTGCAGTGGGGATATATTGGTTAGGCCATAGTAGTACCTTCCGGAGCGACGACACATGGAAGACGTCATACAAATTTTCCAGCTCTGGTGGTAGCTCCAGCCGATAGGCCAAAGGGCCTATTCTCTCCAATATAGCATAGGGCCCCACATATCTCGGACTGAACTTCTTCATACCACGCACTCGCGACACTCCATTCATTGGCCTGATCTTCAAGAATACCTTATCACCCACTTGAAATTCTACCATCTGATGCTTCACATTATAGTACTTTGCCTGCCGACTTTGATCCTCAAGCAAGCAGTCTCGTATCAATCTAACAAGCGCATTGGTGTCATCAATGTACTATATCCCCAAAACTTTTGGATTTTCATCCTGCACCCATGACAATGGAGTTCTACACTTTCTACCATAAAGTGCTTTGTGGGGAGCCATCTCGATGCTAGCTTGGTGGTTATTGGTGTATGAAAATTCTATCAGTGGTAGGAGTATTTCCCATGGTTCCCCTCTATCTAATGCACACAGTCTTAAAAGATCCTCCATTGTCCCGATGGTCCTTTCAAACTGACCATCCGTATGAGAATGAAAATCTGTGTTGAAGGTAAGGCGAGAGCCCAGATATGCTGGTACTGCCTTCCACTTCTTGGAGGTGAAGCGACCATCTCGATCGGAGACTATCGTCTTGGTGAGGAGAATATTGGGTTGACTAGTGTTAAGAGGTGCTCGGGATCGATGAAAGATCGTCCTTCCTATGGAGAGAGAGAGAGTCAAAACACACTAGGGTTAGATCCAGAGTAATATTAAAAGGGATCAGGAATCGGGTATTAACCAATAATAGTAAGTGCCTTGTGAAAAGGAGCTTTGGGCTTCAGCCAATCGTAGTTCCTAGTGCCCTCGAGAGCCCTTCATGGGGTATGCCTTGGGCAGTCCTGGGCTAACCTAAACAGTAGGCAAAATAAACTGCAAGAGTAACTAGTATAACTAGGGATTCACTTTCACTCACCTCGATGTCTCGGGATGTTAGGTTGGGTCACTCGGGAAGTAGGCTCGGTGGATTTGGTGATTGGCATGTTGGCCCGGCGAGCTTTGGCTCGGTTGTTGTTTGTGACGGACGGGACGGTCCGGGGAGCCTAGGCCCGGTTGTTGATTGTGGCAGAAGGGATGGTCCGGGGAGCTTTGGCTCAGTTAGCTGATACATAAGGATGCATGTGCATAAAAAATAAGGTGGTGGGTCTTTGATATTGGAGGGTCGATGCACCGACGCCAATACGTTAACTCGACAAGTGTGATTTTGCACTTCGCCGAGTTAAGTCTGGTGGACTTACCGGTAAAGAGTATGCAGGAGCTCCGCTTAGTGCACCAGCATCGAGGCGTACGATAGGTCTGACTGGTAGTGTTATTACTGGTTTAGAGGTGGGCGAGGCCCAACCCATCGCTTTTGTTTGCCACTACAGAGGTATCCTTAGAGGTTTGACTCCAAAAAGGGGGAACTAAAGGTCTGTGTGTATAGAGTCGGGTGGGTGAGTTACACTTGCATGATCACATCATAGCATATTTGCATGTCATAACATCATCAATGTATATAACCCCTGACACCTATTGTATAAAGTAGAATGGGACGCTTTATACATTAGTCCCTACAAAACGACCTCTTGGTTTATAAGCTCGTGTGAGCGTGCTTATAAGTTAAGGTTTATATTCTGTAGATATATACATGCTTGCTAGAAAAACCGACACCCTATCGTATAAATTGGTATGAGACTTTTTATATGATAGGAGCCTTGCAGAAGATCCCTTAGCTTATGTGTTTTCATATAAGTTAAGGTTACTTATTTCTTGTTCAGTTTTTCATATACTGATAGAACTGTTAGATTAGTTCTGTCGTCACCTGCTTCTTGTTCATTCTTCACCCTCACTATCTCTCCTTTCCTCCTCCCCGCTCGTTGCCTAGGAGCCATGGGGGAAGGGGTAGGGGATGATAGGACTTAGTCTTTTAGACTAATGGTTTTTGAACCACATCATTTTAGGGGACCGTGGAGCCCAGCATGGAGGAGCATCCCCGGAGGTCGGCACGCTTGGAGATGGGATAGTCTAGCACCGGAGTTCATACAGCTGGAACTATGAGTCCCAATTGTTAGTAGATGTTAGTTTTTGCTTCCGCGCTGAGTGATATGTAGTGAGGATATTGATGTACCAGGCATTATCATATTTTCAGTACCTATATTATTATTTCTATGGACTCTCCCTTCGTGGAGATTATTTACTGTATATGTGATTTTTGTGGACATGTGTAGAGTTCTTCTATTTCATACTCTCATATTTTGCTACTGTTCTGTGATCGATTTGGCCGACAGGATCAGCGTTTTGTAGTGATGATCTTTCCGGGTGTGAAGGTTTCACCGCAAAGCGGCGGTTCTGGGCCTAAGACCCCGAGATTTAAAAAAAAAAGGTCTTACAAGTTGTATCAGAGCAGACCTCGATTGGAAAGGTAGCAGTCAACAAACCCTGGGTCACCCCCGCGCGAGTTTAGTTTGGCTACAAATTAAGCAGCGGAAGCAGTGGTGTGACCATATGGGGGATCACATGTAAATTGTCCACTTTTGATTAGGTTTTAGTCGATTATTTACAAATGACTTTTGTTATGCATCCCTCGGCACAGCCTACTCCACAGGGCAGAGCCCATCAGACTCTTAATGTTGCACCACCTCCCCCAGTCCCCACTGTGTTCCTATAGTCGAAGATGGGGCAGACTCTGACATCCATACTGGAGGCTTTCAGGGCCCAGCAGGTTTCGGATCCGCAGCCAAACCCGGGGGCCAATTGGTTGAGTATTTTTTGAGGACTTTCTCCCCCGTCTTACTTGGGGACAGAGTCGGCAGTTCGTACGGAGGAGTGGCTGGACATCATATATGAGATGTTGACCGGGATACGGTGCCTATGGGAGGAGAGGGTGCCTTTGGTGGTCTCTTTCTTGGAGTCCCATGCCAAGAGATGGTGGAAGACATCGTTGGACACGACGTTTGCTGATAGAGAGGTTGCAGAGATTGCTTGGGAGGAGTTTAGGGCCGCACTATTGGAGGATTTTGTTCCGCAGTCGACTAGATATGAGCTGGAAGACAGATTTCTAAAGTTAAGGCAGGGCAGCAAGACAGTGCTGGAGTACCACCGGGAGTTCAATCATCTAGCCTGGTTCGCAGACTCCTATCAGCTGGATGAGGCAGGATACACCAAGAGGTTTTACAAGGGCCTACGAGAGGATTTGAGAGAGGCTCTGTTGTTTGTATCCGACGGGCCTATTCCTCGGATATTGGAGATGGCGAAGAGGATTAAGGCAGATCGGCACACTACTCGAGGCCGGAAGCGTCCAACTAAGGATCAGGGCCGGGGAGACAGAAATGATCAGCGAGAGGGTCGTATTGCTGATGGGAGAGATGGAAGAAGGACAGAGGACCAGCCTCATCAGGAGGTGAAACAGGAGCAGAGGGAACCAGTGGTGATGGCTCCTCAGCCTCTCCAGATGCGAGAGCTGCAGAGACTCGGGGGTATGGCATGTCCCCCGCCCGAGTGCTACTACTGTCATCAGGTGGGGCATATCCGAAGGAACTGCCCCATGAAGGGGGCACCACTACCAGCACCGCCGGATGACCCGCCTACTCAGTAGTTTGGAGGTCGAGGACGTGGTCGAGGACGTGGATACCAGGTCGGAGACCGCAGGCAGGAGAGGGAGCAAGTGTATGCACTAGATCTGGCTCAACCACAGAACCCGGAGCAAGTGATCATAGGTACACCAGTAAATTTTAAGTTCTTTCTTTCCTAAATAATTAAACTCATGGATATAGAATTGACAGACTAGGAAAGAAAACCATAACTAGATTTATAAGATATTTAACTACCCTAGGCATAGTCTTCATTAGCGGCAAGCCCGCTTATACGCTATTTGATATGGGTGCTTCGCACTCGTTCGTGTAGGAGGCCTTCGTGAAAGGACTAGAAGGCGTGGAGCGATTTACTGGCTTGATGAGGAGGGTGCGTCTACCCGATGGATCGGAGTTATTCACCTTTTCCCACTGTAACATGGAGACCGAGATCGGACGGAAAGGCATTCGAAGCACCAGCGATGATCCTAAGGATGCCAGTCTTCGATCTAATCCTGGGCATGACATGGTTGCAGTGGAACCATGCCCAGATTGACTGCCTGGCGAAGAGGGTCACCTTGAGGCATGGGGATTCCTATTTTGTCATCGAAGGTATTACATTTACCACCCCTCTCTTGTTGTTATCCCTACAGGCCGTCATGGCCCACCTGTAGGGAGAAGAGATACACCAGGTGTTGTTTGAGATGGTCGAGGACAAGGATTCCATCTCTAGTATTCCTAGTGGTGCAGGATTTTGCCGGCGTGTTCCCAGAGAAGCTGTCAGGGCTACCCCCACTTCAGGAAAAGGACTTCCAGATAAAGCTAGTGTCGATCGCTAAGTCGGTGTCGAAGGCTCCCTACCGGATGGCTCCCAAGGAGCTGGTAGAGTTTAGGAGTCGGTTGAAGGAATTGGTGGAGGCTGGGTTCGTTAGACCGAGTTCCTCGCCTTGGGGAGCTCCGGTACTGTTCATCAAGTAGAAGGACGGGTCGCTCTTACTATGCATCGACTACCGGGCTCCGAATAGACTGACAGTCCAGAATACCTATCCACTGCCAAGGATAGATGAGATGTTTGATCAGTTGGAGGGATCCCATTGGTTCTCAAAGTTGGATCTGAGATCGGGTTACTACCATTTGCGCATTCATTAGGATGATATCCCGAAGATAGCCTTCAGTAGTAGATACGGACTTTATGAGTTTATCGTGATGCCCTTCGGGCTCACGAATGCACCCTCAACCACCATGAGTTTGATGAACTGGGTGTTCGAGCCATACCTCGGCCGGTTTTTCATAGTATTTATAGATGACATCCTCATCTATCAAGAACGAAGGAGGAGCATACACAGCATCTGGCTTTGACGCTGGGGAAGCTCAGGGAGTACCAGCTTTACGCCAAGTTTAGCAAATGTCAGTTTTGGCTGACAGATGTGGCCTTTCTGGGCCATATTATCAGTGGAGTGGGATTGGCAGTGGACCCCGTGAAGATCCAGGCAGTGCGGGACTGGCCTCAGTTTAAGACGACCACGGATGTTCGAAGTTTCTTGGGATTGGTCGGATACTACCGGAAGTTTGTGCAGGTGTTTTCTCAGATAGCCCTCCCACTTACTGCATTGACGAAGAATGATGCTGTGAGGCGGCCTTCCAGGAGTTGAAGAGCTTGCTTACGTCGGCCCCTATCCACGCCCTTCCGTCTGGGAAGGAGGGTTTTCAGGTGTATGTGGATGCGTCTTTTTAGGGGATGGGTACTGTACTGATGCAGCATGGTCATGTGATAGCATATGCCTCACGACAGCTAAAAAAGCATGAGCAGAACTATCCTATTCATGACCTAGAGATGGGGGCGGTAGTGTTCGCGCTGAAGATTTGGAGGCATTACCTCTATGGAGTGCACTGCGACATATTTTTGGATCATAAAAATCTGAAATATGTTGATACATAGAAGGAGCTGAACGTTCGCCAGAGACGATGGGTAGAGTTCCTTTCAGATTATGAGTACACGATACATTATCACACAGGGAAGGCGAATGTGGTGGCAGACGCGCTGATCCGGAAGGCTACAACCTCAGGAGTAGGGCCTCAGTTGATGGCCATGGAGTTGGTTCAGATGTTAGACAAGATGTAGATATCCTTGGTGTCCGAGGATCACCCAGAGCTATACCGGGAGTACCTATCGTCGTTGGTTACCACCGATGACATTTGGGATTGTATCAGAGCTGAGCAGAGGAAAGACGACAAGCTGGAGCCAGTGTTCAGATCCTTGGAGACAGACATGGCTGGGGAATATACAGAGAGAGACGGGCTTATATGCTTCAGAGGCAGAGTGTACATACCGACTGGGGAAAGAATTCCGGGAGGACATCATGACTGAGGCTCACTACAGTAGGTACTCGGTGCACCTAGGCATCACCTAAGATGACGACAAATCTGAAGAAGACCATGTACTGGCCAGGATTGAAGAAGGATATCACCTACTTCGTGACCCACTGCGAGGCATGCCAGATAGTGAAGGCGAAGTGCAGGAACCCCGCAGGATTGTTGCAACCACTTCTGGTGCCGGAGTGGAAGTTCGATGATATCGCGATGGACTTCATACATGGGCTTCCCCGATCGCGGACGGGGAATGATTCGATCTGGGTGATCGTCGACCGGCTGACGAAGGTAGCCAGATTTATCCCGATCAGAAAGGATGACTCGGTTGGTGTGCTGGTTTGGAAATTTATGGAGCAGTTCGTCCGATATCATAGCATACCTAGGACGATAGTATCAGATCGGGATGGACGGTTTACGTCCAGGGAGTGGCGAATAGTGCAGACTTATTTGGGCACTCGGCTGACATTCAGTACAACTTTTCACCCTCAGACGGATGGACAGACAGAGCGCAACAATCAGACTCTGGAGGATTTGCTGAGACTTTGCATATTGGATCGCGGTGAGCCGTGGGAGAGGCAGATACCGTTGATAGAGTTCTCTTACAACAACAGCCACCAGTCCAGCATCGGCATGACCCCTTTTGAGGCTTTATACGGGCGGAGATGCAGGACTCCTTCTGTCTTGGATACAGGACGAGGATCCGAAGGTGCTGGGCTCAGATTTTGTTAACGACACTGAGCCTCAGGTGAGGCTAATACGGGATCAGATGTTAGAGGCTCAAAGCAGACATGCTAAGTATTATGATGCTCGGCATCGTTAGGTGGAGTTTAAGGTGGGAGGACCAGGTATTCATGAAGATCCGACTGATGCATGGAGTTTTACGGGTGCGTGGTCGGAAGAAGAAGCTCAGCCCAAGATATATGGGGCCTTACAGGATCCTGGTGGCGGTGGTGGTCGGCCAGGGAGGTGGCCGGGTGGCCGAGTAATGGGCTTGGAATAGGCTCCAGGTTCGTCCAATCCTAGCCCTTGGCTGGAGGAAGAAGATGACCAGGAGGCCCACGATTTGCTTTAAGATCCGTGCTAGATCTGATTTTATTAAATCCTATTATTTTAATTTCTGTCCTGTTTACTTGTCAGTTTTAAATTAAATATTAAAAATACCTAGGTTCACCTACAGAAAACGTAGTAAACATCCAAGTTGTAGCCCTTGAAGTCTACTTTAATTTAAAATTAATTTCAACCAATTTGCATAAGTGGTTAGACCACATCACTCATTTTGGTGAGGTCTATACCTAGGCTAGATCAGACATTGTTTTTTGGTTCCCCCATCAATCCAGCTGTCCAAATGAATAGAAATTTTGTATGGGGGTCACTCCTACCTTTAAATAGAACATATCAAAAAATGGGAATTTTTTGAGATACTTTTTCTATATTTTTTGTAATTATTTAATAATCCTAGAATAATTTAATTAGGGGGCCTAATGACTTCCAAATTCTCCCAAATTTTGGTGAAAGGTTATTGGGGTCAATAGAAGTCAATGTATAAATTTTAATCCCATTTGGAGATGATTTAGTTTGGGAATAAGTCAACCCTAAGTTGGACCAAAAAGGGGTATTTAGGTCAAAGTGTCCTTTGTGGGTTTTAGTGGCCAAATCACCTCAATAGAGGTTGAAAATTGGGCCACTGATTTGTTATGTTAGTAAGCTCCCTCACATGGATTATGGGGTGGATTAGGGTGGATTAGCCCTAGGACCCAAGTTCAAACCTTAAGGTTGAACTTTGGGGGCTTGTGAGGGACATAGGGTGTTATGTCCTTGGGATTTAGTCCATGTGATCCTAGGGTGGTGAAATGCCCTAGGGAGAGATATGGTGGTAATTGGACACATGTACCCCACTTAAACCACTTAGTAAGTATTTAGGTTCTTAAACCCTAGAAATTATTTAATGGGTCATATGACCTTGAATCTTCGTGGTACTTTGGTAAGGTCAATTTCATAGTATTATTAGCCTCTGGGATTTATCTTAGATTGTTTAGATATCAGTAGCTCACCCTGATAGTTATAGCTTCCATAATGCCCTTTTTGATGATAATGATGTAATTATGATTTATGTGTCTTAGAATGGTTTGAAACTATGGAAAAGCTAATAAGATCTCATGTAGTTGCACTAGTAATTTATTTGTGGTGGTTGAAGCTTTCTTTGTAGTACTTCATTTGTAAAGTAAATTAGTGCACCTTACTTTGATAAACAAGAAATAAATACAATGGCTTGCTGGAATATTTTGATACTTAGCAAGAAAACATTTTAGGGCATATAAAGAAGCATGGAAAAATTGTTAAATGTTGTTTAATTGAGATTACAAGGGTGTGTCTTCATAAAGTGCCTTATTATGATTTTCTTTAGGATAATCTTTTACCGAGTTTGCTGACTTGGAAATTTCATGAAACTTAGGCAGTAAAATATTATGATCATAATATAGCTCTGTTAATTTTTGAGGAATTTTTAGACTAGTATTTTTGGTACTTCCTTCAATACCCCTATTTATATGAATTATTTTGGATTAAATATTTAGAGGTTAAATGATTTGTGAAATTTTATGATATTTAGTATTAACTGATATCTTGTTATTCTACAATGTTCATAATCTTTGTATGGTCATACCCTATGTAATTCTAGTGCTTCATGTTCAAATCACCCATGGAATAATTTTGGAAAAAATTAATTAAATATTAAATTTAATTAGAAAATTATAAATCTCTGGATTTAGACTGAATATATAAGGGTAGACCCTAAATAAATATCTTAGGGCATTTGGATGAAAATTTGGAGTACCCCCTATCATGTACATCATATAACATGGGTTGGTCTGCATTTAGTAAAACTGCGGAAATTGTGATAACATGTGGAATGGTCATAGGGAGATGAGATTATTAGTTTAATCATTTTAGTAAGGTGAAAAAGACGAAAATGGAGCTTCATTAGGAGTCATGATGAGGAGAGGAGTGGGTTGACTGGTGTTAAGAGGTGCTCGGGATCGATGAAAGATCGTTCTTCCCTGTAGAGAGAGAGAGTCAAAACACACCAGGGTTAGATCCAGAGTAATATTAAAAGGGATCGGGAATCGGGTATTAACCAATAATAATAAGTGCCTTGCGAAAGAGAACTTTGGGGTTCAGCCCATCGTAGTTCCTAGTGCTCTCAAGAGCCCTTCACGGGTATGCCTTGGGCAGTCCTGGGCTAACCTAAACATTAGGCAAAATAAACTGCAAGAGTAACTAGTATAACTAGGGATTCACTTTCACTCACCTCGATGTCTCGGGATGTTAGGTTGGGTCACTCGGGCAGTAGGCTCGATGGATTTGGTGATTGGCAGGTTGGCCCGGCGAGCTTTGGCTCGGTTGTTGTTTATGACGGATGGGATGGTTCGGGGGAGCCTAGGCTCGGTTGTTGATTGTGATGGACGGGATGGTCCTGGGAGCTTTGGCTCGGTAGCTAATACATAAGGATGCATGTGCATAAAGTATAAGGTGGTGGGTCTTCGGTATTGGAGGGTCGATGCACTGACGCCAATACGTTGACTCGGCAAGTGTGCTTTTGCACTTCACCAAGTTAAGTCCGGTGAACTTGCCAGCAAAGAGTACGCGGGAGCTCCGCTTAGTGCCCCAGCATCGAGGCGTACGATAGGTCTGACTGGTAGTGCTATTACCGGTTTAGAGGTGGGCGAAGCCTACCCACCGCTTTCGTTTGCCACTACGGAGGTATCCTGGGAGGTTCGACTCCAGAAAGGGGGAACTAAAGGTCTGTGTGCATAGAGTCGGGTGGGTGAGTTGCACTTGCATGATCACATCATAGCATATTTGCATGTCATAGCATCATCATTGCAAATAACCCCTGACACCTATTGTATAAAGTGGTATGGGACGCTTTATACAATAGGCCCTACAAAACGACCCCTTGGTTTATAAGCTCGCGTGAGCGTGCTTATAAGTTAAGGTTTATATTTTATAGATATATACATGCTTGCTAGAAAAACCGACACCCTATCGTATAAATTGGTATGAGACTTTTTATATGATAGGAGCCTTGTAGAAGATTCCCTTAGCTTATGTGTTTTCATATAAGTTAAGGTTACTTATTTCTTGTTCAGTTTTTCATACTTTTATTACTGCCATATATACTGCTAAAAATGTTAGATTAGTTCCGACATCACTTGCTTCTTGTTCATTCTCCACCCTCACTACCTCTCCTTTCCTCCTCCCCGCTCGGTGCCTAGGGGCCATGGGGGAAGGGGTGGGGGATGATAGGACTTAGTCTTTTAGACTAACGGTTTTCGAACCACATCATTTTAGGGGACCGTGGAGCCCAGCATGGAGGAGCAGCCCCGGAGGTTGGCATGCTTGGAGATGGGACAGTCTAGCACCGGAGTTCAGACAGCTGGGACTGTGAGTCCCGATCATTAGTAGATATTTTAGTTTTTGCTTCCGCGCTGAGTGATATGTAGTGAGGATATTGATGTACCGGGCATGAGCCTATTTTCAGTACCTATATTAATATTTCTATGGACTCTCCCTTCATGGAGATTATTTACTATATATGTGATTTTTGTAGACATGTGTAGATTTCTTTTATTTCATACTCTCATATTTTGCTACTGTTCTGTGATCGATTTGGTCGGCAGGATCAGCATTTTGTAATGATGACCTTCCCGTGTGTGAAGGTGTCACCGCAAAGCGGCGGTTTTGGGACTAAGACCCCGAGGTTTAAAAAGAAAAAAAGGGGTCTTACACTATAAGGGTCGTTGCTCTGAAGAGTGATCTCCTCATAAGGTGCCTTGAAGACACTTTCACCAAATTTTCGGGGACGGGTCCATCCTTTGTACCGAGACTTGGGCTCTACATAAGTAGGCCTGACAAATTGACCGTAGGATGAATCAAGATCAAACTTGTTTGTTGGAAAGATAACCTTTTTAAATGAAATTTGGTCTTGAGGAGCTTTCCCATTCTCCTTGGCTAGAGCTTTCTTGGCAGCCTTATTTCTTCTTTGGGCTTTATTTCTCCTAGAAGATTTACTAAGGGCAGCCACATGACCTAAGCCAGCTCCTTTACCTTGAGCAGAGAATTCAGCCACAAGTGGCAGGACTGTCTTGGGATTGGAGAAACTTTCAACAAGTTTCTTTTCAGCAGCAAGTTGTTCTTCAAACTTTTGAATGATTTTCTCCTTCAGGTTCAGGTGCTCGAGAGCTTTATTATATTCTTCCATCGCATCATGGAATTCCTTTTTGAGTGAGTCCATCATTATGACTTCCTCCCTCTCCTCAGCCTTAAGATATTTAGTCTCCTTAGCTTGAGTTCTTGCGACTCTTCGACATTTGTTGTAAGCCTTGATTAACTCTTTGTATTGAGTCATGAGTTCAGATTCATCATCAAACGAACAATACTCATGATCATGGTCAGAAGCATCTGATCCCGAGAGAGGGGTGTGAGAGTTTACCTTCCCAGTGAACTGGGGTTCTTCTTCTTCAAGTGTATTTGTCATGAACCCAAAGTAGGCTTCCTCTTTATCACTAGACTCAGATGAGTCTGTGTCGCTGAGGTTCTTGGCCTTATTGGATACCAGGCTTCTTTCAGTTTTCTTCTTATTACAAGAATATTTCTTCTCCTCTCTTCTTCCACCCTCCTTCTTATGAGGGCAATCAGCTATGACGTGTCCTCGCTTATTGCAACAATAAAAAATAATGTCATAAGAAATATGTTTGTTCGGTTTTGAGTGATACCTGTCTTGACTACTTGAGCCTTTCTTGTGACGATCACCATCATGACGTGATCTTCTGGACGAGGCATCTTTGCCTCTCCGCTGTTTCTTATTGTTTAAGAACTCCTTGAACTGCCTTGAAAGAAGAGAAAACTCTCCTTCAGATAGTTCTGAGCCCGAGGTACTTGGTTCTAAAGCTTCTTCTTCACTCTTTTCCTGTGCGGGAGCAGGAGATGCAGATTTTGACTTCTTCGAGATGTCTTCCTTTAGAGCGACAGACTTCTCCTTGGATGAAGACCGGTTTTTCTCTTTTTTAGCTTTTCTTGAGTTTATTTGGATCTCATACGACATAAGCTTTCCAAAGAGATTATGAGGGTCAGTCTCTGCCAACTTACCAAACTCCCGGATTGCACAAACTTTGTTGTCCCATTCCTTAGTCAGGGATCTCAGAAATTTGTCATTCAGTTCTCCATTAGTGAAGACCCGGCCATAGACTCTTAGGCTGTTGAAAATCTTGAAGAACCCTTCAAAAGTATCAGTAATAGAATCCTTTGGACCTTGTCTGAATGCTTCATATTTCTGATTTAGGAGGGATCTTCTGTCATCCCTTACCTCTTCAGTACCTTCCATCAGGACGATGAGAGACTGCCACGTTTCCTTGGCTGATTGGCAGTGAATCAGATTCTGCAACATAGAATCATGGACTGCACTTGCAATGATATTCTTGGCTTTCTTGTCTAAAGAGACAAGTGCAATCTCATCTTTGTCAAGATCCATAAGCTTCTTTGGAACTTGCCTTATTGGGTCAAAGGTGGAGTCTATCATTGGAACATAGGGTCCTTCTTCCACTATCATAAAAATCCTTGGATCCACAGCTTCCATGAAGAATTTTATTTTTTCTTTCCACATGGGAAAGTTAAGTCTTTGTGCATAAGGGAAGTTTATAAAAATCCTTAGCTCTGTCCATGCTTGTATCCTCTTAAGACAACTAGGAGCAGATCTTTTCAAGATGTTAACCTTTTTGATAAACAACCTCCCTCTGATACCAATTGATGTTTTTAGTTGTCTATCTAAATCATCTAGAGGGGGTGAATAAATGAGGTCTACATCTTTTTGAGGAATAAAAACTTGTAATGACGGAGTGCAGAAAATAAACAAGCAAGCCACTGAAAACAAAAGATTTATAGTGGTTCCCCAACCTTGGGTACATCCACTCTCCACCTCACCGATCTAGCACCACGCTAGACTCGGCTACTTCACTATTAGCTCGGATTGGAAAACAATCCTACAACTCGTAGCAAAGCCCTTATAACTCGGAGTCAATACACTCCTATAAAAATCTCGGAGAACAAAGCTCCTACAACTCAGAGAAAAATCTCCTACAAGAATAAAGTGTTTTACAAAAATATACAAATAAAAATATTTCAGATCTAAGTCTTCAGCCCTTCTTCCTTCTTAAAATTTGAAGCTCTGTCAGAAATAGATCGAAGAAGACAAAAGGCAAAATCTCTGGATCTGAAAACTTAGGATCAGCACGATCAAGGAATAGATCTGTCGATGTTGAAAGTCTTGATCTGTTGAAACCTTCTTGTTCTGAATCTCTTGGATCAGAGAAGGTCAGCGGTGAAGAAGACGATGAACAGCGGTGGCGCTTCCCGATTTAGAATGGAAAATATGCGATTCAGAATACTTAATTTTCTTATTAGGGTTAGTCGATTATGATAAGACCTTTTATAGGACTTGCCTAACGGTCATAATCATTAATGATAGAATACGTGGACCGATAAGAAACGAGATCAATTTAAAATTACTTCCGTCGGGACTTAACAAAAAATTCAAAGAATTGAACTTCATTTCTCGAGTGAAGAATTGACTTCTCGAGAATAACTTCTATTTCTCGAGAAGAGGTATAAGGTTCTCGAGAAGAAGTACTTAAGAAAAATACTGAAAATAAGTTCATGGCTTCTCGAGAAAGAAAAGACTTTTACTTGAGAAATAATTTATGTTACTCGAGAAATAGGTAATGACTTCTCGAGGCTAACTGGGCTTCTCGAGAATAATTTAGACTTCTCGATAAATAACTTCGGCTTCTCGAGTAATGACTTCTGCTTTTCGCGAGACAAAGCTTGGCCTTCTCGAGTAATAACTTCTGCTTTCTCGAGACAAAGCTTGACCTTCTCGAGTAATGACTTCTGCTTTCTCGAGACAAAGCTTGGCCTTCTCGAGTAATGACTTTTGCTTATCGAGACAAAGCTTGTCCTTCTCTAGTAATGACTTCTGCTTTCTCGAGACAAGAACCTTGTTCTTGAGCACTAGACTTAGAACCTCTCGAGAATTTGACTTAGCAAAATTTCTTAACAAGATTTTAATTCTTCTTCTTGGAGATTAGCAACCCATAGTTTCTTCCATATCTTTAGTACTTGAAAAAGAAGTGTGTCCCAATAGAGAGGCTACACATGAGTCAACACCATGGATCACATAATGAGGGATTACATTGTATGGTCCTGTGTTTGGTGACTCATTGTAGACTGACATTGGTCTACACTTGATAATTATAACATGCAAGAACTCAACTTGAAAAGAGTATCAAACACAAACTTAATTCATTTTAGTTCAAGGGTGACTTCATATAAATCTAGGTTATTTTGGATACAATACCCAACAGTGAAGAAGAGAGCGCTGGTTAACTTTTTCTTCCTTCTCCAAGGCACCTAGCTCAGCACTGGCTAGGGAAGGGAAGGATTTCTAGTTCTTCCAAGTAAGAGGTGGGACCTCCAAGCTGAAGCCCACGGTATGTTTTTAGTTCCCGAGACTCACGTCAAATAAGTGATTCGGGAAGAGTAGGTGTGAGCTGCAACTTTATATCCGAACTCTATGTGAAGTCGGATTTCTGGCTTCAACGAAGATCACTCAAAGGCAGCACGAGAGTCTTGGCCACTACATAGACCATTTCCAGGAGTAGATCTCAGAGGTAGAGGAGGTGGATAGTTTCACTCTGATGCTAGCCCTTAAGTTTGCTCTGAAGCAGGGTATCTTCATCATGGAGATGATATCCAAACCCCTGAGATCCTTTGAGGATATGGTGGAGAGGGCGAATACGTTCTTCTAAGGAAGAGGAGAAGAATAAGGAATTCTTGGCACGATTGGATGGAGATGAGCCGTTGAGGAGGGAGAGAGGAGGACCTTCGAAGGTGAAGGCTGAGAGACTGTCAGAGAGGCAGGTTGAGAGGAGGAGAGAAGAGCCAAGGAGAAGGGAGGAGCAGAGGAAGAGAGAAGAGCCCAAGAAGGCGAAAGAGCGGAGCAGGCAGGAGAGGCCTCGAATGCAGGAAAAGAGGAGGCACGTAGAGGATCCAACGAGGATAGGAGAGGCGATTCTAGTATCCTGTAA
The DNA here is from genome assembly GCA_039513925.1 of Platanthera zijinensis. Taxonomy (NCBI): domain Eukaryota; kingdom Viridiplantae; phylum Streptophyta; class Magnoliopsida; order Asparagales; family Orchidaceae; genus Platanthera; species Platanthera zijinensis. Next base: position 69,015,319 of record CM077088.1, on the reverse strand, counting down.
ATTAGCCCTGTTGGGAATATTGCCCTCAATGTTCCCTAGATTTGAAGAGCCATCACAATCAATACTAAGATCATAATTGTATTTGATGTTGTTTAGGTTCATTATGTGCAGGATGCTCCTTGAAATAAAGTATAGACGGGTTTTCTAAGTGATTGTGACAGGTGGTCACAAGGAAGGAAGGTGGAGAGACAGAAATTTGTCTAAGTCCACATTCGTCGAGTGAAGCCAGTTCACTCAATGCCAGATATCAAGGAAGGATGCTGGAAAGACTCAAATTCATCTAAGTCCACAGACATCGTATGAAGTCATTTCACTCAACGCCATATAACATAAGGTGTCGAGTAAAGCTCAGTCTGTCAAAGCTTCTGCATTGGCAAGGAATAAATTCGATTAAGTGCAGAATCGTTGAGTGAGGATAGCTCACTCAATGCCTGAAGAAAGAAGCGTTGAGTCAAGATTAAGCAGTCAAAGCATTTGAAGAATTTGTCAAGAATTCTAGCTAAGTCCAGAAGCATTAAGTAAGGACAACTCACTCAATTTCCAAAGAAGCAAACGTCGACGGAGCAATGATCAGTCAAAGCTTAAGAAGAGATAGACATTAAAATCTATCTAAGTCCAGATGCATTGAGTGAGGACAGCTCACTCAACGCAAGCTCATCAAGAAGAAGGGCTAAGTACAGAAGCGTTGAGTGATGAAGGCTTGCTCAACACACTTATAAAGAGAGATGCGACTAAGTACATAAGCATTGAGTGAATCCAGTTCACTCAATGCCTTAGCATGAAGGCAACCAGTCAATGAAGTGGCTAAGTCAAGAACCATTGAGTGATAAAGGTTCACTTAACGCACTCAACGCCTGACATTATATAAGAAATTGGCTAAGTCCAAATTCGTTGTGTGAATCTAGTTCACTCAATGCACTCAACGCCAAATCAGCAGAAAGATTGTCCAAGGATAAAAGCGGTGAGTGATGAAGGATCACTCAGCACACTCAACGTCTAACAGTGCAGAGATACTGGCTAAGTCTAAATTCGTTGAGTGATGAAGGTTCACTCAACGCCTGGCTGTGCAGAATAATTGGCTAAGGGTTTTTGCGCTGAGTGAAGGCCATTCACTCAACGCCTGGGATGAACTAGCTGAATTTTGCTAAGTCCATAAGTTCTAACGTCAACAAATGTCAGCAACGTTCAAAATGTTTCGGAGAAGTCTATAGTACACGACAAATGGCGTCGCAGGCCTACTGTATGACTTTTCCTATAAAAGCAAAGTTACAGCCAACAACTTTAATGGGGCCCATGGGTCAAATAGTCGTTGGACGGTGGATGATAAAAGGATAGAGATCGGCGGAAGCAAAATAACTTTTAGGGTTTAACATTTCGCAAAGAGGCGGAACTTCATCGTCTTCTCACTCACCATTGTTGCAGAGTTTGAAGCTAAAGTTCAAACCCGCTGATCTAAAAGTTCACCCAGATAGTTATAGTGATCTTCACTTGCTACAGCAAGTTCAGAAGAGATTTCTGAGAAAGAAGAAGAAGCAGAGCATTCTAATTTCTGTAATGAAGGTTAGCTGATTGAATAATACTAATTAGAACTATCAAATCATTGTCTTCATCAGCAAGAGCAGAAACATGTGTTTCTGAGTTTCTTCCAACACAAGTAGCATCTTTCTGAAGATCATTATTCTTATTGCTGTGAAGAAAGTTAGGGCTGAGATTTTCTCAGCTCAGGAAGTAGAAGACTCAGAGAAGTCTCTCTAGAGTCAAATCATCAACAAATACCTTCTTTTCTGTTGGATCCTTTGAATCTGAGTTGTAAGTCTAAAATTATAAAGGCTTAGGTAGGATCTAGTTTTGGATCTGAGTTGTAGGATCATTTGTTGAAATGAGTGTAGGGCTTGTGTGCCTGAGGTAGGGCTGTTTGCTTGAGGTAGGAGAGTCATTCTCTTTAAGTGTAGGGCATGTGTGTCTGAGTTGTAGGATCCAGCTTTGGATCTGAGTTAGGGCCTTGGGCCTGAGCAGTATGAGAGTCATCCTCTCTGAGTTGTAGGGCTAACTTCCTTAGCCTGAGCTGTAGGATAATTTATTTAGTCTGAGGTAGGTGATCTTTGGATCACTGAGTTGTAGTAGCAAGCTTGCTCTGAGGTAGGGTTTTGTGCCTGAGGTAAGTCTTGGAGGAGACTGAGAGATCCTGAGGGATCTGTGTTGTAAGCTCTTAGGAGCCAAGTTTTGGAGAAGTGTCTTATCTAACACACTGTTAGAAAGGTGGGAGGAACAGTGGATGTGCCCATAATCTGGGGAACCACTATAAATCCGGTGTGTGCTTTGTGATTTCTTGAAATCCAACATATAACTAACACATAATACACCTAAAGAGGGTAAAGTTAGGATTTATAAAGAGACCAAAAACCTATTCTCCCCCCTCTAGGTGTTTGGTTATCCTTGAAACTAAAGACTTTAAAGTGGTATCAAAGGGAGGTTGCTCAAGAAGGACTTAACAGTCTGAATAGATCTCCAAGGGTAACTGAAAGAAGTATACTTATGAGTTCAGGAGAGAACCATAAGGAGCTGGGTTCCATGAAGCTTCCCATCTGTAGGAAGGAGAGCTTTTGGATTTAGAAAGAGAGGGTCATGCTTTTCATGGAGGCATCTGACCCAAGGATCTTTATTACTGTCAAAGAGGGACCTTTCATCCCTATGAAAGTCTCAGTTCTAGATGAAACAGTCTAGACACCAAAGAAATACTTAGAGATGACCAAGGATGAGGTCATTCTTGTCACCATGGACAAGAGAGATTAAAACATCATAGTCAGTGCTATTGATGATTCAACCTTCCAGAAATTGGTTCACTGCCAGACCTCCAAGGAGATGTGGGACACTTTGGTGGTCTACATGGAGGGCACAGAGGAGGTCAAAGATGACAGGAAGTCCATGCTCAACCATGAGTATGAGACTTTCAGGCAGTCCCAGAAAGAGAGCATAGTTGGATGCTATGAAAGATTTTTCAGAATAGTAAATGAGCTGAGAACTTATGGGAGAGTCTTCAGCCATTATGAGCAGAATGACAAGTTCCTTAGATCTTTAAACCGAGATTAGGACACCAAAATATGTGCCATCAGAGAGGTGGCAAAGTTGGTTGATACTCTACCTCACACTCTGTTTGGAAAGCTGCTCTCTTATGAGATGCAGCTAACTGCCAGGAAAGAGGAAGAGACCATTAGCAAATCCCAAGCCAAGGAAAAGTATTTAGCCTTCAGAGCTGACAACACTAAGAGGAGCAAGGAGAGGATTGCCTCTCCTCCAAGGAGGCCTGCTGATTCAGACAATACAGGGCCTAGCTCATCAGACTATAGTAGCTCTGATGAAGAATTTGATGCCTTCTCCAGGCAGTTTCAAAAGCTGATAAAGAGGAAGCAGTGGAGGAGTAGACCATCCTCCTCCTATCATCATAGGAAGAACCACTCCAAGGGAGACATGTATGACACTAAACCTTGTAAACATGTTTCATCTAAAGTTGTCTGCTATTATTACAGCAAGCCTGAGCATGTGATAGCTGACTTCCCAGTCAAGAGAAGAGAGGCTAGTGAGAAAAAGGTCCACCGACATAAGGGCAAGAAGGAAAATTCCTTTATTTCAAAGAAGGAGAAGAGCTGGTGTCAGTCTGACTCAGCATATTCTGAGTCTGAAGAAGAATAAGCCTATATAGGGCTCTTTACTGCTGAAGAAGAAGCTGGAGAAGAAGCTAAAGTCTATCCTGCTGCCAGGATAGGGATCAGGGCCCCTCTGTCGCATTCAAATAGTAACTCAGAGGAGGATGAAGATGAAGAAGATGCCAACAGCTGCTATGGGCTGATGGTCAGATCTGATGAAGAATCTAGCCAGGGTCAGCCTAGTCCAGAAAAGGTATTCTCCCTATCCAGCTCAACTTCTGACTCAGATTATGAGACTAGTCCAAATTCTGAGGCATCATCATCCTATAATGAAGATGGGTTAGAATCTGAAGAAGATGTCAATCAATTGATTGACAAGTATAATGCTCTTCTGGATGCCTTCAGGAGATGCAAGAAGCTGGCTTAAAAGCAAGCTGAGGAGATTATCTCCCTTCAGCTAGCTGCCTCCCAACAGGCTGAGATAGCATCCTTGCTGGATCAAAAGGATAGGGAATTTAGACAACTGAAAACCATTTCACTCATTCAGAATGACACCATCAAGTTCAATAATAGTCTCATTAGGGATCTTGAAGAGAAACTCTAGAGAGAGAAAAGGATAGTGGCTAGTTACTCTAAGCCAAGTACTATGTTGCCCCTAATAGACTCCTTCTCCTCTTAGAAGGGTAAGAAGGAGTTGGGGTTTAAGGGAAGTACAAGAGTTGCCTATTCCAAAGGGAAAGGCAAAGCTCGTGTTCAGCCTCTAGCATCCAAGCCTCCTATTCCTTTTAGGAAAGTTCAATTGCTTTCAAACTGGTATGACCAAGAAAGCATATATGGTCATTGGATGAATGGTAGATCCACTGGTGTGAAAAAAGATGTTCATATCCATAGTGGAAGATATAGTAGGGGAATGAGTGCCTTTAAGGGTCCCCATGAGGAAATTCAAATGACCCATCATGGACCATTTGTCTTTGGTACACCAGCCCCCTCACTCAAGAATAAGGACGTGGCATTCACTCAAGACCTTCCAACAAAGACTCAGACTAAGGGTAAGTCTATCAGTAGACCAGATCTAGCTGTCTCTGATGCTGTAAATAGCCTGTCTTTTGCAAAGAAGACTGCTGTAAATGGCATTCAGATCAAGCCAAGAAAGTCTGCTGAAAGACTCGTCTTCAGTCAGATCCTTTCTGAAAGGAACCTGAAGAAGGTTGTTGCTCCTCTTCTTTCTATACAGTCAGCAGTTAATCAAACTGCAGGACCTGCTCAGAAAAGAAGATATAACATTCATAAGTGTTGGTGTTGTGGAAAGGTGGGGAATTTTGCCCTAGATTGCTGGCATAATCCAAGTGTGCTCAGAGCAAATGTTAGTCTTCCTGTCAGAAAATCTGCAGGAAGACAGGTTCCTCTTCAGGCTAATCAAAACCTAGGACCCAATAAATATTAGGGCCCTAAGGTAAGATAAATTATTTGTTGTAGGTTAGTTTAAGTGCCTATATCCCTATATGGTACTTGGATAGTGGTTATTCTAGACACATGACTGGAACAAGGAGCAATCTAAAGAAGTACACTCCAGTGAAGGATGGCCCCAAAGTTATCTTTGGTGGTTCAGATAGATGAGTGATAAGAGGCTATGGTAAGATTACCAATGTCATAGTCACCATCTCAAAAGTAGCTTATGTTGAAGGGTTGCAACACAACCTCATAAGCATAAGCCAACTCTGTGATTTTGGCTATGTCATTGCATTCCACATGGATGAGTGCCAATTTAAGAGGTCAAGTGACCAAGAGATCATCTTGACATGCACTAGCAGTGGAAATGTTTATTGTTTAAACTTTCTATGTCTTAATAAAGACTCTCCTATATGTCTAGTTGCAAATGAGAAAGTCTCATATTGTGTACAATGACACAAGAGACTAGCTCATTTGAATTATAATACTATTGGCAAGCTCTTTAGTGAAGATCTAGTTAGGAGTGGTCTCAAGATGAAATGCACTAAGGAAGGTATTTGCTCAGCATGCCAGAAGGGAAAGCATACCAAAGCTTCCTTCAAGGGCATTGGGACCAAAGATTCTATGAGTTGTTTATACCTCCTTCATATGGGCTTGTTTGGCTCTATGCCATATCATATTCTTGGTAGGAAAGTCTACACCCTTGTGGTGGTTGATGACTATTCTAGGTTTGCTTGGGTTTTCTTTCTTAAGAAAAAGTCTGAAACCCCTAATGTCTTCAAGGCTTTTGTCAAGCAGATTAAGAATGAGTTAAATAGTACTGCAGTCAAAATCAAAAGTGGCCATGGGACAGAATTCCAGTCTGAAAGCATGATAAAATTTTGTGAAGAGAAAGGGATTTATCAAGAATTTTCTTCTCCAAGAATACTCCAGCAAAATGGGATTGTTGAGAGGAAAAATCGAACTCTTATAGAGGTTGGTAGGACCTTACTGACACATCTCTCCCAGAATATTTCTGGGCTGAGGTAGTAAATATTGCATGTCATGTAATTAATAGAGCTTCTATCACTAAGAGCCACAAGAAGACTCCCTATGAGAATATGAAGGGCAAAAAATCAAACCTGGGCTATCTCAGGATCTTTGGTAACAAGTGAAGTGCTAAATAATGGGAAGTATTATGTGACTAAGTTTGCTTCCAAGTCCTATGATGGGATTTTTATTGGGTACATCAATCATAGTAAGGCCTATAGGATCTACAACTTGGAAAGTCAAGCTGTTGAAGAGTCTATTAATATAGTATTTGATGAGTCAACTATGATTAACAGTGAGCTGCCAAGCTCCTCTTCTAGTCCTGCAAGTACAGAGCTGATGATGGATAAGCTAACCATCAAGGAAGCTGCTCCAGTAGTCCAAGATGGAGTGGATATTCTAGAAGAAGGGAAAGGCACACTTGAAGTGGATGAAGATCAGCTAGATGAAGCCACTGAAGCTGAAGGAAGATTGGCTCCAGTTGTTAGGCATCTAAGAGATTATCCAAGATACTAAATAATTGGTGATGCCAACCAAGGAGTGATGACCATGAGCAGAAGTCTCAATACAACAATGTATTCAAGTTTCCTGTCATAGGTTGAGCCCAAGAGATTTGAAGAGGCCAACATATATCAGTTATGGATTGTAGCAATGCAAGAGGAACTGAACTAGTTTAAGAGGTGTAAGGTCTAGAAGCTGGTTCCTAGAACACAAGGACATAATGTTACTGGAGTCAAGTGGATTTACAGGAATAAACTTGATGAAAATGACATAATAATAAAAAATAAGGTAAGGTTGGTAGCTAAGGGGTACAAAAAAGAAGATGGTATTGACTTTGATCAAACTTTTGCCCCTGTAGCAAGATTGGAAGCCATCAGGCTATTCCTTGCATATATTGCATACAAAGGATTCAAAGTCTACCAGATGGATGTGAAGTCATCCTTCCTGAATGGTGACTTAAAGGAGGAAGTCTATGTTGAATAGCCTTTAGGTTTTGTTGATTCTAACTCACCTAACTTTGTTTATAGACTTAGGAAAGCTCTATATAGGTTGAAGCATGCCCCTAGAGTATGGTATGAGACATTGTCTAGCTTTCTCATTGAGAATAAATTCTAAAGGGGGAGATAAACAGGACCCTGTTCCTAAGGGAATCTAAGGTCAAGGTCATACTAATCCAAATTTATGTAGATGACATAATTTTTGGGTCTACTGATGACAACCTTTGCAGGAAGTTTGTCAAACTTATACAAGAGAAGTTTGAGATGAGCAGTATGAGTGAGCTTAAGTTCTTCTTGGGTCTCCAAGTAAGATAGACTGAAGATGGATTGTTTATATGCTAGTCTAAGTTCACCAGGGAGTTGATCAAAAGTTTGGAATGAAGACTGACTCCATCATGAAAAACTCCTATGGGGTCAAGTATTCATATAGACAAAGATGAGCCAAGGAGAAACCTGTTGATGAAACTTTGTATAGAAAGATAATTAGCTCCCTTCTATATCTTACTGCAAGTAGGCTAGACATCATATATGCTATATGTGTTTGTGCTAGGTATCAGGCTAGACCTAAAGAATCTCACTACTCTGCTATTAAGAGGATTCTGAGGTATCTTAAGAGCACACCAGATCTTGGCCTATGGTACCCTAGAAATAGGGACTTTGAACTAACAGGCTATTTAGATGCAGATTTTGTAGGCTGCAAAGAGGACAGGAAGAGCACATCAGACACCAGTCAGTTCTTGGGAGGAAGGCTTGTGTCTTTGAGCCGCAAAAAGCAGACCAGCATTGCAATTTCAACAGCAGAGTCAGAGTATATCTCAACAGGTAGATGTTCTGCATAGTTATTATGGATCCAGCATTAGCTCTAGGACTACAACATCCAGATAAGTAACACCATCATATATTGTGATTCAACTAGTGCAATCTCAATTGCTAAGAATCTTTTCTCTCATAGCAGGACTAAGCATATTGAGATTAGGTATCATTTTATTAGGGAGCATGTGGAAAAGGAATACATTTCTTGAGTTTGTCCCCACAGACAAGCAAGTGGAAAACATCTTTACTAATCCACTAGATGAAGTCAAGTTCAACACCTTCAAATTTGAGTTGGGTATGTTGAACTTTGTATAGCTTCAGTTGCTCCTAATTTACTTTTATTGCAAGACTCACTTTTCTTGCTGGTAGATAAGTCTTTCAATTGGTATCAAGACTGTCAAGTATTTCCAATAGTATCAAGACTTAGATGGACTCAAGTGTCTAGTAAAGAGAACGACAACAGATGCTCCTGTAGAGGGGGAGCAAGTCAAGATGCTCCTGTTGAGGGGAGCAAATCCAGCAATTGTAGGAACAAGTTCAGCTTCCTTGGCAATGCACAGACTGAGGGGGAGATCAACCCTAGTGGATGGTTTCTACTGTGAAGTCACTGCTACTGCAAAAAAGACAATGCTGCTGTAGGAGGAGAGGAGAATGCCAGCACCACCCTGACTACAACTGCATTCTGCAGAGGTTTTAAGTGGTATGAGGAGTGGCATTAGCTCAGTGGATAACTGATAGCAACTAGCTCAAGTGGATCAATGGACCACTCAAGTGTCAAGTGGCTGCAGTGATGAGTTCCATCAGTGGTATCAACACAAGAGGTATGATATCTAGTCAAGTAGTTTTATCACTAGGATAATTTCTCAAGTGGTGTCAACACAAGATTTTTGCTAGGATCAAGAGATAAATTCTCTGGTGCATGATCCTTTCACCTCCCTCATTAGATAATTTTATTTTGAAGAAGACAGAAAGGGGGAGATGTGGGAAATACCCTAAACCCCAAATGGGGTGGTGTAGGAAATAGTGTGGGCAATACTTGACATGGCCAGGTCATGTTCAGTTAGTGCATATTACTTGAAAAAATTCAAGTAGTATGAGGAGTGCAATGAATGCATATTGGGCCATTGCATTTTACTGTCTCACCTCCAAGTGGTATAAGAAAAGTGCATATGCTTGAGCAAATGCTCAAGTGGTATGAAAAAGTAATGACTTGGCATGTTGAGTCAATGCATTTAAATGGAGAACATTGTATTGTTATGCTAGTAATTCAAGTGGCATAAGAATGCTACATCTGCCAACTTACAGCTGCTTTGAATTTTCAAGTGGTATGAGAAAGCTTACAACTGCCTTGAATTTATATGCTTTATGTGAAAATGCTTCTTAGTATTGTTGTGTGTTCTGCCTTCTTCAAATAGGGGCAGATTGTTGGGAATATTGCCCTCAATGTTCCCTAGATTTGAAGAGACATCATAATCAATACTAAAAACATAATTGTATTTGATGTTATTCAAGTTCATTATATACAAGATGCTCCTTGGAACAAGTTTAGATAGGTTGTCTAAGTGATTGTGACAGGTGGTCACAAGGAAGGAAGGTGGAGAGATAAAAATTTGTCTAAGTCCACAGGCGTCGAGCGAAGCCAGTTCACTCAATGCCAGATATCAATGAAGGATCCTGGAAAGACTCAAATTTGTCTAAGTCCACAGGCATCGAGTGAAGGCAGTTCACTCGACGTCATATAACATGAGGCATCGAGTAAAGCTCAGTCTGTCAAAGCTTCTTCATTGGCAAGGAAGAAATTCGAATAAGTCCAGAATCATTGAGTGAGGATAGCTCACTAAACGCCTGAATAATGAAGTGTTGAGTCAAGCTCAAGCAATCAAAGCATTTGAAAAATTTGTCAAGAATTCTGGCTAAGTCCAGAAGCGTTGAGTGAGGACAACTAATTCAACGCCCAAAGAAGCAAGCGTCGACAAAGCAATGATCAGTCAAAGCTTAAGAAGAGATCAATATAAAAATCTGACTAAGTCCATATATGTTGAGTGAGGACAGCTCACTCAACGCAAGCTCATCAAGAAGATGGGCTAAGTATAGAAGCATTGAGTGATGAAGGCTCACTCAACGCACTCATAAAGAGAGATGCGGCTAAGTATAGAAGCGTTAAGTGAAGCCAGTTCACTCAATGCCTCAGCATGAAGGCAGGCAGTCATTGAAGCGAATAAGTCCAGAAGCGTTGAGTGATGAAGGTTCACTCAACGCACTCAATGCCCTGGCATTGCACAAGAAATTGGTTAAGTCCAAATTCGTTGAGTGAAGCCAGTTCACTCAATGCACTCAACGCCTAATCAGCAGAAAGATTGTCCATGGATAAAAGCCTTGAGTGATGAAGGATCACTCAACGCACTCAACACCTAGCAGTGCAAAAAATGTTGGCTAAGTCCAAATTCGTTGAGTGATGAAGGTTCACTCAATGCCTGGCTGTGCAAAATATTTGGCTAAGAGTTTTTGTGCTGAGTGAAGGCCATTCACTCAGCGCACTCAATGTCTGGGATGAACTAGCTGAATTTGGCTAAGTCCACAGATGCTGACGTCAGCCAATGTCAGTAAAGTTCAAAATGTTGCGGGAAGTCTACATTACACGACAAATGGCACCGCAGGCTTACTGTATGACTTTTATTATAAAACTAAAGTTGCAGCCAACAACTTCAATGGGGCCCACAGTCAAATAGCCGTTGGACGGCGGATAATAAATTGATAGAGATCGACGGAAGAAAATTAACTTTTAGGGTTTAACATTTTGCAAAGAGGCGGAACTTCATCGTCTTCTCACTTGCCATTGTTGCAAAGCTTGAAGCTGAAGTTCAAACCCGCTTATCTAAAAGTTCACCCAGATTGTTGTAGCGATCTTCACCTACTATAGTAAGTTCAGAAGAGATTTCTGAGAAAGAAGAAGAAACAGAGCATTCTTATTTCTGCAGTGAAGGTTAGCTAATTGAAGAATATTAAGAACTATCAAATCATTGTCTTCATCAGCAAGATAAGAAACCTGTGTTTTTGAGTTTCTTCCAGCACAAGCAGCAGCTTTCTAAAGATCATTATTCTTGTTACTGTGAAGAAAGTTAGGGCTGATATTTTCTCAGCTCAGGAAGTAGAAGATTCAGAGAAATCTCTCTGGAGTTAAATCATCAACAAACACCTTCCTTTTTGTTTGATCCTTTAGATCTGAGTTATAAGCCTAAAATTATGAAGGCTGAGGTAGGATCCAGTTTTGGATCTGAGCTGTAGGATCATTTATTGATCTGAGTGTAGGGACTATGTGCCTGAGGTAAGGTTGTTTGCCTAAGGTAAGAGAGTCATTCTCTCTAAGTGTAGGGCCAGTGTGCCTGAGTTGTAGGATCCAGCTTTGGATCTGAGGTAGGGCCTTGTGCTTGAGCTGTAGGAGATTCATCCTCTCTGAGTTATTGGGCTAAACTCCTAGCCTGAGCTGTAGGACTATTAATTTAGTCTGAGGTAGGTGATCTTTGGATCACTGAGTTGTAGGAGCAAGATTGCTCTGAGGTGAGGCTTTGTGCCTGAGGTAAGTCATGGAGGAGACTGAGAGATCCTGAGGGATCTATGTTGTAAGCTCTTAGGAGCTGAGTTTTGGAGAAGTGTCTTATCTAACACACTGTTAGAAAGTTGGGAGGGACGGTGGATGTACCCATAATCTAGGAAACCACTACAAATCTGGTGTGTGGTTTGTGATTTCTTGAAAGATAAAGATTTATAAAGAGACCAAAAACCTATTCACCCCCCCCCCCTCTAGGTGTTTAGCTATCCTTGAAACTAAAGACTTTCAGACCCTAATGGAGGCAGCCTGCTAGGTCGCGGTTTAGTTGCAGGATAGGAGGAACGATTACTAATAAGGTGGAGGCCGGAGAGGAGCTGGAGGAGAGGAGATGTCCATTGTCTGATAGGGCAATAAACTTCGCAAGCAGGAGGTGCGACGGGCGAGGCGTTAGGAGGTAGAGATTCCCCTCTACTTCAATCTGCATTGGGTATAGGGGCATGGGATGATGGTCTGCCCGGAGTTTTGGGAGGCGAGGAGGAGGCTGGAAGCCGGAGCACCGGAGAGAGAACAGCCAAGGCAGGAAGCGCCGACAAGACTGGTAGTGTTCCAAGCTCTGGTAAGGAGGAGGGATGAAGACCGGGTCGACCTAGGAGGTTGCAGAGCGGTCATCCACGGCCCTAGAGGTTGGCAGGTTGGAGTGATCAACGACGGGGCTTGACTCGGGGCTTCTCGCAAGGGGAGCCTCCATCAGATCTATCGGAAGAACGTCGCCTCTACCTCTCAGAGCATCGCCTCGACCTCTCAAGTTCTGCCGCCATTGGATGAGATCACCTTTTCCGAGGAGGACATGTTAGGGAATGAGAACCTCTTCCATGATGCCCTAGTCATTCAAACTGCCATCGAAGACTTCATCGTCAACTGAATCCTAGCGGATAACAAGAGTTCGATGAATATCATCTTCAAAAGAACCTTCGTCGGGCTTCGGGTTGAGGTGTCCAGGGTCCAAGCCGCAGATGGACCCCTCTTTGGCTTCTTAGGAGAAAAGAAAGAGGTGGAGGAAGGAGTGGACCTTCTGGTTAACCTTGGAGGGACTTCAATCTGATGCTGCTTTGTCATCGTCTATGAGTAGAACTGCTACAACGCCATATTTGGGCGTCCCCTCATCAACTACTTCAAGAAAGTTCAATCATCTTATCTTCAGTGCCTGAAATACTACCGGGGAGATGTCCAAGTGAGGATTAGGGGAGATCCAAAGGCTTCCAGGGAGTGCTACCTGAATGCTGTCAGTACGATCAGCTAGATGGAGGACGCGGAGAGGTTGGAGAAGCATCTAGAGAGGGAGGAAGGCCTGAGGGCTGTTGAGGAGCTAGAAGTGATCTCTCAGAGTGGAGAGTCGGGGATACTAAAGGTCGAAGGATCTATGACGACGGAGGGAAAGATGGAGATGGTCGGGTGTATGTAGGAGAACGTGGAAATCTTTGTCTGGAGTGCTACAGAGATGCCATGGATCGATGCTGATGTTACCTGCCATCGCATCAACCTGGATCCCAAGATTGCCACAATCCATTAGAATCAGAGGAAGAGCACCACCGTGCTAGCTGGGCCGATCAGAGAGAAGGTGAAGAAGCTGCTGAAGGCAGGGTTCGTTTCAAAGATCCAGTATCCATCCTGGGTCTCCAATGTTATAATGGTGAAGAAGTCCAGAGGGGGCTGGCATTTATGTATCAATTTTTCTATCTTAAATAAAGCCTGCTCGAAGGATTGCTACCCCTTGCCTCAATCGACGCGCTAGTTGATGTAGGATTTCACGTGCAGTGGTGGGGCGAATTTTTTAAAAAAATTCCCAAACACCATTCAATACATAGGGATCGAATATACCAAAGCAATGCAAGACAGGCTTAACAAAATAAACCCTAACTCATCACATCTAATCCATCACATGCGTTAGAAATTATACCTCTAGAGAACAATCTCTAGGCGGAAGAGGAAGACATGTCGGAGAAAATGATAGCGATCCCACCGCAACAACGAGGCCGATCGCCTCGCCTCTTGGTTCACCTTGAACCCGAACAGAAACAAATCTCTATTCCGTTGACGGGGAATAGAAGCACTAGCTTAGAACTTCTCTTCTCTTACACTGATGACTCCAAGTGTCCGAATCACACTAGTCGCCGGGTAGGAAGAGAAAAGAGGATAAGGATCTGAAAACCGCTGTGGAGAAGGAGCAGACTCAAGTCATCACACAAGCTGCGGCCGACCGGGAAGGAACACATAGGGTCGGCGAGCAGCAGGGCGAAGGCGGCGGGAAACTTGCCCGGCGACGGAGCAGCGGGCGGCGGGGCTTTGGCGGCGGCAAGCTTGCCCGGCGATGGAGCAACGGGTTGCGATGGCGGCGGCAAACTTGCCCGGCGACGGAGCGGGGAGCTGCGCGACTATGGCGGCCGGAAGCTCCAGATCGCAAATCCCCCCCCCCCTTCAAAACCCTGTTGTGCGGCTAGGTTTAAAAAAAACCCTGAAGCTCCTCTCCTCTCCGGTTTTCTTATCTATATATAAGTTTATAAACTTATATATATATATATATATATATATATATATATATATATATATATATATTATATATATATATATATATATATATATATATATATATATATATATAACATATATATATATATATATATATCTTATATATATAAATACTCACATATATATATTTATATATAACTTATATATATACATATATTTTGTATGTGTGTATACTTTATGCACATATACATGCTACATATATATATATATATATATATATATATATATATATATATAATCCCATAACGTATATACACACATATATATACGCTCAAAAACTCCAATCACTGTGCACTCCTACCGAAAATAATTACGACGACTCGCTCCATCACAATTTTTTTGATAGTCGCACATGAATCCTATCTAAGCATGTCGAGTCACGACATTAGTCGTTCGCACCGTATTTAGATTAAAAGTTCTATAAAATCAAATACCCCAAATAAGCCGAACGGATGTTGTTCCCGTTCATTTGGTGCGACCTTAAAGAGGAACAATGTCGTCAAGGATATAATATAACATCCTATATTATGGACTATAAGAGGCTTTATCACTGCATTATAGTCTCCCCAACAACATGGTAACTAGGTAACGCAATGAATGACCTGTGTCTATTTCTTTGTCACATGATATCATAAATATTGTGCAAACTGGGACTGTGTCAATTTCGCACTATATTTGTCTTTCTTGGCCTCACAAGTGAGTTGTATTTATAACTACGTTAGTTATAATGCATGCTATACAACCTCGCTCGGCCAGGGGCCCGACTATATCATTACCAAAATAATTTGGGGACAAAATGATATTTCGATGTGCACATTTCCTACGCGTAAGTATGAACAACGAATCATAGTATTTATCACCATCAGAGGACAGTTTTCAACTATAATCACGTTGCCCACACTGACACGCTAAATCTACACATCTTGTATTTCCAAATTAATAGACACGTTGTAAACATTATTGACACTTAACACATTCCACATAATACTACAACATAAAATATGTCACTCTCAATATGTATGAAATCACACGCATACACACTCATATGATTAAACGATAATCATTTATCAATATTTATAGAACTCAAACGTACTTTAATCGATATGACAATCTTAACTCGGCAATCAATGTTCCTCTTTAATTACCACGATTGTGAGGATAACTTAAGATTACATGACTTAATAAAAACCATGGTTCTATGGTTCAAGACCAAGCGCATCTTCCCAAACCTTACACGATACAAATCATATAATCAAGGAACAAAATGTTACAACATTCTAAAACGTGAACATAAGTAAATAGAAAAAAAAGATAACTTTCAAAACACCACTTCCTTTAGTCTCCCACTTGTTTTCAAAGTTTCTTAAATTATAGAAACTATAAAAGAAAAGGAGCAACCTTATAAACATTCATCAAGCCACTCTCCATGGTCACGTAACCCCATAGATTCGAAATGAATTTCGCCCTTAGCTTGAGATAAAGGTTTGGTGAAAGGATTAGCTGTGTTGCTGTTAGTGTTTATCCATAAAAGTTTAATCTTCCCTTCCTCGATGAAGTCCCGCGTTACAAAATACTTTCTATCCATGTATTTTGTCTTGTGATGCAACCTTGGCTCCTTAATTTATGAAATGGAGGCACTATTGTCGCAAAACAATTTCAAGGAGGCTTCACTTAATGGAACATTCCAAGTTCTTCGAGGAACTTCTTTATCCATACTCCCTCTTTGTTAGCTTCCGCAGCTGCCATGACTTCTGCTGCGGTGGTCGAGTCAGCGGTAGTTGATTTCTTCCAACTACGCCAACTCACGGCTCAACCATTCAGAAGGAAAACGAACCCAGATTGAGATTTCCTGTCATCCGGATCTGTCATGAAACTAGCATCCGTGTAGCCTTCTATAACTAGTTCCTTATCCCCACCAAAAACAAGAAACTTATTCTTGGTCCTTTTCAGGTACCTAAGAATATTTTTGACAACAGTCCAATGATTAGGACCGGGTGAAGCTTGATGTCGGCTCGTTATGCTCAGGGCATATGCAACATCCGGTCTTGTACAAGTCATGTCAAACATGATGGAGCCTATGGCTGAAGCATAGGGGACATTCTTTATGTATTCAATGTTTGTGTGTGTTGAGGCATAATGAGACTTGCCTAACTGTAAAAATGTTTTCATTGGCACATTTCCCTTCTTAGAGTTTTCCATATGAAACCTTTCTAAGACTTTGTCAATGTAAATACTTTGACTCAGGCCAATGAGTCTTCGAGACCTATCCCTATATATCTTGATCCCCAAGATATATTGGGCTTGTCCCATGTCCTTCATTGAAAAGATAGTTTTCAATGAGTCTCTTGTTTGTTCCATTATAAGTATATGATTGTCCATTAACAATATATCATCTACGTACAAAATCAAAAATATGACGCGACTCCCACTAACCTTCTTGTATACACAAGGTTCTTCCCTGCTTTGAATAAAATCGAGAGTTTTAACCTCATTGCCAAAGCATTTGTTCCAATTCCTTGATGCTTGCTTCAAACCATAAATGGCCCTCTGAAGTCTACATACTTTCTCGATATTTTCCGAATTTTCAAAACCTTGAGGTTGTAACATGTATACCTCCTCAACTAGTTTTCCATTTAGGAAAGCTGTTTTGATGTCCAACTACCATATTTCATAATCATAGAAGGCGCCGATAGCCAACATGATCCGAATTGTTTTGAACATTACAACCGGCAAAAAGGTTTCATCGTAGTCAATCCCTTGGACTTAGCTATAACCTTTTGCTACAAGCCTTGCTTTGTAGGTTGTCAAGTTCCCATTCATGTTCATCTTCCTCTTGAAAATCCATTTGTTGGGAATGGCTTTCTTTCCATCAGGAAGGTCAACCAAGTCCCATACTTGATTGTCATACATGGATTGTATTTTGGATCTCATGGCCTCTACCCAGGCCTCTGAATCTTTCCTTCCTAATGCTTCTTCATAGGTCAGGGGATCTTCAGTGTCTATTACCAATACATCATGAAAACCCATGTAAAGGTCGGGCTTTCTTTTTACCCTGGTAGACCTTCTGAGTTCTCTTTGCTCATCCCGTTCGCCTTGAGGCTCTCGAATTTCTTCTACAACCTCATGTGGAATTAATTCATGTTCAACACGAGCCAAACAATTGCCTGGTGGCGCATTGCGAAGCTCCTCCACATGAATTTGTGGAGGTGGATTGGCCACACTCCCACTGAGCAAAGGAACTATATGTGATAGCTCGTGGTCATCTTGAATATAAAAATTCATATCATGATCACATCCTTGTAGGTCCTCTTGAGTTTCCTCAAGTATTATCCTACGATCACATCCCTTCATTCTTTCAAGAAGCTCTTTCTCCAAGAATATAACACCTTTCTTTACAAATATAGTATTTGTTGATTTGTGCCAAAAACAATACCCTTTGGTTTCTCTAGGGTATCCTATGAAAAAACACTTGTCCGCTTTGGGTTCTAACTTTGTCGATTGCATACGTTTTACATATGCTTCGCAACCCCAAATCTTAAGGAACGATAAACTAGGCTGTTTTCCAAACCATGCATCATATGGAGTTTGATCAACAGATTTTGTTGGAATAATATTTAAAGTGAGAGTTGTAGAAAGAAGTGCGTGGCCCCAAAAAAATAAAGGTAGATCGGTCTAACATATCATTGAACGGACCATGTCAAGCAGGGTTCGATTTCTCCTTTCAGAGACACCATTCTACTGCGGGGTACCAGGTGGAGTAAGTTGTGGTACAATACCACACTCCTTCAGGTAAGTAGTGAACATGTTGTTTATGTACTCACCTTCGCAATCGGTTCTCAAGATCTTAATTCTCTTGTCAAGTTGGTTCTCTACTTCATTTTTGTACTCCTTGAATTTTTCAAGGGATTCACTTTTATGCCTTATGAGATAAACATAGTCATATCGGCTATGATCATCCGTGAAGGTAATGAAGTACATATAACCATCTCTTGCACTTGTACTCATTGGACCGCATACATCTGAATGTATCAATTCCAACAAGTTATTCGCTCTTGCACCTTTCTTGTTGAAAGGTGTCTTGGTCATTTTTCCAGCTAAACATGATTCGCATGTCCCAATTGCATCGAAATCGAATGAGTTTAAAAGATTTGATTGATGCAATTTCCTTATGCGTTTCTCGTTTATGTGACCAAGACGATGGTGCCATAAGAGTGTCTCATTCATATGAGATATCTTGAGTCTTTTGTTATTAATATTCATTACATGTTTATCCTCAACTATATTAAGCAAATACAAACCATTGGAAATAATAGCATTTGCATAAAATAAACCATCCTTCTCAATTGTCATTTGCAAATTAACAATCACAAAACGAAAACCTTCTGCATCTAAACATGATACAGAAATAATGTTTCTCAAAATAGAAGGAACATGATAAACGTTTTTCAAAATTAAAACTAAACCACTAGATAAACGAAGGTCTAGGGTGCCAACTGTAACCGCGGAGATTCTTGCACCATTCCCGACCTTCAGCACAACCTCTCCTTTCGAGAGCATTCTTCTATCCCTTAGTGACTGCACATTAGAAACTAAGTGAGCACATGATCCGGTATCAATTACCCAATCAAGGATAGTTGTGGTTAAGTTTAAATCCA
The DNA here is from genome assembly GCA_039513925.1 of Platanthera zijinensis. Classification (NCBI taxonomy): domain Eukaryota; kingdom Viridiplantae; phylum Streptophyta; class Magnoliopsida; order Asparagales; family Orchidaceae; genus Platanthera; species Platanthera zijinensis. The sequence goes on along the minus strand of CM077088.1, from coordinate 68,996,595 downwards.
GTTCAATAACATATATACCTTTTGGGCGCTTGCGTTCAATCTTGCCTTCATCCAAGTCCGGTTTGTACTTGGGGCAGTTCATCTTGTAGTGTCCCTTTTCATGGCAATGGAAACACTCGGTGAGATCTGTAGGAGAGTTCTTCACCTTGCTTCCCTTGGAGTTGCTCACATGAGCTCCTCCCTTATTGCCTTTCGAAGAGAAACCTCTACTTGTATTTTTGATTGCACCTTTTCCTTTATTCTTAAAGGGCTTCTTGCTACTCAACGCAACGGCCAAGACAGAAATAGCCTTTGTCTTGCCCATGTCCACCTCAGCAGTTTTGAGGGCATTGTGGAGTTCATTCATGGTCATCTTCCTTTCACGCATATGGTAGTGCATAATGAAATCCTTATAGGAATAAGGAAGCGACCTCAGTATGATATCCTCAGCTATGTCATAGGGGAGTTGAGAATTTAGTTTCTCTAATTTCTCTAGATAGCCCTGCACCTTTAGGAAGTGCACCGAGTCAGATTCACCCTCCATCATCTTGCACCTTGTGAGTGCTATGGTGGTCTTATAGCGCTCTTTCCGAGCGCTATCGGTGAACATCTTCTCTAATTGCGATATGATTTCCTTTGCGGGAGTATCGAGAAATTTCCTTTGCAACTGATCGTCAATGCTGGCCAAGATCAAAGTTTTCACAACACGTTGTTGTTCATTCCACTTCTTTTGTTCCTCCTTTTCAACATCGGTTGGTTTGTCTTTTTCCTTCACTTCTGGGCATTTGCCATCCAGAATTTGTTGGAGATTTTCCAAACGCAACACGATGTTCAACTTGAGGATCCAATCAGAATAGTTTGAACCGTCGTTTGCAAGAGGACTCTTATCAATCATGGAACGCAGAAAATTTAGAAGGGTTGACATGATTCTAAAGAAAAGAGAAAACAAATTTTACTTGAAGTTCATATAAAAAAAATGCTATTGCTATATCAAGAAAAAAACACAGCATCGCACAAGATCCTTTCCGAACAAGCGGACTCATCCATTCGTTTGTTTAGGTAGGTACAAGCACCAATCATAACTTTTAAGCAAAGCTTAACCCTTATGACTCTTGAACAACATATTATGTCATGTTCTGAATAATAAAACACAATAATATGAAAACTTTTTCCCAAGATATTCAAGCCTAGATCTCGAAAATCTTGTTTAAGAAAACTCATTTTATTGGCCAACTAGTGTGGACATAGTATTCCCACAAGAGGAGTAAATTGTGACTCACACAGATTTAATCTTCTGTGGCCTAATATCAAGCTCACACATGTTCCACCATATCTAGTGATTAGAATCACACTGATGCTCTTCCAGGACACTAGCTTAGGTGGATAAAATTAGGAGAAAAGCATCTTAAATTTTTCACTTCGCATTCCATCAGGGAATGGAAGAATTTCAAAAAAAAAAAAGCTAACTCACGACATTCTAATTATTACATTCATCACAAACAATTACATTCCAGAGTTTGCAAAAAATAAAAGAATGCCAAAGAAAGAATAAAACCCGCTAGTCGGAACCCTAACATTGGATAAGCCCATGTACTCAACCCTACATGATTCATCTAGATCATTTTAAATCCAAAAAAAATAATCTCCTCATAATCCATACTAGGGTGGATTACGCAATATGAATCAAAAGGGCTAGGACATATCAAATCCAAACTATTAGGCACCAAAACTAGCAACTAAAGAGTTACATTGAAATGAGATATCCAACCTGCCTCTGATACCACTGTAGGATTTCACGTGCAGTGGTGGGGCGAATTTTTTAAAAAAATTCCCAAACACCATTCAATACACAGGGATCAGATATCCCAAAGCAATGCAAGACAGGCTTAACAAAATAAACCCTAACTCATCACATCTAATCCATCACATGCGTTAGAAATTATACCTCTAGAGAACAATCTCTAAGCCGAAGAGGAAGACACGACGGAGAAAATGATAGTGATCCCACCGCAACAACGAGGCCGATCGCCTCGCCTTTTGGTTCACCTTGAACCTGAACAGCGACAAATCTCTATTCCGTTGACGGGGAATAGAAACACTAGCTTAGAACTTCTCTTCTCTTACACCGATGACTCCAAGTGGTCGAACCACACTAGTCGCCGGGTAGGAAGAGAAAAGTGGAGAAGGATCTGAAAACTGCTGTGGAGAAGGAGCAGACTCAAGTCATCACACAAGCTGCGGCCGACCGGGAAGGAACACCTAGGGTCGGCGAGCAGCAGGGCGATGGCGCGACAAACTTGCCCGGCGACGGAGCAGCGGGCGGCGGGGCTTTGGCGGCGGCAAGCTTGCCCGGCGACGGAGCAATGGGTTGCGATGGCGGCGACAAACTTGCCCGGCGATGGAGCGGGGAGCTGCGCGACTATGGCGGCCGGAAGCTCCAAATCGCAAATCCCCCCTCCCCCCTTCAAAACCCTGTTCTGCGGCTAGGTTTAAAAAAAACCGTGAAGCTCCTCTCCTCTCCGGTTTTCTTATCTATATATATGTTTATAAACTTATATATATAAATCTATATATATTATGTACATACATTTATATATATTTACATATATATATATATAACACATATATATATATCTTATATATAAAAATACTCGCATATATATATTTATATATAACTTATATATATACATATATTTTGTATGTGTGTATACTTTATGCACATATACATGCTACATATATATATATATATATAATCTCATAACCTATATACACATATATATATATATATACGCTCAAAAACTCCAATCACTGTGCACTCCTACCGAAAATAATTACGACGACTCGCTCCGTCATAATTTTTTTGATAGTCGCACAGGAATCCTATCTAAGCATGTCGAGTCACGACATTAGTCGTTCGCACTTACTATAGTATTTAGATTAAAAATTCCATAAAATCAAATACCCCAAATAAGCCGAACGGATGTTGTTCCCGTTCATTTGGTGCGACCTTAAAGAGATACCTTGTCGTCAAGGCTATAATATAACATCCTATATTATGGACTATAAGAGGCTTTATCACTGCATTATAGTCTCCCCAACAACATGGTAACTAGGTAACGCAATGAATGACCTGTGTCTATTTCTTTGTCACATGATATCATAAATATTGTGCAAACTGGGACTGTGTCAATTTCGCACTATATTTGTCTTTCTTGGTCTCACAAGTGAGTTGTATTTATAACTACGTTAGTTATAATACATGTTATACAACCTCGCTCGGCCAAGGGGCCCGACTATATCATTACCAAAATAATTTGGGGACAAAATGATATTTCGATGTGCACATTTCCTACGCGTAAGTATGAACAACGAATCATAGTATTTATCACCATCAGAGGATAGTTTTCAACTATAATCACATTGCCCACACTGACATGCTAAATCTATACATCTTGTATCTCCAACTTAATAGACGCGTTGTAAACATTATTGACACTTAACACATTCCACATAATGCTACAACATAAAATAGGCTACTCTCAATATGTATGAAATCACACGCATACACACTCATATGATTAAACGATAATCATTTATCAACATTTATAGAACTCAAATGTACTTTAATCGATATGACAATCTTAACTCGGCAATCAATGTTCCTTTTTGATTACCACGATTGTGAGGATAACTTAAGATTACATGACTTAATAAAAACCATGGTTCTATGGTTCAAGACCAAGCGCATCTTCCCAAACCTTACATGATACAAGTCATATAATCAATGAACAAAATGTTACAACATTCTAAAACATGAACATAAGTAAATAGAAAAAAAGAGACAACTTTCAAAACACCACTTCCTTCAGTTGATTCATCCGTCGGGTTCCCTGTAATGAGTTTCCTTGATGCTTTTTCAGGATATCACCATATCCGAATGCATCCCACCGACTACCGCGACGTCTCCTTCATCACTAGTGATGGCTACTGTTGAAACTAGGAACCGGTTTCTTTGGAGTTCAGACCTTTGGGGAAGGGGCGACCACACACTTACTTCTCCTAGCAAGCTTAACTGACTGAAGACTTAGAGCTCAAAACCGACTCAAGGTCCAGCACGGAGGTCCCACCACACACTCGGAAGATCTTAGAGGGCTTCCCCTTCTTATCTAGTGCTGAGTTAAGGGCACCTCAGAAAGCGCAAGAAGATCTGAATGAGAAAACTGGAAAGCTTGCTTTCTGAGGTATTCCCTTGGGTCTATTTATAGATTTCATAGTCTTGCCTGCAAATAGCGTAACTCCGATGTTCTAAATGGTTATATGCAGCCAAAAGGAGGTTTGCCAACAACAAAACTCTGTTGTTCTGAGGAGCTAAATGTAGACCTAATCACATTTGGAAGACCAAACTCTGTTGTTCTTAGGATTTGAATGAGTGAAACGTGAATATGCTAAATGCAAGGATTTTAAGCACATCTTTCTTGCCCTACATGAGAAACAACCTCACACTATTTCCTAATACTTTATTCCTGACGGATATTTATTTAATGGATCTAAATTGTGTATTTCGGATTCATCTCTTCACCTATTCATTATTTGGGAGATGCATGGGGGCGGGTTAGGTGGACATTTCGGGCGCGATAAAACTATCACATTGGTTGAAGACAAGTTCTTTTGGCCCGGTCTAAAAAAATTGTTAACCAAGTTATGTATAGTTGTAGGACGTATCAGCTAGCTAAGGGCAATAAACACAGCTCGAGTTTGTATACGCCACTTCCCATTCCATCTGTCCCATGGGACGACATAAGTATGGACTTTATTTTGGGCCTCCTTCTAACACAACGCAAACGCGATTCGATTCTTGTGGTCGTCGATCAATTTTCAAAAAATGGCATATTTTATTGCTTGTAATCGCATTAATGATGCATCTCACATTGCCAAACTTTATTTTAAAGAGGTCGTTAGTCATAGTGAGCTACCTAAAACCATCGTATCGGATAGAGATGTTAAATTCACCTCTTATTTCTTGAAAATCTTATGGATATTGGTTAGTACCAAACTCCTCTTTTCTGCTGCTTACCACCCCCAAACGGATTATCAAACCGATGTGGTTAATAGGAGTTTGGTCAATTTGCTACGGTGTTTGGTGGGCGACCACAAGGGGACTTGGAATCTCATTCTCCCCCAAGCCCAACTTGCATATAACAATTCCACAAATCGCTCCACATGATTTTCACTAAACGAAATTGTGCATGTTACAACTCATGTGTGCTTATTGACTTGATTCTGTTACCTCCCGTGTATAAATCAAGCCAATTTGCTCATGACTTTTCTCATCACTTACAAGCATTGCACAATGAGATCCGCCACCGGTTAACCACTACTTACAAGGCTTACCAATCTCAAGCGAATGAGCACAAGCGGTCTCACACTTTTGATGCTGGAGATTTAATCTTAGTAAAGTTAATTCCTGAACGGTTACCCTCGAGTTCCACAAAGAAGTTAGCTAACCGGCGTGTTGTCCCCTATAAGATTTTAAAGAAGTTGGGCGACAATGCGGACGTACTTGACCTACCACCCGATTGGGGCATACACCCAATGTTTAATGTTTCTGATCTTACACTTTATCATGAAATACCGCAAGAATTACTTCGCTCCTCTTCTTCTTCTCCTCACGGCCATTCTCATGGGTTAGGGAGTGACACCACATCCCCACATATTTCTACCTTGGAGCTACCCACCTCGCCTACTAGTGAGGCTCCAGGTGATACTCTGCTTGTTCCTAATGTGTTTTCCAGGTTTCCGAATGTTCTCTTTGTTCCCGATCAGATTTTAGATGACCAAGTTATTGCTTCATCCAATGGCGGCGTGCACCGCTACTTGGTTTGTTGGAAAGATCATCCGCTTTGCGATGCTACATGGGTGACCGCCGAGGAGATGGAGCTCCTGGATGATGACATGCTACACCGTTACCGCTTAGACCACTTACCGGAGACGAGTGGTCTTGAGCGGGGGAGGATTGATGGCGCCGACCCGGCCCCACTTGATGACGCGGCGCACCACTACAATCTTCGACCCAATACGAGGAGGGCCTATCGCGACATGAGCCGCGAAAAACTTATCTAGGTGGACTATTTCGTTTATCAAACAATGTATGTGCATTTTATTTTAATCTGGCGCACCCGATCGACCAAAATGTTAGGCGGTCACGAGTTATTTTATTTTCTATTCTTTTTCCTAGCATTTTCTTTAGTCAAGAACATTTGGAGGGGTGGGATGTGCTCTTGGTGATGAGTGGTTGGGAGTACTCCACATGGGGAGTATAAATACTCCAAACTTTGGCTGGATGCCCTAATGAAAAGAAGCTTAATTTTGAGATTGCAATCCGGCGCTTTCCCGACTCGCAGGTGCGACGCCTCCCGCTCGGCAAAATCCGTCTTCAGCGCAACACCGGCGACCCTTCCACCAGCGTGACACCGGCAACCCCTCTCCGACGTGATCCCGACCACCTGCTCCTCCCTCACTCGCCTGCTGCCCCCTGTGCGCCGGCACCGACGACGACCTATGGCTTCGAATCTCTTCTGGTTGGGTAACGACTTTCCTCCAATAAATCTGGTGTGATTCCTCTATGCTTTTATTCTTGTGGATGTGAATGTTTGGTGTGTGATCGGAATCGGAAACGGATCGGCGTAGGAAGAGCAACGCCGCCTCTCCCCAACCATTTGGTTGGAAAGGGCTGGCCGTTTGATTGCGAAGTTATTGTAGGAATTATTACGTACTCCGGATAAAATCTCCATCCCAAAATGTTGCTTCCGACACGCTCATCGTTTTAGATTTTTTTTATTGTGTGCAAGTGCTATTAAGCCGTGGTGAATTGTCGTAAGGTGCACGCTAGGTTTTTGATGAAAAGTTTCACTCATGCGCCTAGTTTGTAATTGTGCGCAATCCCTAAGGATTGCTTTGATTGAGTCGTGGTTCTCTCCGGTTTATTTCGTTGTTATTTTGCGCATTCGATCGAATTGGGTAGATCTTTTTCGCTTGATCAGACATTGGCTCATAGCCCTTGTATGCTCTCTAGAGGCTTGACGAACCTTCGTATTGCTGTGTGGATTATTTTCTAGTTGTCACCTATAGGTTTGACTGCGTCCTCATCGTGTGTTGCATCATATATACTAGCTAACATGTACCAGTCCCCACGTCCGTCTTGGGAAATTTTTTGGTACCGGAAGCACGTGTCAATACTTTAGCTCTTGGTATGGGTCCTCTGGAAAAAATAATTTTTTTTCTAAAACTTTTATTATTATTTATGAAATAAACCTGATTAATTCAAATGTCGGATTTGAAAAGATGGGGAGCAGACCTAGTCATCACCCACCACAATCAAACCGTTTCATGAATGTTCAATTAGTCACATAGAAAACATCACTCTGACACCACTTATTGGATATAATGCAAAAACTATCCCCTAGGCATATCCAAATAAATATAGGGTATACAAGAACGCTTAAACTGAATCTGAACAGAAACTCTGCATATGTAAATAATACACCTGCAATAATAAAAATCATGAAGAAATATATCGACGTCCGTACAGAATACACCGCGGGGGAGCTGGACTTGCTCGATCTACGAGAGAAAGAATAATTTGGACTGCAATCCGCTAACACAGCGAACTCACAAGGTTTGTCGGGAACCTTTGTTGTCGGTTGATGACCAAACCATCTGCCACCACCGAGAAGCACCGTTGAGGCCAACTGCACTTGCGCAAGCCATCGACACCAAGCCACACCACTGGAGAGAAACACCATCAAGGCCACTACACTCTCGCATGCCATCGCCATGCCCGCACCGCATCAACTCCAACGCCGACTACGCCAAACAAAGTCAGGTTCGGATCCGATCCTCTGAACTCCGCAACCGCAGGTCGCAACCATGAATCTGTCGTAAAACCCACCACATCATCTTCTCCAAGACCGGTAGAAATCCTCTCCTCTAAGACCGACGGCTATTTTCTCTAAGGTCGGCGGATAAGTCGAGAGTGGCACACAAGAAAAGAGAGGGAAACAACACCAACGGCTCTGGCTCTGCCACACGGTGTTGCGCCACCGACAACTACCGTCAAAATCACTACAGGGGTCTCCCACCTCTTGCGGCACCCGGAGCGAGACAGCGGCGGCGGCTCCACCCTTCAACCAAGCAAGGGGGACGACTCTCTCACTCGGTGGCTATCCATCTTCAAAGCTACGACAACTCCTATTTATAGAGATTCCTAAATACTAAAAATAAAAAATCCTCAAAATATGAAATCCCCAAAATAGAAAATTCTTAACATAGGAAATCAACATAATAAGAAATGCTCAAAATAGAAAATCCATTTATGAACAACCAAATACAACACAAACCTCCAACAACAACAAAAACTCTTGCGGTCACCATGTCCACTCCGATTGTTATGCAATCGAGTCATTCTGTTCCTCACAACCAGCTTCTTCGACACTGGCGACCATATCTGCGAGAAAGAGTTGAGCATCAACCTAGCACTTTCTTACGGTTGCGAGAAAATCAAGACCAAAATAAGACGAAGATGAGGGCGCAGTTACAACATCAGGGGACCTCGAATATTAAAAAAAAACATGAACGTTGGATCAGAAAAAACTCAAAATCCTAAACATTAAAAACAAAGAAAAACAAATCATGGACTCTTGTCAATCTCAACACCCTTATCTTCTTCTCTCTCTCCCTCTCTCTCTCTCATTCTTGTTGTAATTATTAGGCGTTTAGCTTGTTGACAGAAGAAAGAGGAAGAGTCTAAACCTCTAAGTTAAACAGGATAAAGGGAGGTGAGTGGGGCTATTAATTCACGTTGACTTCCACTTGATTAGTGTTTGACTTCCTTCGGTTTCTGAATTGAAGACATGTTGCCGCCAACGACAAGCGTCCTACACCTCGAGGATGTGGATTCTCGCATAAAGGAGGTAGAAAGATGACAATTCGCCAATGAGCCTGGTCTCTCACCATGAAGGCGAACTTAAGGCTTCCTGTCGGCCAAGAACTGCATGCTCAGCTGTATCTAGCATTTGTCGTCTGTCCTCAGAAACCGCACAGAGTGGAAACCTATAATCAAACCTTTGAGAGCTTCATCTTTGTAGAAGCTGATGTAGATGAGGAAACCAAAAATCGAACCTTTGAGAACTGGTTTGTTAGTACTTTTTATATAGGAGAGAAAAAAAGGAAATGAGTTGAACAGATCAAGTCAAATGAAGTTTGCTATTAACAACACCCTAAAAAAGATACCGCTCAAATAAATTATTAGCACTCATTCATCACTTCCGCTCAAATAAATTAGGCAAAATCATCAAATCAGTCCCTCAACAAAAAATCTCTTGATTTTGGTCTCTAACGTTTGCTAATGGACTGATTTAAGGGCTTGTTTGGGAGGGCTTTTTAGTTCCTTTTCGTTTTCTGGAAAACGCTACCACACTTAATAGACCGTTTGGATTGTCTATCGGTGGGAAAAGCTACCGCAAAAAACTCCATTTGCTCATCTTTTGGAAAAGTCATATGTCACCTACTTTTCAACCTTTTCGAAAAGCACTTTCTCATCCAAAAACATTTATCTCTTAAAAAAAATCTACAACTTGATTTTTTTGTCTTAACGCGTTTTTTTTCCCGAGCGTAATTTTTTTGGCCGGGTGTTTTTTTTGCCCGGTGCGAATTTTTCATCCGGGCGCGAATTTTTCGCCCGTGCGCGAATTTTTCGCCCAGACGCGGATTTTTCGCCTGAGCTAGCATTTTTCGCTCTGGTTGGCATTTTTCGCCCGGGCTGGATATTTTTGTCCGGGCGCGCGGTTTTTCGCCCGGGTGAGTTTTTTTCGCCCGAGTGCGGTTTTTTGCCCGTGCATGATTTTTTTTTTCGCCCGAGCGTGTATTTTTCTCCCGAGCCGGTTTTTCGTCCGGCGTGATTTTTTCGCTCGGGTGTGTTTTTTTCATCCGGGTGCCATTTTTGTCGTTGCACGATTTTTTTTCGACCGAGCCGATTTTTTTACCCGGGGGCGATTTTTTTGCCCAGACGCGCTTTTTTCGCCCGGGCGTGATTTTTTTTCACCGGCGCGATTTTTTTGCCCGGGCGCGATTTTTATACACCGGCGCGATTTTTTCGCCATCGCCATATTTTTCTCCTGTGGGCGATTTTTGCGCCCGCACGCGTTTTTTTTTCGCCCGGGGGCGTTTTTTTTCGCCCGGTCGCGATTTTTTCGCCCGGTCGCGGTTTTTCCGCCCGGTCGCGGTTTTTCCGCCCGGTCGCGGTTTTTTCGCCCGGTCGCGATTTTTTCGCCCGAGCGCGATATTTTCGCCCGGGCGCGATATTTTCGCCCGGGCGCGATATTTTCGCCCGGGCGCGATATTTTCGCCCGGGCGCAATTTTTTCGCCCGGGCGCGATTTTTTCGGTCGGGGGCGATATTTTTGCCCGGGCGCGATTTTTTCGCCCGGGCGCGATTTTTTCGCCCGGGCGCGATTTTTTCGCCCGGGCGCGATTTTTTCGCTCGGGCGCGATATTTTCCCCCGGGCGCGATTTTTTTGATCGGGAGCGGTTTTTCGCCCGGGCACTATTTCTTTCGCCCGGGAGCGAATTTTTCTCCTCGACGTGATTTTTTGCCCGTTCGTGATTTTTTTGCCCGGTCGTGTATTTTTTTAGCTTGTAAGCTATTTTTTCGCTTTCGAGCGGAAATATCGCGTCCGTGCAAAAAATTCGCGTCCGGGTGAAATTTTCCCGCCTAGTCGAAAAATTCGCGCTAGTCCGAAAAATTTGCCGTCATCCGAAAAAATTCGTGCTCATCCGGAAAATTCGCGCCCGTTCAAAAAATTCGCGTCCGTCCGAATAATTGGGGCCCGGCCGAAAATATAGGGTTTGGCCGAAAAATTGGCGCCCAGGCGAAAATATCGGCCCCGGGCGAAAATATCGCGCCCAGGCGAAAAATTCACGCCCGGGCGAAAAATTCACGGCCGGGCGAAAAATTCACGCCCTGGCGAGAAAAACCGTCACCCGGTGAAAAATTCGCTCCCGGGCGAAAAAAAACTTGCCCTGGCGAAATAATTGCGTCTTTTTCCCCGGACGCACATTTTTAATAAAAAAAGTTACTGCGAAACGGAGATTTGTCAAACGATTTATAAAGTGCCTCCTTTTTGAAAAGCTCTGCAAAAGAAGTTCACCCAAACAGTTCTCCTTTTCTAATAGACATTTTCCAAAAGCTCCTTTTCCTACCATCCTTTTGTCACCGCTCCTCCTTTCTGAAAAGCCTTCCAAACAGGCCCTAAGTCTCACTTAACATTTCCGTTCCCATTTTAAGAGTAAAATAGTAAATTGTTTATTATTTTAAATGTAACATAAACCTAAACATCGAGAGCTCCATTTTCACGGACAGGCCAGCCTCCTCCAGGCGGAACAGGACGACGAGCCTCCTCCTCCCCAACCTCTAGGTTGGTTTCCCTCTCGGACTAGCCTCCGCCTCCAGGCGGAACAAGGTCCGGATTCCGTTGCGATTGTTCGTGTTGTTGTTCCTGCCCCTTTTTCCGACGAGCATCCTCCAGGAGGAACAAGGTCTGGTTTTCTCTTACCTTTGCCCGAACAGGATTGTCATTTTGAACTGCATGTTCATTCTTTTCCTTCACATTACTTTTGTCTGTATAGATATAAAGAAGTACGTTAAGTATGATGATTTTGAAAGTGAGTTTATGTAGTTTTAATTTTTTATACACATTCCAGTTATGTTTACAATACAAAATGCGATATTAATGCTAAATTTTCAAAAGCAATTTGTTGCAGCTACTATGGAAATAAACGATGAAGTTTTCAGAAATTTTGATAGTGAAGATAGTGCCTTTGACATCCAGTTTGAAAATGAGAAAGAATTGTTTGATGAGAATTGTTTGATGATGGCGATGCTAATGTTGATATTTTAGGTCATAGTCAAGGTCATTGTTTCAATGAGACTTCATATGCTTCAAAGGATAATAGTGATGAAGAGTATCTCAGTGATTCAATTCAATCACTTAGCAGTGATGGTGAAGGTGGACCTTCTATTAGCATAAAATCTCAACAACCTATTTTTACAATGCTAAAAGATATGAAGGAAATGAAATGGGCACCGGGATCTAGTTTTTAAATCAAAGGAGCATTTCAAAGATGTTGTAACATCCTACTCAATTCATATGGATGTAGGTTTAAAATTGATGAAGAATGATAATAGAAGAGTCAGGTACAACTATAAGCCCGTATGTAATTGGCAATTATATCATGCACCAATGAAGAACCAGAACTGCCAAAGATAAGAAAAAACCCAAACATTGAAGAACTAATTGTTGGAAAGGTAGAAGAGAAATGAGTGTTATTTCTAAAGTTTGACCAATGAAGAACCAGAATCGGAAAATGATGAGATGTTGTGTTGAAGTATGGAAATGTTGAGATGCAGAATTGGTGTTATTTTTAAAGCTTCAGAAAATACATAAATTATCCACATATAAAAAATGTGTTGTTTTATTAATTTATGAGTTTATTGTTCACCAATTAAGTTGTTTTTTATTCAAATATTCCGTCAAATAAGACTTATTTCAGCTTTTTAATAAAGTTGGGGACTGATTTCACGTTTTTACAACTTGAGGGACCTATTTCAAAAAGAGGTATATCATCAAGGACTGATTTAAGATTTTTGCTAATAAATTAATAGCTCTCGTCATGGCTTAGAAATATAATTTATGGGTTATTTTGAGACCTCCCCTCCTCTACTTTTCACCACTCCATTCACATGCATAAGCTTACTCATTCCCACGTCCAAAGCAAATAGAGCTTTAGATATGTTTGGTGGTGAGAGATGTAACAAAAGAGGTACGAAATGCCTGGTTAAACCTAACATTCTGACATGGCACAACAGAATCACGAAAATGACCACGTGGAACTCCGACGCATCATAGGTGTTGTTTGTCTTACCCCCGTCATAGGTCGTGACGATCCGGAGTGCATCACCAAAAATGCCTAATAAATGAGAAGTTGTTGCGCCCAATTGAAAAAGAAGGAATAAGACCAGTTTTTGTGGTTGTAGCACACAAAACTGGGTTGGGCCCCAGGCATGCCTCAATCCTTCTGGCAATTCCCACAATTTCCAGCCTGGATATCGTAACAGGGTCGCGACCAATCCACCCTAACCCTTCTCAGTACATGTTCTCAGTGCGGCGGGTTGTTGAGGTCTGGGATCGAACCCCGGACCTCCTCTATTAGGAGTCCTTAACATGCCTCCCATTAGAAACCGAGATGCAAAAGAAAGGAGAGAAAGAGAAGGGATATATTTAGAGGAGAACTCTAGGGAGCAACCCCAAAATACTTTCAACCAAAGATACTCAAAAAGAGTACAGCACAACCCTTTATAGGCGTGGGATGCGGATAAAAAAGGCACGGGTATCAATAATAAAACATACAACATAACAAAATACAAATAAGATAATCATATAATAGACGTGCCTTCGGTCTCTCCACTTCCATAAGATCCCTTGATCATCTTCCTCCACGTGTATACTAGCCACGTCGTCTCGTCGACGTACATGTGTCTCGTCGGCATGTGTAGTTGTAACAACAACGCCCTGTGGGAAATATTTCTTGTCCTCAAAGCAGTAGTTGAAGGACTGGCAGCAGAAGTTACCCCGGATAAGCCATGTGGCTTTGGGCTTCAGATGTTAAAACTCAATAACAAGGACCTCTTGCGAACTAGAGTCCTTATGTAGGAGGACGAGTTACTCAAGTATCTCGGCTGGGTAGTACGACGCCAACGACTGTATTTTTTCTGGACCAGAAGATCAGGGCTAGAAAATGGGCTCACAACAAAACGGGTAATTAGGACCCCATCAGCATCCCCTACAACAAAGGCTCGATCTCATCTGATCCTTTGTCTCATGGTCAGAAAAAAATGGTTACGCCAAGACAGCTGTGTTTCTAGACTGGAGGGAATTTATGCGGTCGGCCGACCAGGATGGTGGCAATCCTGTTGGAGCTTGGATGATATCGATGAGCACAGTAGGAAGCTTAATAAGGTTCATTCAGGAAGGGAAAGGCACATCAGACGGGCCCGAGAGAGGGCACATCAGACGGGCCCGAGAGAGGGCACAGTCCTGTGGAGAGGCCGATGTTTGGGGTCCGCTTGATCATCCATAAGGAGACTGGAGAGCGGAGTCACTGTCGAGGTGACATGGTTGGCCCCCATAGAGGAACTATAATGCTCACCTCCTTGTTTGAGCCTTCCCTATATAAGAAAATTAGACGCACTAGAAAGAATGATGACCAACCTGCACCCAAGCTTCAGGAACAAAAATGGCTTCCGCTGCAACAGTAACGAAAACAGGGTATTCCCTTCTGAATTATTTTCCAACCGCCACACTTTAGTCAAAACAATGTTTTTAAATATTAAACCCCTACAAGCAGAAATTCCCCAAAACACCCCTAGATTAAAAAGGAAAAGGCACAACTAAAAATAAAAGGAGATCAGAATTTTAGCGGTTATGCCCTATCTGTTGATGTCGTGTCCACCGAGTGCATCATCCTCCCCCACTTAAACATGATTTGCCCACAAATCAGACTCCTCAATGCTGATAGAAATAACCTCAGGTAGATTATTGTAAGGGTGGAATGGGCGTAAATCGGCTACGTTGAAAGTACCCAAAACGTTGTATCGTATCAGTTGAGTAAAACAAATTTCTTAAGTAGGCTTTGATTAATTTGTTTTCAAGAAAAAAAGAATCATTTGAATTTGCATCTTATTATTATTTCTTCATCTAATCTATTGTTATGAATTCTCTTTACTAGATTTAAGTGTGGAGGTGTGATAACTTATTAAAAAGAATTTATTTTTTGCCTATTTTCACTAACTTTGTGTTTATTTAAAATAAAAAAATGGTTTAAAAAATCAAATAAAATAAGATTAAATTTATTATTGGTCTAAAGTGGGTAATAATATCATTTTTTATGTTTTTATTGTAGAAATGCTGAAGAATTCGAAGTGGAGACAAAATAATTCAAAATCCTGAAAAGATGTTGCAGAGTTGTTGCAACAAGGTAGAATCAGAATTTCAAATTTCAAATTTAGATTTTGACGTCATTTGTAATTTCAAAAAAGAGGACTGTTGGTTCGTTTTGGTATGAAATACAAGAGAAAATTATCATCTTAAAGAGGTTGTATTACTACAAGAAAAGCAATCATATTCTATTCAAATGATTTTTCATTAAAGAGGTAAATTTATATAAAAAAAAAGATTATTTGGGGATCTCTCTCTTGAATCAATATTAAGAGGCAAATTTAGGGGGGCGGCCAGCACATGGAGAGCATATATAGGGGGGATTTTGGCCAGCAAGTGGGGATTCTTAATCATCATTTGGAGGAGCAACGACTAGAGGAAAAAGAAAAAATCCGGCAAAGAATTCCTGCAGCATTTGATTTTAATCATCGGGTTTTGTAAGATCTTTTTAATTGCGTGACATTTTTCCTCAAGTATGAATTAATTTTCCTTAGTCATGTATGATGAGAGTACTATGTATGTTGTGATAATGGATTTTTTTAAAGCTTATGAATCTTGGTTGGTTTATGATTTTTTATGAAATTTTGATTCTTCATCTTTTTATTGCGTTTCGAGATTCGAGAGATGAGAAACGTTAGTATTCAGTAAAAATTTTATTCCTACGTCGCAAGATTTAAGAGTAGAGTGGCGTAGGTTTTCTTAAATTAATTTTCTGAAATTTACTATGTTTCAATATTCGAGAGAGGAAAAATGTAAGTGTATCGTAAATTTAATATAGCAAACGAAGGGAGAACGAGATTTCATTTTCATGGTAGCAACATAGATTTTCATTATTATTAATATTTTTCATTTCATCTGAGTTAGAAATGACAAGGGAAAATGGATATAGTGATTTCTGATATCGAGAGATGAATTTCCGCTTTAAAAGCGTTGCAAGATAAATTATTCAAATATTTTCATAAGCCATCATTTTAACCATTCATCAAACAAATATAGGAAATCGGAGTACAGGACTATTTTCTTATATTGATAAAAGTTATTTCGTAGGAAATCGTTATTTCAATTTTATTATTATTTTAAATAATTTTAACAAAAATTTTAATTAATTGATTTGGCTTGGATTTAAAGAAAAAGTTGAGTTAGTACTTGCAATCGTTAGATTAGTCACTTTCTCGTGGGAACAATCTCTACTCTCATTTTATTATTTGATTCGACGCGTGCACTTGCGTATTATATACATCTATTTCGGGCATATCAATATGTAACAGATCGAGGCGGCATGTCGATACGGTTCATTGTATGCGGATGATGCGGTAGAAACGATAGATGAGGCTGGCGGGATTGTCTTGGTGGGCGTGTTGCAGGCGGAATCAAGAGACGAGGCAGGCGGATCGGGCTTGGCGGGCTGCGATTTAGGCGGAAGAGAAATACGAAGCAGGTGGGGTGGGGCTTGGTGGGGTTGCAATTAAAGCAAAAACAGAAGAATTGCAGGAAGTTGGGTCGTGGACGATTGTCAAGCACTAACGGCAGAATGGCGGGCAGTATGGGAGGTCGGACCAAATGATACGTTCCTGGGGGAAGAATCTGGCATGGGAAAAGGCTGACGAAAGAAAGGAGAAAAATAGGAGGGGGGGATTGAGAGGAAAACTCTAGAGAGCAATATAATCCTAAAACACTTTCAACCAAAGATGCTTAAAAAAGTACAACACAATCACCTATATGTGTGAGGCGTGGATAAAACAATATGGGTGCCAAAAGTAATGCATATAACACAACCAAATACAAATAAAATAATCATGGCATAAGCACGTTTATGATCTCTCATCCTCCAAACGGACCCATCATCATTTTCCTCCATATGTAAGCTCGTCGCGACATCGTCTTCCTCAAATACCATGCAAAATTTTATAGAATGGAGGTCGCAGGATCAGTCTCAACCAACCAAGTTGTTGCGGACTAACTCGATGCCCTGGTCGGAACGGATAAACTTGAACCATCTTAGCTCGCAGAGCGGTCGAGCGCGCACACAGTCAATGAAATGGAACAGTAGACACAAGTCTTGGTGACGTGGAAAAACCCCTTAAATGGGTAAAAAACCACGTGACCAGGTCTGTGCCAGTCAAATTCCACTAGTTTTCGGTGATTACAGTATGCTTTGGTGAATCGGGGCGACAAGCCGCTCCCGTTACAACTTGAGGGGAGAGAGAGATTGTAGTTTCCTACGGGCAACAGGCTGCTCTGCGAAAGTGACTTTAGACGAGGGAATGTGCGGGATGCTTCTGGCACGCGTGCTTGGAGCGGCGCGCGCTTGCTGGCTTCGACTGTCTTCTTCGTTCGGCTACCTCGCGGTCTTGGGCGTCCCTTTGCTGACAGCGTGCTAGTGGGGTGCTTATAGCCGTCGGTAGCTGCTGGTGGCCGCTGGTGGCCTCCGCTGGCTGTTGGTGGCTAGTGGTGGTTCATGGCGTGCGGAGGCCGACTTGGTGGAGGAGGCGGGAGAGCTCTCACCTAAGGAGGAAGAAGAAGAACCGGAGAAGAGAAAAGGTGTTAAATGAGGAACCCCTGGGGGTCCTTTTATAGCCTCCGGGGGAGGATCATGGCGGGCCCTACCACTAAAGTGTTGGGGTAGTGGATGGTTACCCCTTTGATCGGACGGTGAGGAGAGCCTCCCCTTGATCGGACGGCGGGGAGGCCTCCCATGACGGCGAGCTGCCATAACGGCGGCGGCGGCCGGCGGCGGGAGCGGCCGGCCGGGCGGCTCATGGCGGTGGCCCGCTAGTGGTCTAGCCGCGGCAAGGGCGGTCGTGGCCGGCCACGGCCTTGCCACGGCGAGGCCGGCCGCGACTAAGGAGGTCGCGGCTAGGGCGGCCATGGCCGGCCACGGCCTTGCCTGGCCGAGGCCGGTCGCAGCTAGGGAGGCCGCGGCCGGCCATGGCCGGGGCGGCCGTGGCCAGCCACGGCAAGGCCGGGCCGGCCGCGGCTCGGCCGCCTCCAGCTAGGCCAATCGTGGCCTTGCTGGCAGCTCGCCGCGGCCGCCCCGATGGCGGGGCCGCCCGCGGCGAAGGCCGGGGGGGTGGCCGTCGTCGGCGGCGGTTCTCCCGACGGCAGTTTCCCCCATGAGGGGAGGGAGTGGGCCCGCTTCCCCCCATAATTCTCATCATGAGAGATCATGGGGGGTTGGGCCCACCCATGATCCTCTTTGAATGGAGATCATAGGGTGCTTGAATTTTCCATAAATGATGGTATAACCCATCAATTGCCCCCCAGATCTCTGCTGTCTGGGAGCGAAGTGAGTGCAAGAGGAGAGATCTTTCTTACTTCCTGTTGCCATGATGGTTTCTGGTGGGAAGACCGAGGCGGCGGCGGCCAGTGCTTCCAAGGTATCTGGCGGGAGGCATGACGGCGCATGGAGGCTTTGCGTGCGTCGTGCGGAGATCATGGGCATCGGTGGGGTGCATGGAATGCACGTATGCAGGCCGGCCGGGGGTGGATCGGCTCATCCCCGCGCCGGCCACACGCGTGCTAGGCTCATTGGCCGCGCATGCGCAGGCCGCGTTCGCAGGCCGCGCGCGCTGGCCGCGCGCGCGCATGCCGTGCGCGCATGCCGCTCGCGCGCATTCCGTGCATGCGCTGGCCGCGCGCGCGCAGGCTTGCGCCTTATCAGGCGGTACGCTGGCGCGGTCTGCGATGTGTGGTTGCGCATTTTTCTACTTTGCGTGTGTGTTTGTCTTTGCATGTTGCGCGGTTTTTTACTTTCGGACTAACCTTTTATTTTACTATGCACAGGCTTCGAAGCGCTCTTCTGGCCTGATGCGCCTGTGCTCTTCTTTGACTGATGACGGTGTTGATATCTGGAGGGCGAAGTACGGTCTTCCTGCCAATTTGGAAGTGAGGATCCCCCGTCCTGAGGAGCGGGTTCAGAATCCTCCCCGTGGTTGGTTGACGATCTACGAAGTTTCTCTGAGATCCGGCTTCCGCTTTCCTCCGTGCAAGGAGGTGATCGAGATTTTGAAGTTTTGCGGATTGCCTATCTCTCAGTTTGTTCCGGCTGGGATTGCTCGAATTATGGGTTTAGCCGTTTTCTTCCGCGAGCATGGGGGCCAGCTTTCTTTAGACTAGTTTCGATATTGGTGTGACGTGCGCTCGGAAGGTGGTGAGCGGATGGAGGTGCGTAGTAACAAGGCTTGGTTGGAGTTTGAAGCTCGCAAAGATCATCGGCATGGTAACACTTTGTTTGGATATGTGAAGAATTCCTGGGGTCTTCCTGAGGTGTGGAATGCGCTCCCCGACAGCTGCCGTCGTGTGAAAGGGAAGGAGCGGGATTTTTCCCCGGTGCTTGGATTTTCTGAGCCTCGTGAGTTGGCCAACCGTCTCTTCAATATCTATATTTATGTGGAGGAAAAGCGGCTGCTGGGATGCAATATCTCGGTCGGCACAGTTCAGGTGGTGGCGACTTCTCAGGGAGGGGGCCATAAGAGGAAAGCGGTGATGGCCCCTGCTGATGACCTTGATGTTGTGGTTGTAGCTTCTGACGATTCAGCCCCAGAGATGCAGATTCCTGCTTCCCCCGTTCCTCAAGTGCCTGCCTATACAGTGGCTCTGCGGATGTCCTCTTCCTTACGGGCGATGAGTGATGCAGCAAGGGTGTAACTTCCCTTTTTTTTTGCTCTCTCTTTCTTTTCTTTTTTGTTGAAAGAGGCTCATTGTGTGTTTTTTTGTTGCAGATAGAAACTCAAGCGCAGATTGCAGTGACCTGGAATGATCATTATGTTAGCCTAAAGGACGGGTATCTTGCTCTACAGGAGAAGCTTCAGTTGTCGATGAGCTCGTTCGCCTCCTTGAGGGAGGAACATGACTGGGACATTGCACGGTTTCGTCGGATCGGTTCAGAGCTGGCATCTGAGCTAGAAGATACGTGTGCGGCCTTGGACGTGGAGAAGACTCTAGTGGAGAGGACCACCCAGATGCTGAAGCATGCAAAAGAGGAGACATCTGGCTTAAGGACCCTGCTGCAGGCGTCACGAGAGGAGGTCTCAGGCCTTGAGACTCAGCTTCGGGTGGCGAAGGCGCAGGTGGAGATGCTTTCTTCTGACAATCATGTATCAGAGCTGAAGGCTGCGGGGCTTGCGGAGTACTTGGAGTTACTGGATTACCTGCGAGACCGCAACTTCACTGCGGAGAAGGTTCGTGATGATATATGGTCAAAGGAGGTGGAGCCTCAGATGGATGATATACGCGAGCTAGCGCTCCGTCGCGGTGTTTCGAAGGCCTTTCTCTTTGTTGGCAAGCGCCTTGGGTGTGACACCTCCAGTTTCAGCTTTGCAGATGTATCCAGGGACGAGTGCTCTGGCTCAAATGTCGAGGGAGAGTAGCTGTAGCGTTTATATGTTGTTGCACGTTTTGTTGTTTTATTGTGCATGTAGAGTCCAGTCTCTAGGCACTAGTTGTACCGGTTTTATTTTAAGCTTGGCTTTGTTATGATATTGTTGTCTCTTCATATTTCTTTGGACGTTTGTCCGTAGTTGATTGGTATTGACTGCGCGGCTTTGACCGGGCGTGGGATGCTTAGTATGCACGAAGGATACTCGCGGCTTCCTCGTGAGGGGGGTAGGCCCTTACGGTGTTGCGCGAGGGTTGCTCGCGGCTTAGGTTGCGTGAGGGATGCTCGCAGCTTCTTATTGAGGAGGGCAGGCCCCCACAGTGTTGCGTGAGGGTTGCTCGCGTTTTAGGTTGCATGAGGGATGCTCGCGGCTTCTTCGTGAGGGAGGCAAGCCCCCACGGTGTTGCGCGAGGGTTGTTCGCGGCTTAGGTTACGCGAGGGATGCTCGCGCCTTCTTCGTGATGAGGGCAGGCCCCCACAGTGTTGCGCGAGGTTTGCTCGCATTTTAGGTTGCGCGAGGGATGCTCGCGGCTTCTTCGTGAAGGGGGCAGGCCCCCACGGTGTTGTGCGAGGGTTGCTCGCGGCTTAGGTTGCACGAGGGATGCTCACGGCTTCTTCGTGGGGAGGGCAGGCCCCACGGTGTTGCTCGAGGGTTACTCGCGGCTTAGGTTGCGCGAGGGATGCTCGCAGCTTCTTCGTGAGGGGGCAGGCCCCCACGGTGTTGCGCGAGGGTTGCTCGCGGCTTAGGTTTCCCGAGGGATGCTCGCGGCTTCTTCGTGATGGGGGCAGGCCCCCACGGTGTTGCGCGAGGGTTGCTCACGGCTTAGGTTATATGAGGGATGCTTGCATCTTCTTCGTGAGGGGGGCAGGCCCACACGGTGTTGCGCGAGGGTTGCTCGCGGCTTAGTTTGCGCGAGGGATGCTCGCTGCTTCTTCGTGAGGGGGCAGGCCTCCACGGTGTTGCGCGAGGGTTGCTCGCGGCTTAGGTTGCGTGAGGGATGCTCGCGGCTTCATCGTAAGGGCGGCATGCCCCCACGATGTTGCGCGAGGGTTGCTCGTGGCTTAGGTTGCGCGAGGGATGCTCGCGGCTTCTTCGTGAGGGCGGCAGGCCCACACGGTGTTGTGCGAGGGTTACTCGCGGCTTAGGTTGCGCGAGGGATGCTCGCGGCTTCTTCGTGAGGGGGGCAAGCCCCCACGGTGTTGCGCGAGGGTTGCTCGCGGCTTAGGTTGTGCGAGGGATGCTCGCAGCTTTTTCGTGAGGGGAGCAGGCCCCCACGGTGTTGCGCGAGGGTGGCTCGCGGCTTAGGTTGCGCTAGGGATGCTCGCGACTTCTTCGTGAGGTGGCAGGACCCCACAGTGTTGCGCGAGAGTTGCTCGCGGCTTAGGTTGCGCGAGGGATGCTCGCGGCTTCTTTGTGAGGGGGGCAGGCCCCCACGGTGTTGCGCAAAGGTTGCTCGCGGCTTAGGTTGCGCGAGGGATTCTCGCGGCTTCTTCGTTAGGGGGGCAGGCCCACACGGTTTTGCGCGAGAGTTGCTCGCGGCTTAGGTTGCGCGAGGGATGCTCGCAGCTTCTTCGTGAGGGGGGGGGGCAGGCCCCCACGATGTAGACTTGATTAACGTCATGTGTTTGATCTGATTGCGTGACTTCGCGTGAAAAAGCTATTGCTTGATTCCCATACTGCCAAGGTAAGTGATGAAAAGATAGCCTTCATAAGCCTGAGCTTGTGATTTTTACAATATTTACTAAACAAAACGAACGAACAAATGAAACAACTTAAATATGGAGGTGGCGAGAGCGGGATCGGAAGACATCCAGGAGCGATTGTTGGATTATTGTTGTGTAGTCGGAATCAGCTTGGATGACGGTGAACTGTACATCATAGGATGTCTGTCGGTGTGCGTCTTTGAGAGTGACTGGGAGAGTGATGGTGTCGATGACTTGTACCGGGTTGTTCCCCGAAACGCGCGCGCTTCCTGACATTAGCTTGAGGTGGCCAGTGGTTAGCTTGAGTTGAAGCAGTGTTGATAAAAAATAGCATATTGATGGTGATCTCTACGTCCACCAAAACTTGGTTCAACTCGGTAGATGGCTTGTCGATTCTGATTGTCGTAGGTCTTATACTATGACTGGTTGGTGATGTTTTTCTTGATAGGAACTGATCAACTGCTCCTAGGCTGGGCAGTCATTGGATTTTCTCCTTTAGCCCATTATATTCGTTGGTGTTGTGTCCGTGGCCCCGGTGACACTCGCAGTATTTTGTTTGGTCAGCCTTGGGGTTTGGCCGCGGTGCTCTTGGTCGTTGGAATACTGGATCATTTTGAATCGCATACATCACATTGGTGCGAGTGGTATTCAGGGGGGTGTATTCCTGAAGTGGATGTTGCCCCCCACTCCTTGGAGGGCCACGTTGATGACTACCGCGACAATGCCTGTTCCGAGGTCGTTCTTCTTGTTTTGGTTCCTCCTCTTTCTTCCTTTTGTCTTCCTCTTGGTCCTGGATTTTCTGATGAGGGATTTATGAATCTTCTGATGAAGAGGGCGGCGAGTTCGAGGTAGTTGTCTATCTTTTCTTCTTGTAGAGAATGAAACCAAGCCCGCGCCTCCCCTTTTAGAGTTGTCGAAAATTCCTGGATCATGAGCTGATCTGAAGCATTGCGAGCATGCATGACAACTTCGAAGTACTTCATGTGTGTCAGTGGGTTTCCTGTTCCACTGAAACCACGGGTTTCAAGGCAGTTCTCCGAGCCTGGGGCTGACCAAGAGTCTGGTGAATTGTAGTTGGGTTGATCCTCGTTTAGTCTTTGCTCTGTGGCCGAGGCGTTAGGGCTTGCTACATCTTCGGCCATCTTCCCATAATATGGACAGGCAAGGTGGTGATCGTACATCTCATGGAGTGATGCGGCGGGTGCGGGGGAGCTGCTTGTGCTCGAGAATTCCTTATCTATATCATATTCTTTGTGACGGTAATATGTCATTGGATGAAGTTCTTCTGGTGGCGTCAAATCGGCTTGCTCGAAGGGCTGAGGATTCGTTGGCTGGGGGGATTTTGAGTCACTTCGCGTTGTATGCATTGCGTTAGCGCAGTTGATACTTAGGGGGAAGTATTCTTGGGGTTGGTGTTGCCCCCCGGTCGTTGAAGGGTTATGCTGGCGGGGCACTTCTTGACGTGGTTCTTCTTGCTCCCTGAGGATTTGTCCTTCTTTTCACAGGAATTCTTGTGTTGGGACGTGAGTTGACGGAGGTTTGGGCTCGACTGGCGCTACCAGGTTTCGGAGCAGGGTGGGCAATTTGACTTGTTGTTCTTCCATGTGGCGGACACGTCCCTCCAAGGTGGTATCAGGAGTTAATGCAGCTTCAGTGGTCAGTGGTACGTCCACCAAAGAGTGGGAACGTGCGGGCTCGGTATGCCCGCCAAGGGCGGAGCCTTCAGCGGTACGGGCGCTTCTCTTTGTCATTAAGGCAGTACTTGGAGGGGGCGATGCTGGTGATCTTATGCTTCAAAGGATGTTGGGAAATCGTTTCCCACAGACGGCGCCAAACTGTTGCGGACTAACTCGATGCCCTGGTCGGACCGGATAAACTTGAACCGTCTTATCTCGCAGAGCGGTCGAGCGCGCACACAGTCAATGAAATAGAATAGTAGACACAAGTCTTGATGACGTGGAAAACCCCTTAAATGGGTAAAAAACCATGTGACCGGGTCTGTGCCGGTCAAATTCCACTAGCTTTCGGTGATTATAGTATGCTTTGGTGAATTAGGGCGACAGGCCGCTCCCATTACAACTTGAGGGGAGAGAGAGATTGTAGTTTCCTGCGGGCAACAGGCTGCTCCGAGGAAGTGACTTTAGACGAGAGAATGTGCGGGATGCTTCTGGCACGCGTGCTTGGAGCGGCGCGCGCTTGCTGGCTTCGACTGTCTTCTTCGTTCGGCTTCCTCGCAGTCTTGGGCGTCCCTTTGCTGACAGCGCTCTGGTGGGGTGCTTATAGCCGACCGTAGCTACTGGTGGCTGCTGGTGGCCTCCGGTGGCTGCTACTGGTGGCTGCTGGTGTCCTCCGGTGGCTACTAGTGGCTGGCAGTGGTTCACGGCGACCGGAGGCCGACTTGGTGGAGGAGGCGGGAGAGCTCTCACCTAAGGAAGAAGAAGAAGAACCGGAGAAGAGAAAAGGTGTCAAATGAGGAGCCCCTGGGGGTCCTTTTATAGCCTCTGGGGGAGGATCATGGCGGGCCCCACCACTAAAGTGGTGGGGTAGTGGGTGGTTACCTTTTTGATCGGACGGCGAGGAGAGCCTCCCCTTGATCGGACAGCGGGGAGGCCTCCCATGACGGCGAGCCGCCATAACGGCGGCGGTGGCCCGCCAGTGGTCCGGTCGCGGCAAGGGCGGCCGTGGCCGGCCACGGCAAGGCCGGCCGCGGCTAGGGAGGTCGCGGCCGACCATAGCCGCGGCGGTCGTGGCCTGCCACGGCAAGGCCGGGCCGGCCGCGGCTCGGCCGCCTTCGGCTAGGCCGGTCGTGGCCTTGCTGGCGGCTCGCCGCGGACGCCCCGACGGCGGGGCTGGCAGCGGCGAAGGCGGGGGGGGGGGGGGGGGTCGGCCGTCGACGGTGGCTAGGCCGCCCGTCGGCGACGGTTCTCCCAGTGGCGGTTTCCCCCATAAGGGGAGGGAGTGGGGCCCGCTTCCCCCCATAATTCTCATCATGAGAGATCATGGGGGGTTGGGCCCACCCATTATCCTCTTTGAATGGAGATCATGGGGGGCTTGAATTTTCCATAAATGATGGTGTAACCCATCACAAGTTAACTAAGCCACTAGCAGATAGAAGACGCAAGAATAACACTTATATTATTCTCAGTCTTACAAGGCGAGACATACACTGATAGACATGATTTTGCAATACACCCGATGGAGATCAAAGAAAATAGACAAGTACAGAACTAGCGGACTGAAGACTGAGACCGCTTTGTCGCATGTCCGCACCTGTAACCGCGAGGTCGCGCGAACTGCCTTTGCAAACTGTTGGATAACCACCTGTTCGCACTTCTGGTCGCCTGGCTGCTGAAGGTTCCTAACCGCAGACTGTTGCTCGCTTTCCACGCTGAGACTTCACTGATAGACCGCCAGAACTAGTCGCCCAGTCGTAGTCGCACAACACTTCCAGTTACAAATAACGGGGTCAAGGCCCCTATTTATGGGAAGGTATAGGGATGCGGTCACTGCTAAAGAGGATAGGAAAACCTTCAATCGAAAGGTGGATAGAAAACTCTAACCGCGCAACTAGCAGTTTGCCAGAAACCAGACTGCGTTGTTATGTAGCAACATCAGACTGCGTGGTCAGAAAACAAAAATCTTGACTCGCAATGTATGTCTCGCATTGTAAAACTGAGAATAATATTAGTCTTGTTCTCCCTCTTCTATCTGCTAGCGGCTTACTTAACTTGGTCGGTTGAGAGTGATCTTGCGACCTCCGTTCCATAAAATTTTACAGTAGGGTGCCAATAGTAAATCATACAACACACAACCAAATACAAATAAAATAATCATTTCATAAGCACGTCTTCGTTCTCTCATCCTCCAAAAGGACCCGTCATCGTCTTCCTTCATATAAAAACTTGCCGCAACAATTCGCCAGCGTGCGCTCGTCTCGTCATCACGCACATCCGAAACACCAATCCATCGGCTAGAGCAGCTCGAATTTTTGTTAGATATATTAGATAATGTGCGCACGTGTCGAGACCGACTCGGAGCGTGTTTATGAGTTCGTGTCGTCCTACGGTTAGGCTCTACGCTGAAGGTACTATATATACCGATTCTAAACTCGATAGACATACATAGAATACTTTGAGCGGAGCTTTCCCTCATGCAATTCTAACCCAAATGTGTATTTCAACAGGCCTTGCAATTTCTCTACAGTGTACCCTCTCCGTTCCTATAACGCCGTCAGAATTGCCGTCATAACCTCAACATCTACTCACTAGAGATATTCCAACATACATACAATTACAAACAACCTTGGGTAGGTTCCACGTGTGGGTCCACTGCCTACAAGTGCTGTTAACCACCGCCTCTTCTTCAGCTGACTCGTTGCTCTTTCCTTTTCTCCCCCTCTCCCTCATCCTCCCCTGTTATTAACCCGCACTTAGCTTGCTCCTCCATATTTCCCTTCAATTCACCCCAGCTCTCTCTCTCTCTCTCTCTCTCTCTCATCGCCCGCCGTCCCTCCTTCCTTCCAAAGCCGCCAAATAACGTTTCCACAAATGTCTCAAACATACCACACCCACAGATTCTTCAAGTTCAGATCACCGCACGCCCGCCTCATTTCCTCTCTCTAGAGAGCGCGAGAGAGAGCAGCACGCCTCCTCAAACTAATCTCGCCCTCTCTCTTTCGCTTTTCCTCTTCAGCCTCCATCCTCTCCTGCTAAACATAGACAGAAAATTGAGTACGTACACGTTGGGTATTATTATTGCATATATCGATGGTGGCCAGCAGCTTCGAGTTCTCACATAAGAGGGGCGCCGTGGTGGAGATGGCCGGTATAATGCTCAGCGTCGACTACTCAAGACTCTTCTGGCTCCTTTTTCGCGTCTTCTCCTACGAGAATCACGAAGGAAAGCCGAGGATCTAGCCACCGATCAGCTCTGCCTTCTCATATTATATACCCTTCTTAACTTCTCCTTCCCTTTCAAAGCCCTCTTCTTTTGAATTCTCTTGTTCCGTATATATATATATACATACATACGTACGGAGGCGGTCGGCATGTTAGACATCGGGCGGGGCGAGCGGCGCGAACGGCCGCTCGCCCATGACAATGGAAATGGATATGTTGAGACCGATCCGAGCCGACGGTATGGACGGGTAAGTTCATCTCACCTTGCTAGCTTTTGTGCTTATTGTTCTTTTTGTTTATCTCAGTTATTATTGTGTATGCTTAGGATCGGTTTGACATGATGATGGCAGTCGTAAACGCATGAATTAGACCGATATTCGTTAAGAATTGTTAGTACTTCGACAGCTCGTGTGGCCGTCAAGTTTGGAACGAGTATTCACGTTGTCCCTAGCAGGGGTATTTATAGGAGTAATCCTAAATCCCTAATGACGAATTATTGGATGTCATCCTAAATCTAACCCGTTAAGCACCTATAACATCTAATTTCTCCTTCTCTTTCAAAGCCCTCTTCTTTTGAATTCTCTTGTTCCGTATATATATACATACATACGGAGGCGGTCGGCATGTTAGACATCGGGCGGGGCGAGCGGCGGGAACGGCCACTCGCCCATGACAATGGAGGAAGTTCATCTCACCTTGATAGCTTTTGTGCTTGTTGTTCTTTTTGTTTATCTCAGTTATTATTGCGTATGCTTCGGATCCGTTTGGCATGATGATGGCGGTCGTAAACGCGTGAATTAGACCGGCATTCGTTAAGGATTGTTAGTGCATTCGAAGCATCCCGTGTGGCCGTCAAGTTTGGAACGAGCATCCACGCTACCCCCAACAAGGGTATTTACAGGCGTAATTCAAAATCCCTGACGACGGGTTATTGGATGTCATCCGGATCCAAAACCTAACCCGTTAAGCACCCATAACATCTAATAAATATACCTCAATAACGATCACATAAAAAACATCATTTGTTTGAATATAAAAGTGGATAAAGTTTCTTAGGTGACTGCTAACAACTGACAATTTAACCCTCATATTCATAACCGCAACCACCGTGCCAAATAAAGCCTTAGTTTTAAACAACTTTGCCTTATCTTACATGGTGATTATAATTAGTAGCAATAATTTAGGATTTTTTTGAAGCAATCATGGTTGAGAAATACATCACTTTTATTTATAGATATATTAATTTATATTGATGGTTTGTGAAAGAGTTATTAATTTTATCATTTTAAAGGCGATGAATACTTATATATATTTATACAGATAGATATATACTATCAGGTGCTCAGGAGTGACAGTTCATTTATTGTTTGTAATTCTCGTAAAACAGCTCATTTGGCCATTAAAGTTTTTTGTCACTAATTCTCCCAGTTGTAAAAACCATACAAAGTCTTAAATTGGATGATTCATTAGCACATAATTAAAGTGATAGCATTATTTGGAACCTATCCATTAGACATTGAATAAACCTTGAATAAATTAATTTCTGGATAAGTGATTATATTAACAACAAGCGACATTAAATACTGTATATTTTGTTTTGAAAAACACGGAAGGGGAATCATTTAATTTCGCCCCGGAGTAAGGCCTTGGTTCTTGTATCCAGCCTAAAAGCATTTATATATATATGCTATATATTAATTATTGGATAATATTATACTAATTTAAAACATATCAAAATGCTACAAAAAAAAAAAAAAAAAGTGGACCCCACTAGCACAAAAATATCCGCCCTTCTTATTTCCCAACTTTACAAACTTAATTAAATGATTCCGTGTTTTTATGCTGAGTGAGGCTCATTTTTTTTTTTTGTATGTTTTAGATGAGTATAATATTATCCAATAATTATTAGATTAATAATATCCTATGCCACACGATTTTGCATAAAATATACAGGGGGCAGTACCAAATAGATCACGATTGCATTAATTAATATATTAATATTGTGTTTTGACCTATTCAAACATAAATGACAGTTTCGGAATTATTGAATTTGTTTTTGTGAGTGAAAATGACGTTGAATACTAAACAACCATATAAACTAATAAGTGAGCCGCTATAACTTCCTAATCAACATTAATCAATGTAGGCTTCTTTGAGAAACTAGGGTGATGCGGTTCGGTGAGGCTGAACCGGAGGCAAGGTGTTTGAGAAACCAATGCTAGCTTCCTTTTATAAGAACGCCCCTGTGAGAGGGTGATAGGACGAAACCAACCGTTTTGCCGCTGGCCCTTTGAACGCCACTGCCCCTCCGTTCCATTCCCATGTTCAATTCCTCCCGGCAACACAGAAAGAAAGCTGAAAAAGAGCTCCTCGAGAGGCGGCAAACCCGGGATCACCAAACATAGGAGAATGTGCTGAGCTTTGGCCAGATGGCTTCGAGGAAATGATTGGAGAGTTCAAAGCATGTAAAGCATTGTGACGTCACTCCCCAAAATCACACGGTTAGGGGAGGAGTGGCCAACCCGCTTATACACCCATGATCAAGGAACACGCTAGGCAGTGTGGGACTAAACAATCCCTTTTCAACGAGTCGTGACACACTCGGGCATTACCGTCCATTCCACGTGGCGCATTCAATAGAGCATGTCTCCAGGAAGAAGATGAATAATTGGACATTTTGCTTATTAATACCTATGGTTCCAAAAATAAAAATATTTGAAGGACATTATTCTAATTGAATGCTCATTAATATAATTGGAGATGATTCCGATGAAAATTTCATTACAATTTATATAATTCTGATTAGGAACGCTTTATTGATTTTAAGTTTTCAAATTTATTTAATTGAATAAATTTAAATAAATATAATTAAGATATGCTTCAAAATAATAATTAAATTATTTTGATGGGTCTTTCTCAATTTATAGAAATTTCGGCCTGCAAGTAGATGAAATTATCATGTCCCCCACTAATTGAGTGGGGAGTTATGGAAAAAACCGACTCGCGTGCGATCCACTTTCCCGATCCACGTGCGATCCGCTCATCAACCACTATACACACGATCCTTCCACCGCACTAACCGTCTCCCTCCGCTCTCGACCGGCTGCCCCTAGGCCGGCCGCCGGCGCCAACTGTTCCTCCTGCCGTGGTTCGGCCTGCCGCCCCTAAGCTGACCGCTCCCAATTAAGGCGGTCGGAGCTAGGCCAGCCTCCCGCTGCGCTCATCGTCCGCCCCTAGGCCAACCTCCCCCAAGGTGGCCCTTCTTAGGCCCTCATCTGGCCGCCCCTAGGACATACGGACCTCTTGACCACACATTCCCGTAGAAGTAATCTCCATGATTGTCAAGACAGCTGATTATGTATGGTATTGTTGTACCAGTTAATCATGCGCTTAGGGAAAAATAATAATTATATACTTGTTAATTATTATAATAAATATTTTTTTTATTTTTATTTTCACTATAAATAAAATTTATTAAATTATTTTAACACCAAAAATAGGTTTTAATTACATGTTCCTTTTAATCTCAGGGAACTTTAAACTTCATGTGTGTGAATTTAATTATATTATATGGGAAAAGTTAGCTTTCATGTAACATTTAAAATTATCACATATATTTGTTTTACTTTAATGACTTAATATATATTATAATATATTTCAGAAAAAATATAATACTCATTAATTAAATTACATCATATTTCCAAATTAAAAATAACAATGAAAATATATAAAATAAAAAAAGGTTTAGAATTTCTAGACCTATTACAGTAGGTTATTTTTAGATATGTTAGCGATTCGACATATTGGCAGTATTTTTGAAAAATTATAATTAAACTCATAAAATGTATGCATTAAGGTAAAAAATTTGTAATACAAATTTAAAAATGATGTATAATTGTTGCTGGACGTCCAATTTTCCTCCGGTCCCGAGAATCGGGCCGTCTTGCTCCAAGTCAGACCAGCAGCAATGATAAGAGGTTTTTTTAACGTCGAAAACCCGAAAATGACGAAAAATCTCGCGGTCAAATCTGTGTCGGGCCAAAATCCATTATTCTTTCTTTCTATACAAGAATTTGTGTTTCTCATAGGGTGATAGGTCGTCTCTCCGTTACAAGCTTTAAATACAAAAAAAGGTTGAAAAAAGCTAAGCCCACGGAGCTTTCATGAGTTGCCTGCGAGAGCATCCGTGAGAGGGTTCCTTGGTGCCTTCTCTCGGGCTCACTGAAGCGTCCAAGTGAGCATGAGTATTGAGTGGACTAGAGAGGGAGCATAATGAATCCTTAATAGAGGAACGGTCTATGTCACATATTCTTGCGGGAAAACCTCAAATCCCTCTCTAGTTATTGGAGTTGTTTGTATTCAAATAAAGACATGTGAGACTTTTTATAGCTTTCTGAAGGGACGTGCTGGTAATTGCACCTGACCGAATCATGAGTTGATGAAAGTCATTGCTTCGTTCCGGTCACAAGGACTACCAATTTTTCCAAAATGACGAACGTGCCCCCGGGCGGTCTGGGCAGCCCGGGCAAGCTGTCGGACGCCAATGGCAACTGGAGGCGTTGGCGGTGTCCGGAATTTGCGGGGGCGGCGGCGCTGTGCTTTGAGCACGCGCTCGCAGCACGCGCCCGGGCACTGGGCGTGCTCGGGCGCTGCACGCGCGTGCACGGGACGCGTGAGGACTTGGCGCGCGCCTGCGTGCGGTACATGTGGGTGGTTTTGGGTCTAGGAAATTAGTTCGAGCTAAAATGAAATATTATATCACGAATCGTGTATTTTGGGATTTTGAGCCCCAAATGTATCTCTTTGAAAAAGTGATCAACATGAAAGTTGTAGATCTCATCTAGATCTACAAACTCGTGCTAATCATTTTTTGATTTGAAGCCGTTTAGGTCCCCGATTTGGGCCCCAAAAAAAGTCACGCCGAAATATGTACGGACGACTCGTTGCGAGCGTTACTTTTTTTGGGGCCTAAACGACTTCAAATCAAAAGGTGATCAGCATAAAACTTGTAAACCTCGATGAGATCTACAACTTTCATGTTGATCATTTTTTCAAATAAAAAACATTTGAGACTCAAAATCCAAAAAAAACTGAACTGACGCTATTTTTTCTTGTTTTTAACTCGAGTGTATATTCTCCAATCTCTTATATATATATAAGAGATATATATACATATATGGGGGCACTGAATTTCCGCGCAGCGCTTTTTGGACAAAAAAACGCGCTCACCGGAAAAACGAAAAAAACACCCTCTAAACAGCATTTTTAGAAAAAGTGGTCAACATGAAAGTTGTAGATCTCGACGAGATCTACAACTTTCATGTTGATCACTTTTTCTAAAAATGCTGTTTAGGGGGTCTATTTTCAGAAGGCGCGAAGGGGGTCCGCGCAAAAAAAAAATTCGTAATATTTACCGGGCGGAATCCCCTTCACGCTTTTTGAAAATAGACCCCCTAAACAGCATTTTTAGAAAAAGTGGTCAACATGAAAGTTGTAGATCTCGTCGAGATCTACAACTTTCATGTTGACCACGTTTTCTAAAAATGCTGTTTAGAGGATGTTTTTTTCGTTTTTCTGGGGAGCGCGTTTTTTTGTCCAAAAAGCGCTGCGCGGAAATTCATTAATCTGTATATATATATATATATATATATATATATATATATATATATATAGGGGGCACTGAATTTCCGCGCAGCGCTTTTTGGACAAAAAAACGCGCTCCTCGGAAAAATGAAAAAAAACACCCCCTAAACAGCATTTTTAGAAAAAGTGGTCAACATGAAAGTTGTAGATCTCGACGAGATCTACAACTTTCATGTTGACCACTTTTTCTAAAAATGCTGTTTAGGGGGTCTATTTTCAAAAGGCGCGAATGGAGGTCCGCGCAAAAAAAAAATCGTAATATTTACCGGGCGGAACCCCTTCAAAAGACGAGATCTACAACTTTCATGTTGACCACTTTTTCTAAAAATGCTGTTTAGGGGGTGCTTTTTCCGTATTTTCGTGGAGCGCGTTTTTGCATTAATCTGATATATATATATATATATATATATATATATATATATATATATATATATATATATATATATATATATATATATATATATATATATATATATATATATATAGGGAATTCTGATTTTTCTTGTAAGGAATTGTAAAGAAAGACAATATTGATAATTATAGCTTGGAAAGAGATTTTAGAGAACCAAAAGCCAAATGTGAAGCTTTATATGATCATCACCTGTCTACATCACTGAACAAAATGAATGATGGGTATTTAATATATAGGTGGCTGGGCCCGTAATTGATGGTCATTTGGCTCGTGCACTCATAAAGCATGGATGCTACTGTTTGGAAATCAAATTGTTTTGCACTTCAAATTTTTCTCCTGCACATAATTATTTTAGTGGGCATGTGATTGATTCTTGATTTGATATGAGGCTGCCAATAAATTGATTCTCATTTTGTGGACCAAATTCGTCTCAACTTGTATATACTTACATATGTATGTACATACATAACATGCATACATAAAAATATATATTCTTATAAAATAAAATAACAGTTGCATGTATTGGTTGCAAGTTGCATGTATTGGTTTATATATTCTTATAAGTTTAGTATTTAATATTGTATATTCTTATAATATAAAACAACTGTTGCAAGTATGATCATATGATTATGCATGCATGCAATAATTATAAATTAAACGTTGCATGCAAAAAAAAAACACAAGGGAGCTAGGTTAATCACAAGGGAGTACTTAAGGCCTTCAAGGATTAGTATTCTTAGGCTCCGTTTGATAATGCCCATATATATATGGATCTTCATTCACTTTTATGTTCAAACAAATGTTGTGTGTTAGGTGATCCTTAACGAATGACATTTTAACTCATGTGTTTACGACCGCGACTTAGAACAATAACCAAGCCAACAACTTGCCGAGCTCGACGAGCTCTAAAAGCAGTCCGCACAAATAGGCAAACTCGGCGAGCTAAGCAGTAATCCTGGACTTAGTCACACAGAACCAACTTGCCGAACTCGGCGAACTCTAGAATTAGTCCACACAACAGGCGATCTCAGCGAGCTTGTAGTCACACGGGACCAAGTCCACAACACCAGCGAACTCTGACTATCAACCTGCCCGAGAAGGCTACAACGAATTGTGCGGTTAGCCACCTTAGTCCGCGCTAACCGCCAAGCATCTTGCAAGCCAGAGAACCTGAAGCTCCAACGGACTGTGCGATCTCACCAACCAGTTCGCCACAGCCGCGGATAGAGAAGTCCGCCTGGTTCCAACCAAGGGTGCTTGCTGAGCCAGACCGCAAGAGTTTGGCAACCCGTCAAAGGCTATTCGCCAAATGTTATCCTCCAGGTCGCGACAGACTCTGCGGTCTGTGCGGCCTGCCTAATCAGACCGCTCACACTCCACTTCACTCCCATTTTAACATCACCGAGATGTCTCGAGATAATATGTTCACCAAACGGAAAAATTTTCAACATATATACATATATACGTATGTGTGCAAGTATATACATATATGTGTACAAATATACGTATGTGTCCAGATACAGATATACATATATGTGTATAGATACAAATATATGTATATGTGTACAGATACATATATTTGTATGTGTGTATAGTACAAATACATATATAGATATATATATATATGTATGCGTGTACAGATATACAGATAAACGCATGCGCGTACAGATATATAGATATGTGCATGCATGTACAGATATGTGCATGCGTGTACAGATATGTGCATGCGTGTACAGATATATGCATGCACGTACAGATATACGCATGTGTGTACAAATATATGCATGTGTGTACATATCTTCAAAGTGCGATACTTTGAAGATGTACCGTTTTTGCAAGAAGCTTCTTGTTTTGGTGATATTTTGAGGGATATGTAATAAATAAATTGTACAAATCAACATTTATTGCTTTTAAATATTCTTCAAATGAAACTCTCCATAAAGTAATTGTTAGAGATAACATCTAGGTAGACCAATGAAATTTGAAATGTACCAATATTTTGTAAGACATTCTATTGAATCTTGGCTATCCATGCATTGAGCCATGCATGTTAGTATTTCTTTTTATCAATTGAAAACATGAAATATAAACAATATCTTATTACAATAACAAAAAGCTCTTAAACTTGCATGATAATGTTTGCTTTTCCGCAACGTTGTATGCATGAAATTCTTTGGAGTATGATTGAGGCGGATATTGTTTCGACGTCAAAGATGATATCTTCTCTTACCATTCAGATGGCGCAAGTGTTCTTTTACACGAGCGTTTTTTTGGGTTTTCTTATCCTTGAGTATGGTTTCTTAGGGTTTCTCAAAAAAATTGACAAAAAGTTATTAATGTTTCATTGTAGAATTAATGTCAAATATACCTTAATTCCAATTCTCTGCCAGAAGGAAACAATTATGTTATTTAAATATTTTTCTAGGTATAATAAGTTCCATAAAGTAAATTGTAAGAAAACTATAAGGAAAGACATGATGTACTTAGGCATTAGTGAGATTATGACAAAAGATAGGGCACAATACGACAAAGGATCCATATAGCCGACCCCACTATAGTGGGATAAAAAGCTTGAGTGTTGTTGTTTTATAATAAGTTCCATACCTTTGAATTTTTTTCTGTTCAGGAAGCAAACCATGCATAATAAGTTCCATACATTTATTTCAAAAGTGGATCTTTGATCATCCGTTACCGGTTGATAATTGATGTCCAGAGCTAGGCTCTGCTTGACCGGTGAAAATAAGTCCCCCCAAACGGAGCCCTAGTTTCATACTGCCCAATATATAAGTTGGCTTCCTTTAGCTTAAAGTCTCGGTCGATAACTATAGCTCATTGATCAGAGATCAAGCATATTCTTCTTGTGGAAGTTGCTCGAAGCATCCGGATGGGGATCTAGGTGGAATCCCTTACCCGTTGCCCCTAGGTGGGTATAAATAGAGAAACCCAAGGAGTTTCTACGGGTATGGGTTAACCGTGTATCCGACACGACCCGTTATGCCTCCGAACCCGTTAATTTGCCCAAATATACACTAACAATCTCCTCCTATATTTGTGACAAATAACGTATACGTTTCGGAGTGCAGAAAGTGGAGAATATCATAAACAAGTTTCCGACTTTACACAATTCCATAAGAGTTAGCACAGTTTTTAAGAAAAACATAAACATGAATTTTTAAAACATTAACATAGTACATCAAAATAAAAAATGTGCTACTCAATAATAAATAAGTCTGGAAAACAAAAAATGACTACAGATAAACATGTAACAATTCTACTCAGAGAGTAGATCATCATCATCTATGTCAAAATCCACTTTCTCTCCTCCATCTTCACCAGTGCCTGTAAGGAATTTCATGAGTCAGACTCTATGAATTCATAAACATATGTAATGACGTATCAAAGTAAGCTAGCTTTACCTAAATGAGCTTAGTACTTGTAGCAGTAGTGAAGTAACACTGTCGGCATCTCTATCCAGTCTAGCTAGGACCAGTCAGGTTTTGATTTTAATAAATCAAACGTTGTTATCTTACTCATTAGTGACCACTATGTACCTCATCATATGATTTGGCACACCGTCATTTGCAACATTATCAAATGTGGAATAATGTGCTATGATCACTAATGTTAGATTAACTCGTACAACGACTTTCTATTCCCAGTTGAATAATTCTCAAATCAGCTTACAATGAGAAAGACGTTAAGTCATCATGTGTGGAATGACTAACATCTAACCATCTTGGGCTTTCATCAAGAAATTATTTGGGGTTTTCAGTCTGTTATTAGATGCTTGAATGTTTCGACTATAGGTTTTTGCTATGAAAACATAAACATAAGAGAAAGTTTCATATTTCTATGAACTTTAATCTCATCTCCCCCGATGTTTTAATCGTGAGAACTCTATTTAAGCCATTTGTTAAGGCTTTTACAACATTATCTTTTGACCTCACATCAACGAGGTTCACAATCCCTTGACTCGTAAGGGAGGTCAACCAGGCTTGTTTCATCCTGAGCTGTCTTCTTTTGTTGTTGAACAAAGTGTTCGTAGCAATCATTTTCGTAGCCTGATTATCGCAGTAAACTGCAACAGAACTCAACTTCAGGCTCGACAATGGAATGTCCATCACCAAATCTCTTATCCACTCTACTTCTTCTCCCGCTGAAGCTAGAGCGTAGAGTTCGGATTCCATAGAAGATAGTGCAATACATGACTGTCTCTTGGACTTCCAGGCTACAACTGCTCCTCCTAGTGTGAATATAAATTCACAAGTGGACTTGCTGTCATTTAATTCTGAGCACCATGAGGCATCAGAATATCCTTCCAAAACTGGAGGATGACCATGGTAACATAAAGCATACGTTTTGGTGTGCTTTAGGTATCACATCAGCCTATCGAGGGCATCCCAATGGTCTTGGCTAGGATTACTAGTGAATCTGCTTAACATACCGACCGTAAAGGCTATGTCAGGTCTTGTACAGACCATAGCATACATGAGACTACCAATCAGTTTAGCATAATCTGACTATCGAATCGCAGCTCCATCATTGGGCTTCAAGCGATTATTGTAATCGTAAGGTGTCTCCACTGCTCTACGTTCACTATATCCCCACGTGTCCAACAAGGACTTTATGTAGTGGCTTTGACTTAGGGAAATGCCATTTTCCCAAAGCTCACTTGCGTGCCTAGAATAGTCTCAGCTACACCTAGATCTTTAATGCTAAACTCTTTCATTAGTTCTGACTTAACGTCATCTACTATGGATTGATCAGAACCAAATATCAACATATCATCCACATACAAGCATATTATAGCGACTTTGTTCGATCTATGACGTATGTAAAGACATTTGTCCGAGAGACTCGACATGAATCTCATGTTCCTTACACTATAGTCAAACTTCTCATGCCATAATTTTGGAGCTTGTTTTAGTCTGTATAGCGACTTGATTAACTTACAGACCTTATTTTCGTGACTGTGCACTATGAAGCTTTCAGGTTGGCTCATGTATATTTCTTCGGTCAGATCTCCGTTCAATAACGCAGTCTTAACATCCATTTGATGAACAATAAAGTTCTCAATAGACGCAATAACAAGTAGGATCCTAATGGTTGTTAAGTGACACACTGGTGAATATATATCAAAGTAATCCACCCCACCAACTTGTGTGAAACCTTTAGCCACCAGACGCGCTTTGTACTTAGCTGCGCTACCATCAGGATTGAGCTTCTTTTTCAGAACCCACTTACACCCTATAGTTTTAGCCTCTCTTGGCTTATCAACCAACGTTCAGGTGTTGTTCTGAAGTAGAGAATTCATCTCTTCATCAATGGCTTCTTTCCAGAGTAGTGAATTCTTTGATCTCATCGCATCCTTATAGGTAGATGGATCAGCCTCAACGTGATAAGTGACAAAGTCACTACCAAAGGTTCTGGAGTTCGCTCTCTCACCGAAGTCCTTCTAGACTCTAGGACACTATTGTCTACCAGGACTGAATAGGAGGTGCTCGGTACTGATTTAGGTTCTTTCTCAGTAATAGTTGCTTGCATACCAGGGATTGTTAGGTTCTTATCCTTAAGGAACTTATCCTCAAAGAACACAGCATCCCTAGATTCAATAACTATATTATTAGACAGGTCTAAGAATCTATCTACAGCACTATCTTCAGCACAACCTAAGTAGACACACGTGTTGGTCCTAGGTCCAAGTTTAGACCGTCTAGGGTAAGAGACCCTAACATAGGCTATGCAGCCCCAGGTCTTAAGTCTAGTTATTGTCGGGGGTCTCTTAAACCAAAGCTCGTAGGGCGTGACATCTAACTTAGCACGAGGTACTTTGTTCAGAATGTTGTTTGTAGTTAAAACTGCTTCTCCCCAATAGGCGGTAGGCATGCCAGCAGTGAGGAGCATAGAATTAAACATCTCTGTTAACGTTCTATTCTTTCTCTCGGCTATACTATTCGATTGGGGTGAGTAAGGAGCAGTGGTTTCTACTATGATCCCTTGAGAGGCAAGGAAACCCCAGAACTCACTGGACATGTATTCTCCTCCTCTATCACTTCTAAACCACTTAATTCTCATGTCCAGTTGGTTCTCTACCCTGGTTTTGAAAAGATAGAATTTTTCAAATGCTTCATCTTTAGTTTTAAGAAGATAGATGTGACAGAACCTAGAGTAGTCATCTATAAATGTGATCATATACTTCCTTCCTCCTCTGGTGACAAAACTTTTAAAGTCACATATATCGGAATGTATAAGCTCTAGAGGTGTTGTGCTCCTAGTAACTGCACTAAAAGGTTTCCTAGTGATCTTAGTCTGAGCACACACGTCACATTTCTCAGGCGGTGACTTAGTGTCTAATGTGATCTGGTGAGTTCTAGCTATTTGGAACATCTTCCTATAGTTTACGTGTCCTAGTCTCTCATGTAGAGTCTTAGGGCTAACTAAGTTTGTTTGAACTTGTTGAACTAACTCGTTTGCTAGACTTAGTCGGTACATCCTATTTTGGACGTATGCACATCCAAAATAGTGTGAGTTATCTGACAGTGTTACTCTACCGCTACAAAAAGTAAATAACATACCAGCATCACATAATAAACTTATAGACACTAAGTTAGCAGCTAGAGAAGGAATAAACTTAACATTTTTTAGAGTTAGAGTCTTACCTGAGGATAGCAGCAGCGTTACATTCCCCACCTTCAAGACGTCAGCTGTCTCGCCATTTGCAACTGTAACAGACTCTTTTACAACAATGAGCCCTGTCATAAGATCAGCATTATTGCTAACGTGGCACGTCGCCCTCGAATCCATGTACCACTCCGTGCTGGCCTTAGCGTTTCCGACCATCGCAATAAAGTCGGAAGGCTCAACTAGGCTAACCATATTGGCTTGGTTGCCATCCTTTGCTGCTTTGGTTCTTTCCCTTTTAGGAAGGTGGCAATCAGACGCGCTGTGTCTCCACTTGTTGCAATTAAAACACTTGTCCTTGAATTTTTTGGCGCGTTTGCTAGGGCCTGCAACCTGGGAGCTACCATGGGAGGGTCTGGTCCTCTTAGGGTTCGACATGCGTTTAGAACTGAAAACCATGTTAGCCGCAGCCTTCTGCTTGCTAACAGTTTCTAACACGTGTCGAGTCCTATTCTCATCCTCAATACGAATAAATCGCTTGAGGTCATTGAGACCGACTTGCATCTTCTTGCGGTACATTTCAGTTTTAAAGTTGTACCACGTAGAAGGCAGCTTAAAAATTATCGTGTCAGCAACAAAGCTGTCTGGCAGGGTAATGTTCTCATTATGTAAAGAATCTACTAAAACTTCAAAATCTGATACCTGAGGTAGAATGACCTTCTCCTCGTCGAACATGAAGGAATGAAATTTGTCCACAAGGTGCGCCTTGGACAGATCCTCCTCTTGCTTGAAGTGCTCCTCCAGTGCTTCTCAGATTTCCTTGGCGGTCTTCATCTTGATGTACGTCTTTTCCAGGCTGGAGGACAGGCAGTTCAGCAGGTAGTCGCGGCAGAAATCCTCATCAGCTATCCACTGAGCCTCATCTTCAGTCCCCATAACGACTGCACGATCAGACTGAACTGTGTAGAACACGTTTAGATACTTCATTCTGAACTGGGCATTCAGCTTCCAGTCGGTGAATTCGGTTGCCGTAAATTTTTCCAGTTTTGTCATCAGCACCGGAGAGGAGTAATTTCCCTTCATCATTATTCTTCACTATATCTGATCTTTCATAATCCAGATCTGACTAGAACCGTCCTGAATGGAAGCTCCAAAAACAATTGTATTCCTTGATCCTCCCATGGTGAAGAAATAGCAATTCGATTTACTCCAGAAAATTGTGGAGACAAGCAAAACAGTAAGTTTGATTCTGCACGGGATTTGGACAAAATTGTTTCCTTCTTGGCTCAAGAAGAACTGTGGCGGGATCTCCCTATTCCGATCAGCGATGCACAGAACAAAGAGGGAAGCACTGAAATTTGACTCTTTTCCTCAATCGGCTATAGCAGAGACAAGAATCAGAGAAAGCCAGGCCTTGTTTCCCTTGAGATGGAGCTACGGGCGCAGATCTGAGAACATGGCGATGGCGATCCGCGACCAACGACAGGAAGCCTAGTCGCCCTTTCCCGATCTTCAACCTTGTGAACGAAAACAGAGAGAGAATCGCAACTGCTGTTCGCGATTTCAGGAGTGTCGGAGAACCGGCGAGAAACAAAAAAACGGGAACGGTGTTCTTCCCGATCAGACTGCGGCAACAGTAAAAATCGCGGGATAAATGGCGGCGTGATCCAAGCAGCGGCGGTAAAAATCGCAAAAACACAGCGGCAGCGAGAGATCGTTCTCTCCTTTCTCCAGGCGACGAGGAAGAACGAGGGATACGGTTTCAGAACGGTTACGAGCAACAGGGCGTTACTTCGAGTTTGTGGAAGTTGCTCGAAGCATCCGGATGGGGATCTAGGTGGAATCCCCTACCCGTTGCCCCTAGATGGGTATAAATAGAGAAACCCAAGGAGTTTCTACGGGTTTGGGTTAACCGTGTACCCGACACGACCCGTTATGCCTCCGAACCCGTTAATTTGCTCAAATATACACTAACACTTCTGTTAGCTCATATAGCTTGACTGCTCAAAGATAAGACTATCAAGAGTTAAAGCCCTATGTAATCTTTAATCTGTTATCATCTCAACTACTAGACCAATAAAAAGCTTGAGTACCATTTTTTCTTGACGACCAGGCTGGATGATCACAATAGTAGGTTGATAATCGACCCAAGAGAATAGAAACTACATCAAATTCAATAACTCAACCTAAATCTTATATATTATAATAATTTCTATGGGCTTTGTTTCGTTTTATCGCAAAACATTAAGGCTTCGTTTAGCACGGTGGCAACAGTCATGAGCATGGGGGGTTAAATTGTCATTCGTTAACGCCCGCTTAAGGAACTTCATCCACTTTTATGTTCAAACGGATGATGTTTGTTAGGTGATCCATAACGAATAACGGTTAAATTCATGCTTTTATGACCGCCGCCACCGTCCGAGACGGAGCCTAAATTTGTTCAACAAGCCACCGGAGATTTTGGCCAACACAATCTAAAATCTTATTTGATGAAAAACATGTAAAA
Source organism: Platanthera zijinensis (assembly GCA_039513925.1). Lineage (NCBI taxonomy): Eukaryota > Viridiplantae > Streptophyta > Magnoliopsida > Asparagales > Orchidaceae > Platanthera > Platanthera zijinensis. Next base: position 68,954,406 of record CM077088.1, on the reverse strand, counting down.
TTGCCTTTCAATTTTGTCCATCATAGTCTTCGCTTATGTGTTAACTTAGGCTTCGTTTGAGGGGACTTATTTTCACCGGTCAAGCGGTTACGATCGCATGAATCGGGTCGTAATTAAGGTCCGGTTCAAGCGGTCGTATCCGCTTGATCGGTAAAAACAAGTCCCCCCAAACGGAGCCTTAATTGTTTGAACTCCTAGACATTGTTTTCACAAGGGGAATGATGCACAATGCTACACTAAGGATTTCCTATTACTTGTAATAATGCCGGCTCTTCCTTGCTTTAGTTGCTATTATTTTTTCCAAACAGTCTAGCATGAAATTTTCTATGCCTCGCCAATGATAGAACCTCTGCCCTCGCAGTCCCGTCATGAAAATTATAGTGCAATGTTATAAGCAGTCCTATAATGGCTAAATGCAGTGTATTTATATTCACAGTCCAATAAATTTATGTATTTTTACTGAATACAAACTGGGGGATGACTAGCGACACATGGGAAACCCCAAGCCAGAGTGCTCCCATATAAATTAATAATGAGAGTTGAGCTCACTGATTTCCACTTTATAATACCGGCATATAATTTCTAATTGATAAAACTACTCATATTATTCAAGTTACTATTTGAAAGAATCAAACAAACTGAGTAATCTAGGTTATTTTAATAATACATTACACAGAAAGTTTTGGATTTATGAATAGTATTTATATTGCAGTGAATTTTAAGCATATATATGTCAAATTATATTTCATTTCATTACATTAATAAATACTGAACATCTCTGCAGTTTAATGACGTACTGGGAAAAGGAGCCATGAAGACAGTGTATCCTTCTCAAAAGATTATAATACATTTTTAAAGATGATTTTTTAATGTTTTATCGAAATTAAACCCGATTTAGAAAAGAATTCAATTTAATGTACCTTAATTTTTGAAAGGTGATTATAAATAGTTACAAGCTTTAGGCTACGTTTGGGGCGGTGGTGGTGGTTGTAAACGCATGGGTTAAAATGCCATTTATTAAGGATCACCTAACAAGCATCATCAGTTTGAACATAAAAATGGATAAAATTCTTTAGGTGTGCATTAACAAATGACAATTCAACCGTGTGTTCATAACCACCCTCACTGTGCCAAAGGGAGCCTTAAACTTGAAAAAGGTGAAAAATGATTCAAAATATTGTAAACTACTTATAATTTTCAATGTACAACAATCAATATGGTCATATAGGCTCCGTTTGGAGCGGCGGTGGCAATAGTCAATATGGTGGTTATGAACCACAGTTCACCTAGAAAACTTCATCCAGTTTTATGAACAAAGAAATATTTTGGACAGACCATGATGCAATCATAAAAATTTTAACCATTCGATCTCGATAAAATCAAATTAAGCCATTTTTTAATTTCATTAATGCTCCTAAAACTACTATGATAGGATGTCTTACACCTATATTTTAAGATAATTATCCCATGTCATAAAATTACAATTTTACCCTTATCTATATTGAAAAATTATTAATTACAAAGTAGAGCTCTCCTGGGATCAAACCCACAACAAATCACATGTTATCTAAAGACATAGACACTCCACCAATTTCTAAGTTATGATTGTTGTGGATCTCCAGAGGCTCTAGGTAGACCCGAGTAACTGAACCATCTTAGCCCGAAAAGCGTGCAAACAGTCACAGAAAGAAGGAAAACTAACAATGAGATTTTTTTTACGTGGAAACACGGGAAATAGGTGAAAAATGACGTAGTCGGATCTGTGCCGACAAATTTTCACTAGTCTTGGGAGTTGTTCTAAAATCATTTAGATAATTTGAGAGAGAGACCACCACTCACTGAGCAAAGTCTTTTGACTACAACTATGGGAAGTATTGCGCTTTGAGTTTCCTGGAGACTTCGACTGCTGCTTGGAGACTTAAGTGGCTCTTCCTGCACGTCTTAGTTTTTGTGGTTTGTCTCATGCTGCGCTTAGAGAGGTCTGGAGCGGTCGACATGTTGTAGACTGGAGGTTTGCTGCCAACTGGAGGCCGCAACGTGCACAGAGTGCGTTGGTGGATGCTAAAGTGATGTTTTAGGCTCCTTGGCTCTGTTTGGGGCGGCGGTGGCGAATCAGAGAGTTGCTCTATGAGCCACAGTCGCTATATTTTGTTGTTTGGGGCGTCAGCTTATGTAAATCATTTTTCTAAAATCCCACATATAAGCAGATTTTCTGGAGAGTTATTCAACACCTGCGTCTAGCTCCCTGAAATCGCGTCTCAGGTTCTTCCCGATCGCGAGTCACATGATCTTCTTCCTTTTCCATGATGCCACAACTAGAGCAAGAACGACGGGACGCCACCACGACAACGAGCCTTCTCTTCCAGATCCAGCCATTTGGGGCCTTCCTCCGGTGATTTGGAGCCCCCGAAGACCTCGCCTCCATCCAACCAGCCAAGTTCCTGTCAAGCTCTAACCATTTGGAGCCTTCCTCCAGTGATTCCGAGCCCTCCTCTTCTAGATCTTTTCGGATTTCAAACCCTAGCTTTCTGAGCCTGATTTTTCTTCCAAACTGTCTGCAACTCTATCTGTATAGCTTTCCCGAAAGCTCTTTCTAAGAGCTCTACTACATCAACAACTTCTCCATCCGTCAGAGCTCTCCCAAACAGAGCTCTTGTAGAAATTCTTTGAATTTGGCGCCGTTCTGGATGCACGCCTGGGAGCAGTGCACACAGAGTAACACTTGGAGAGGAGCGCGCGGGGGCGCACCTAGAGTGGAGCATGTAGGAGCGTATTTTGAGTGGAGTGCGCAGGAGCGTGCCAGGAAGAGGCATGTGTGGGAGAGAGCTAGCAAGCGGCACGAGTGGGAGCGCACAAGGATTTGGCACGTGCGGGAGCACGCAATGAAGTTGCGCACGCAAGGAAGCGGCGCGCGCGGGAGCGCGCTAGGAAACCGCGCGCACGAGATGATGTGGAGGAGAGAGAAGTTCATAAAAGGAAAATCTGGGTAGGTGAAGATGGAAATGGAGGGTCTGGGGTCCTATTTATAGGCCCGATGGGTGGTTACGGTGGTTACACGGTTATCCACAGATCATAACCACCATAATTATTATTTTCTGGCTCACTATAGTTCGAGATACGTATTTTCTAATAATTATCACTACGCGTACACCAACCATCATTTTTGGCTATGCGCACCCCCACTACGGATGTTTACGCAAGTGGTTGTATGTAGATCGAAAGGCGTAGATTGTGTGGTATGATTAGATAGTGGCGGAATCAGGTCGGCGAGTTCCGACCAAGGGAGGGCCAGTTCGGTGGAGTCTGGGTGAATGGTGGTCGGGCGAAGGGGAGACCGCTCGACCGGTGAAGGGCAGCCATGGACGGTACTGGCGAAAAGGCTGGGCGGACAAGGGGGCGCTCGAACTGAGCGGCCGGGAGGCCGGCCGTCCGTACGCCGGCGAAGGGTTGGAGGGAGAGAAGGTCGCCCGATATTGGGGTCAAGGAGGCCGCCCGATCTGGGGGGCCAGAAGGCCGCCCGATCCGGGCAGCCAGGAGGCCAGCTTTTCGCACGCCGACGAAGGGCTGGGCTGCGAGAAGGCCACTCGATTTAGGCGGTCAGGATGCTGATTGATCTGGGAGGCTAGGAGGTCGGCCCTCCGCACGCCGACGAAGGGTTGGGAGGCCAGGAGGCCGCTAGATCTCGGCGGTCGGGAGGCCGCCTGCCCTCCACACGCCGGCGGAGGGAGGGGCGACAAGAAGGCCGTTTGATCTGGGAGGCCAGGAGGCTGACCCTCTTCATTCCAGTGGAGGACGTGGAGACGAGAAGGCCGCCCGATCTGAACAGGCAGGAAGCTGAGGCGGCCACTGTGTGGAAGCACGACTGCGGCCACACGCAGGTTTACGCACGCCCAGGCTGGACCGCGTGCAGGCGCGCACAGGTTTGCGTGTGGCCATGCGAGACAGTGCACAAATGTGTACGACCAGGTAGGCCTGTGCGCGAGCATGTGTGCGTGGATCTCCTGAGGATCTAGGTAGACTAGACTAATTGAACCGTCTTTCCTCGAAGAGCGGTTAGGCGTGCAAACAGTCTCAAAAAAAAGGAAAATTGGCAAGGGTATTTTTTTATGAGGAAAACCCTGAAAAGGGGTGAAAAACCACGTGGTCTGATGTGTGCCGACCAAACTTCCACTAGTCTTGTGAGTTGTTATAGAGTTAATACAGAATTTGAGAGCGACAAGCTGCCTCTCGTTACATTTGTTGAGAGAGAAAGAGAAACGCTCCGAAGGTGAAATGTCATTATTCACGGAGCTAAGTCTTTTGACTGCTACTGTGGGCAGTATTGCGCTTCAAGCATCCCGAAGACATCAACTGTTGTTTGAAGCCTAAGTGGTGCATCTTGCACGCCTTATTTCTATGGTTTCTCTCCTCCTGCGCTCAGAGGGGTCTGGAACAGTCGACTTGTTGTAGACTGGAGGCTTGCTGCTTATTGAAGGGCGCAACATGCACGGAGTGCGCTACTGTATGCTTAAGTGATGTATTAGGCTCCTCGTAGAAAATATTTGGATGGTCAAGTTGTTCTGGATGCACGTATGGGAGCGGAGCACATAGAGCCACACTTGGAGTGAAGCGTGAGGGAGCGTGCCTAGAGAAGAGCGTGAGGGGTGGACCTAGAGCGGAGCGTGCAGGAGCGCACAGAGAAGCATTGCGTGCTGGAGAACGCCGGGAAGTGGCACGCGTGGGAGCATGCAAGGAAGCGACGCGAGCGGGAGCTGAGTGCGCAAGGAAGCGGCACACGCCAGAGCGCGTAAGGATGCGGGAGCGTGATCCCTCGCAAAAGGAAGCGGCACGCGCGGGAGCGTGCTCCCGCGCGCAAGGAAGTGGCACGCGCGGGAGGGCACTCCTACGCCCAAGGAAGCACGCTCCCGCGCGCAAGGAAGCGGCACGCGCGGGAGCGCACTCCTACGCCCAAGGAAGCAGCGCGCGCGGAGAAGTGGAGGACGGAGAAGTTCGTAGGAGTAAAATTCAGGGAGAGGTAGGTTGAAATGAAGTAGGGTATGATGTCCTATTTATAAACCCGAATGGTGGTTATGGTGGTTACGCGGTTTCCGCAGACCATAACCACCTTTATTATTGTTTGCAGGCCAAATTAATATAGACCGGGAAGTGCATTTTCTATTAATTTTTACTATGCGTACATCGATCATCATTTTTGGCTATGTGCAACCCCACTACGGGTGGTTACGCAGGTGGTAATAGGTAGATCGAAGGGAGTAGATTGTGCATGACAATTGACAATCAGACGGTGGCGGAATTTAGTCGATGTGTTCCGACCGGGGGAGTTCCCGCCCGGCGGAGTCTGGGAAAATGGAGTCCGGGAGCGGGGATCCCGCCCGCTCGGAGAAGGGCAGCCTTGGATGGTGCCGGCAGAAGGCCGAGCATCCAAGGGGCCACCCGAATTGGGCGGCCAGGAGGCCGGCCCTCCGCACGCTAGCGGAGGGCTGGAAGGCGAGAAGGTCGCCCTATCTAGGCAGCCAGGAGGCCACCCGATCTGGGCGGCCTGGAGGCCTAGGCGGCCATGAGGCTTAAGCGGCCATGAGGCCTAGGCGGCCCGTGCGTGGAAGCACGATCGGGGCCGCACACAATTTTGCGCACGCCCATGCTGGATTGCGCACATGCGTGTGTGATCTATTCGCGGGCAGGCTTGCGCGCTGCCAGGCAAGACCGCGCCCAAATGTATGCGGCCAGGTGGGCCTGTGAGCAGGCTTGTGCGAGTGGTTAGGAAGGGCCGTGCGAGCGGGTGCGTGGCCAGGCGGGTCCTCGCGCACGACGCGGTCGGGGACGCATGCCCGCTTGTCCGCGTCCTTGGCGATTGCGTTGATCGGAGGACTAAAGGCGGCGGTTTGGGCGCATCGGGCGTGTTTGCTGGTCGAGGTAGCGCTTAAAGAATCTTTGGTTCAACCCAACCTGCTCTGAGAACCCCATCAATGATGAGTGCTTAAAATTTATTTTAAATACTAAACCACGTTTAATGGTGGACAAATACAACCATATATTAATAATATTGTATCGTAGAGCGTAACACACGAGGGTTCACAAGCGAATAGACCGTAGTCATACCATGGCACGGCTGCTACCGCACGGGACACGTGAGGCCCCCATGTACTCTTACTCGTATATTATTATATATATATGAAAATATTTAATATTGGTTTCCATAACTGAGGGGTGAAAATAGTTACAGGGCATTTGATGAGGTGCACGGAATAGAGGTGGCATGGAACCAAGCCCGATTGTGCGTGGTGATGCAGTCCCCTGAAGTTCTTCAGCGCATGTATTCAGAGGTGCAACTCCTCAGCACCCTGAAACACCGTTCCATCATCCGCTTCCAAGCTTCTTGGATCGACCTCAATTCCCGCACCTTCAACTTCATCACTGAGATGTTCACCTCTGGAACTCTTCGCGAGTTATTAATTAAGAATCACTTCTTCTTTCTATATGCACAATGCAACGACTTTGTGCCTGTTTTGTTCTTAAAGTGCCCGATTAATTAACCGGCTAAGTGCACGCAGGTACCGACGGAAGTACCCGCGAGTGAGCATCCGGGCTGTGAAGGGATGGGCGCGCCAAATCCTTGAGGGGCTAGTATACCTTCATAAGCATGACCCCCCGGTGATCCACCGCGACATCAAGTGCGATAACATATTCGTCAATGGCCATCTCGGCGAGGTTAAGATAGGAGACTTGGGCCTCGCGGCCGTCCTCCGCGGGTCTCAGTCGGCACACAGTGTGATAGGGACGCCGGAGTTTATGGCGCCGGAGTTGTACGAGGAGGAGTACAACGAGCTGGTGGACATCTACTCTTTTGGAATGTGCATGCTTGAGATGCTAACCACGGAGTTCCCCTACAACGAGTGCACAAACTCCGCCCAAATTTACAAGAAGGTCACCTCGGTACGCCTCCCTTTTTTGATCCGCTCTTCTTATTTAAGCATTAATCCCACTAGCTCTCGCTCAAACGGAAATAAATGGGATACAAATAGGGCACTTAAGTATAGAGTAAGTTCCATTATATATATATATATATATATATATATATATATATATATATATATATATATATATATATATGTAAAAACGCGCGGCGTGTTAGGGCCTAAAAAACGCGCTCCACGAAAATAACGAAAGAAACACCCTTTAAACAACATTTTAGAAAAAGTGGTCAACATGAAAGTTGTAGATCTCGACGAGATCTACAACTTTCATGTTGACCACGTTTTCTAAAAATGCTGTCTAGGGGGTCTATTTTCAAAAGGCGCGAAGGGGGTCCGCGCAATAAATATAAATCGTAATATTTACCGGGCGGAACCCCCTTCGCGCCTTTTGAAAATAGACCCCCTAAACAGCATTTTTAGAAAAAGTTGTAAACATGAAAGTTGTAGATCTCGACGAGATCTACAACTTTCATGTTGACCACTTTTTCTAAAAATGCTGTCTAGGGGGTGTTTTTTTCATTTTTCTGGAAAACGCGTATATTTGTCAAAAACGAGCTGCGCGTTTTTTCAATGCCTCGTATATATATATATATATATATATATATATATATATATATATATATATATATATATGAAGTAATGTTATAAGCACACATTATGACTAGTTGCACACCTAAAAGAACTCGAAATATTTCCAAATATGTAATATTAAATTATTAACACATCCCCTCACTAGTTAAGCAAATGCATATATAAATAATATAACTGCAATAATAAAAAAATGAGAATGTACCGACGGTCATTACAGAATTCACAGCGGAGGAGCTATACTCATTCGATTTGGGAAGAGAATAATCTGATCTACAATCTGCTAATATAGCAAGCACACAAGGTTCGTTGGGAACCTTCGTCACCTGACGACCAAACCACCTGCCCCACTGGAGAAGCACCATCGAGGAGGCCAATTGCATTCGCACACGTCATCGACACTAAGCCGCACCACCAAAGAGAATAACATCAAGGTCACCGCACTCCCGCATGCCTTCGTCGGCCCGCCTGCCCGCATCATCTCCTACAAGACTGGTAGAGATCCTCTCTTCCAAGACCGGCGGCTATTTCCTCCAAAGTCGGTGGATACATCGAGAGTCCCACATGAAAGACGAGAAGAGAAAACTATGCTTGGTTCCAACGGCTCTGTCGCCGCCGCAAGGTGTTGCACTAACGACAACCACCGACGCCACCCTACATGGATGGACTCCAACGCTAGCAAGGGCGGTTGTTCCTCATTTTTCCACAGGCGGCTCCTACTGTCAATACTGTGAAAAGGAATATATATTTATATATATCAATGGCGGCCAGACAAGAGGGGCGGCTTGTTTTTATTTTGATGATTGATATATGCACACTAGATTTGGCTATTCGCAACCCTAAAATGAAGTTTTAAAATTAAAACTAAGAAACTCTACCTCCTTATAATAGCAGTCCCTCCCCGATCCCTTGGATCTCTCCCAATGTCGCGTCGGAGCGGGCCTCCTCGCCAGAGCCCGTTGCCTCGCCGGAGGCCGCCACCTCGACGTCTAGAAAGGGAGGTTGGGACTGGAGGGGGGAGGCGGGGTTGGAAACAAAGAGTATTGGGGGCTTTTCTGCCTGTTTGTGGGAGCAAACGGAGCAAATGCCGTCTGCACCCGTTTGTTTTCCCACAATCCGACATCGTTTGCTCCAAATGTCGGCATGAAAATGTCGCGTCAAATGAAGCCTTAATCTGAAAGACGAAGAATGTATCACTAAACAGGGTTGTGATGTCATATTTGATCATTTTTTAGTTATACCTATTCTACAATCGGTAATTAGCTTGTTTATGTTTATACTACATTAAAATCTAGAAATTTAAATGTAATTTTTTTTTGGACTACGAATAGTAATGTGATTGTTGCGAGTCACCCGACTTTTTCTCTGTCCGAAAAATCGGATCGCCATATAGCTCGGAACTAGACCGGACGCGCAAACAGTCAATGAAAAAGCAGCAGCAAATGACAAAAAGTTTTTTTGACGTGGAAAACCCGGAAAGGGTGAAAAACCACGTGGCCGGATATATACTGGGCCAAAATCCACTATATTGTTGGAGTTTACAAGAGTTTGGGATTATTCCTTGTAGGGTGACAATAAAGAAACTATGTCCTCGAAGCCTTGACAGAAGCGCTCCGACAAGGAAAGTTTCTAAGCCCACGGAACCTCGATGGAATCGTTCCAGCTGGGAAAAATCTCGAAGTTCACGTAGTCTCGATGGAAGCGCTCCTACTAAAGCGGAGCCTTGGTTGGAGCGTTCCTGCGAAGAAGAGAGACGTGCCTTAGAAGTCTGATGGAACCTTTGCGCTAGAAGGGGAGCAGAACGAATTCCTGAGCGGAGGATCGACCTAAGTTTAAGACCACGCTGGAAAACCTCAGAGCTTTTTGTAGCCACTTAAGTTGCTTGTCTTCAAATGAAAACATGAAGACCTATTTATAGTTGTTTGGGAGATACGCCGGTAATTGCGCACGAGCGAAATCTATGCTGGCGAATGACGTTGCTCCCTTTCGGTCACCTAGATCCCCCAATAAATGACGAAAGTACCCCCACGTGGTCAGAGCGGTACAGGTGCGGTTCCCGTCATCGGTGATGACGGTCGGAGGCGGGGGGGGGGGGGGATGGCGGAGTTGGCGGTTGCTGGCATGCTGCACGTACGCGGGGCACACACGCTGGCACGCCCATGCAATGCGTGCGCGCTCGCATGCGGAGAATGAACTGGCGCGTAGGGAGCGCTCGCGCTCCCGCGGGGCATGCACGTTTGCATGTAGCGCGCGCAACGCTTGTGCCTGGCCGCGCTCCCTTCCTTCGGGGTGGGCCTTCCTGTGTGACTGCTTGGATCTCTCAGCTGATTCATTAATATAGAGAGGGGGACCCCCATCAAATGCCCCAGGCCTTTATTCGGTCAAACAAGACAATTCCCCAGTTTATTCTTTTTCTGCAAATAATTGTCGTCAACAACCTGAACATGTCTCTTGAAACGTAGTCATGAGAACCGATCTTGCACAGAAGCACCTTCCCGAGAATGTTTGTTAACAATTTTCTTGTCTCGCTGTTATTGTAGCTTTTCTTGTGATGATCACCATCATGACAAAATCTTCTGTGATCAGAAGAAGGCTGATTTTTCATTTGCCTCCTTTTTCTGAGCATCCTCTTAAACTGTCTGTAGAGTAAAGAAAACTCTTCATCTGATATTTCAGAACTGGAATTGCTTGGCTCTAAATCTTCATGTTTATTTGGCTCTGAATCTTCATGTTCATTTGAAGCCTATGTCCTTACTAGTGACATAACTCTGCTTTTCCTTGACCCTTCAGCCTTCAGTGCTACAGACTTCTCTCTGATCGTAATCCTTCTCTCTTCTTCTGCCTTTCTGGTGTTGAGTTGCAGCTCGTGGGAAAGTAGCTTCCCGAACAAGTTCTGTGGCTTCATGCTAGCCCTTTTATCAAACTGCTTTATTGCACAAACCTTGGTATATCATTATTTTGTCAGAGATCTCAAGAATTTGTCATTAAGTTCACCGTTGTTAAACTCACGACCATAATTTCTTAGGTCATTGACGATCTTAAAGAACTTTTCATAGCAGTCAGAAATAATGTCCATCTTATCTTGTTTGATAGCCTCGTATTCCTGATTGAGGAGGGATTTCTTATCAACCCTAACTTCCTTCGTTCCTTCCATAAGGACAATTAAAGATTGTCACATCTCATTAGCAGATTGATAGTGGTTTAAATTTTGCAGCATCGAATCATCCACCGTACTAGCACTGATGTTCTTCACCTTCTTATCCAGAGCGGCGAGAGCAATCTCATCTTTGTTCAAGTCTATCATCTTTTTAGGAACCATCAGATTAAGATCAATTTTTGACGGAGTCATAGGAACATACAGACCATCTTCAACAATTGTGAAGATTTTGGGATCAGAGGCTTCCATGAAAAATTTAATTTTTTCCTTCCACATAGGAAAATTTTCCTTGGGACACACCGACAGCTTCATCGAGGAAAAATCCTTGCTCTTGTCCATTTCAGACATGCTTGTCTCTTTTGACAACTAGATCAGGATATGTTCAAAGTGTTAACCTTTTAACAAACATTTTTGCTCTGATACCAATTGAAAGTATCTAGTTGTCGACATAAATAACCTAGAGGTGAGTAAATAAGTGAATCTTGTGGCTTTTAGCGAAATTAAAGATTTAACAAAATAAAACACACAAAACAAGAGATCACAGCACAACACAGACACAAGGATTTATAGTGATTTCCCGAAAATGGGTACGTCCACTTTTCCGCCTCGCCTATCTAGCCCTTTGGGCTACACTTGGCTACTTCACCAAAACTCAGATTATAAAAATCTTATACTCGGAGTATCCAACTCCTACAATCTCGTAGAACAACTTCCCCTACACTCGATCCTTCAACAAGGATCTACAAAAACTCGAAAGAAACAACTTCCTACAAAGTAATAAGAAAAGAAATGAATTGAAAGCAATCTTCTCTTTCAGATCTGAAAATAGCACTTCTTCTTTGCGTGAAAGTTTTGTTTGAAATCTTGAGAAAGAAGGATCTGAAACTTGTGAAGAACGATATGATCTTGAGAATCGACGGATCTCTAAAAGTATTTGAATTTGAAATCATGAGATCGATCGAGTCTTTTCTGGCAGGAGGAATTGCGAATCCGGAAGTTCTGTTGGCGTCAGTGATGAGCGATTTGAAATTCGATTCACGATTAGTGATTTGGACTTTTGAAAAAAAAAATACAATTTACTATTTATAGGTGATTCCTCACCAGCGGCTAGATTCCAAACTCAGTTCTACCATCCACGCATATTGTACATGGCGGAAAACCTAAATCTAGAAAGCCGTAAAAAAGGAAAATGAAAACTGTTTGAGTCCAAACTGAAATAATTTGTCGAGACCTTACGTGAACTCTCGAGACCACTTGGCGAACCTGTCGAAACTTCTTGAGAAAGAGCTTGCTTGAGGTATTTAGACTTCACGCTACCTTTCGACGAATTACATGAGAACTCGAGAGTACTCAACGAATTCTTTGAGTATACAACAAATTATTCAAACTTTCTCTAGAACTATGAAACCTTATGAACACTCGAGAGTACCCGACGAATTTTACGAGTACTTACGTGAGTACTCAACGAATTCATCGAGTATATACGAGAGGACTAAGCTGCTTTAACTTGGGAATTCCGGACAACAGTTCATAGGGATCTCTCAAGCACTCCCGAGATCACTCGACGAATTCCGCGAGTGCTGACGTGAGTTCTCGACAAATATTACCCGTCCTCACGAAACTACTTGACAAAATTACTTGGCAAATTCTGAAACACTTAACAATTTTTTTTTGATTCTAGAGATGAAGTACACCACATTAGAGAGATTACACATGGGTCAACACGATGTTCTACAAAATGAAGAATTACATTGCGTAGAACTGTGTTTGGAGATTCTTTGTAACCTGACAATAGTTTGTACCTCGTAATTAAGATCTGCACCACACATAACTAAAAACAACATCAAATACATACTCAATTCAACTTAGTTCAATCGACATTTCTTCAAATCAGAGCTATTGTGGATACAATACACAAAAATACCAAAACTGACAATTCGGTTATGTTCCCGATTCCACAGGTCGGAAACCCCGAACTGGCCCGATAACCGAAAAAAGCGTAGCGATTTTTTTTGAAACAACAAATAGTCATACAACTTAATATGTGAAAATGATTGAGAAATAGTCGTATGGCTAAAGAAAATAATTTTTGAACTCGTGAAGTTCTATGACATCAATGTTATTGAGATCCATGACTTAATTATTTCAAGACATTGGTAGTTGTATCCTAAAGAATAATGAGTTCGAAGAGTTATTTTTTTTAATTATTTTATGATATGGGTTAGAATCGAGAATCGAACCGAAGTGAACGGATTGGATCCAGTTATATATTTTAGGACCGTGGGCCGGTTCGGGTTTCATAAATTTGGAAGCGAATCTATATTGGTTGATTTTTGATTTTGGGTGAAACCGAACCGATTTGAGTTGCACCACCACTATATATGCGTAAAAACCCTTTTAACATTCATATAAAACATCTTTTTGCATAAAAAAGTAATTAAATAAAAATATAGTTGCGTGCTCTACATTGGATAATGTACAAAATATTTCCAAGCCCCAATGTTAGAAAATGATATAATCACCTTTTTAGTGTTAGTAAATGCTTTTTGCCCCATATTAATGCTTAATTTAGAATCGGTTCTGTTTTGGCGGTGGGAATGAGAGCGGTGAGAACGAGAGGAGTGCCAATAGAGCTATGAGAAATGCGGGGAGGTGACTGCGGTCTAAAATAAACTAAAAATTACATTTTTGAGTGGTTGCAGTGAAAACAAGAGGGTTATGAAATAGTTTCTTTTAACAGTGTCATTTTTTTCCCACAATGAAGATGAACTTAAAACGCAGTATCAAATAGAGCCTTAAATTGCACATGTTGTTTAACACTTATGTTGACAATGAAGCAGTATTAGTTTTTAAGAGTATGAAAAGTATTAATTTCTCATTATTATGTACAGTAAGGCATATGTGGGAGAATGACATTAAGGTAAGCCGACCATCTGAAAGACAAGCTCATGCCTATAATATTCACAGATAAATGTAATTGCTAGTTTAAAAAAGAGTGAGAGATGGGTAATCCAAACGGGAAAAACTAGAATGGAAGACTAAAAAAAGAAAAAGAAATTAGGAAGTGGAAGAACATGGATAATAATGGAGGGCTTATAATGCGACTGAGGGGAGGCACAAAGAAGAAGCCCTAAATGATGATATCATGAGCCTATGCAAATAGGATGATGCCCTAGACAAAGATGTCGCACAATGATGAATGCTCTTTGAAGTCTAGTGTTGGGTGCCTTAGCAAGTGAGCAATCCCACTGAAATCTTGAATGATGGTGTTAGGTTTGGCCTAACTCAACCTGAAAAACCGGCTTAACAGTTGAGGGTTGCCTCACCATATAAACAGGTCAGAACAGAGTGGATTGACGGTGTGGGACTATTATTAACATCCCCCCTCGCCCATAGCATGGATTGACCGGACGGAACCGGGATAAATAGCTCATGGGCGGACCGGACGGAACCGGACAGAACCTGCCTCTGATACCATGTTAGGTTTGGCCTAACTCAACCTGAAAAACCGGCTTAACAGTTGAGGGTTGCCTCACCATATAAACAGGTCAGAACAGAGTGGATTGACGGTGTGGGACTATTATTAACATCCCCCCTCGCCCATAGCATGGATTGACCGGACGGAACCGGGATAAATAGCTCATGGGCGGACCGGACGGAACCGGACAGAACCTGCCTCTGATACCATGTTAGGTTTGGCCTAACTCAACCTGAAAAATCGGCTTAACAGTTGAGGGTTGCCTCACCATATAAACAGGTCAGAACAGAGTGGATTGACGGTGTGGGACTATTATTAACATCCCCCCTCGCCCATAGCATGGATTGACCGGACGGAACCGGGATAAATAGCTCATGGGCGGACCGGACGGAACCGGACAGAACCTGCCTCTGATACCATGTTAGGTTTGGCCTAACTCAACCTGAAAAACCGGCTTAACAGTTGAGGTTTGCCTCACCATATAAACAGGTCAGAACAGAGTGGATTGACGGTGTGGGACTATTATTAACATCCCCCCTCGCCCATAGCATGGATTGACCGGACGGAACCGGGATAAATAGCTCATGGGCGGACCGGACGGAACCGGACAGAACCTGCCTCTGATACCATGTTAGGTTTGGCCTAACTCAACCTGAAAAACCGGCTTAATAGTTGAGGGTTGCCTCACCATATAAACAGGTCAGAACAGAGTGGATTGACGGTGTGGGACTATTATTAACATCCCCCCTCGCCCATAGCATGGATTGACCGGACGGAACCGGGATAAATAGCTCATGGGCGGACCGGACGGAACCGGACAGAACCTGCCTCTGATACCATGTTAGGTTTGGCCTAACTCAACCTGAAAAACCGGCTTAACAGTTGAGGGTTGCCTCACCATATAAACAGGTCAGAACAGAGTGGATTGACGGTGTGGGACTATTATTAACATCCCCCCTCGCCCATAGCATGGATTGACCGGACGGAACCGGGATAAATAGCTCATGGGCGGACCGGACGGAACCGGACAGAACCTGCTCTGATACCATGTTAGGTTTGGCCTAACTCAACCTGAAAAACCGGCTTAACAGTTGAGGGTTGTCTCACCATATAAACAGGTCAGAACAGAGTGGATTGACGGTGTGGGACTATTATTAACAGATGGATTCCTTTTGGGACACTCATTTTATACCCAGCTATTAGCACTTGCGCGAGTAGGGGACTAGTACATGCGTAAAAGGCAAGTGAGGAGACCGTGAGACAATGCCTTTTTTGAAATATTGCATTTGCATTAGAAAATAAAAATGTACAAACGTAAATAAAATTACAAAGTACCCGCAATGTCTTCAACAACTAAATCAATAAACTCTGATGACATGTCCACCACCATTGGACAAAAGAAGAAAGACGTCATAGCATAGCGGTCACAAAAGTCGGCCACCCGGTTTTTCTCACGGGGAACAAACTGAAATCGGAGCTACGCAAATCAGCTTAAAAATGCGAAGTCCTCCTTCCCATCCGCAGTTGCCTCCAAATGGCCCTTGCCAAGGCTCCGACAGCAGGCCTCCATTAAACTCTTGCAGTCACCTTCAACAATGCCTATTGGCGAAAGAAGAACGACACTTGCATAAATTGTGAGAACTGAGAAAGAGGTATGGGTGAGGAGGGATCAGGGTTGGAAGGGTTTGTGAGATTTTTTTTTGAAGTATGGTCATAACATATGTGAGGTATATTTATTTGTGAGAAATTTCAGTCCATGCAATTGATCATGATAATCTCGATCAGACAACCGCGAGTTCTTCAATGGTGTGGCCCCAACTTCCTTTATTAATGGTAAAGATGCATGCAAAATCTCCTCATTAGTAAATTTTAACTCAAATTTGTTTGAGCCTTCCTAATTTGATGGAGTGCCACTATGAATAACCCTTAGATAACTTGATTAGCGGTTAAGACAAAAATTTAAAAGAAGGCATACTATTCAAAAATAGGGCGGCCACTACAAGTAGATGTTAAAATATATCCTTTAAGGTAGGGAACACTTTAGTCTAATTGATTAACATTAATAACCAAAGTAATTTTTGTTGTTGTGTGTTACTTACTTCAAAGAATGAATTTTCTACAAAATAACAAGTTAATACCTCAGAAGTTCTTGCCAAAGTGCTACCTAACACTACTAAAACAACAACCTATATGTTGACCGCAAATAACAATATTATAGATAACATAATGAGTTTCTACTATAAGGAAGCACTCTCTTTAATAACATTTTTCTCATTTTGTGATATATGATTGTGTACATATATCACTAGTGTTTCAAGAACATTGAAAGTTTGTCTACTTTTTGATAGGGGAAGCTTCCAGATGCATTCTATAGGTTACAGGATCAGGAAGCCCGACGGTTCGTCAGCCGATGCCTGGAGAAGGCCTTAAAAAGGCCGTCAGCGAAAGAGCTTCTTTCTGATCCTTTCCTTCAACTCGGTGAAGTCCAAGACCATGATACCGCGAGACCAAGAGTTCCTTCTTCCATGAAGAGTAAGAGTTTGGCCAAGACTCGTTGCAATGAAGAAGGCCGAGAAATGGTTGCCGGCGGCGACGACCAACAAACCGATATGACCATCACTGGGAATGTGAATCCAGAGGATGATGCCATTTACCTCACAGTTCAGATAGCTGACAAAAATGGTAACCACCTATTTTGCTCATTAGAGTGTGTGCACGTGTGGTGCACACGTGTTTCATTTGGTTAATGTTGATGTTAAAAACTTACAAACAACAACATACTCAAGCCGAGTTAAGTTAAATGACACAAGTTTGTAAGTGTGTAACATTAATGCTCCGTTTGAGGGGACTTAGGCCCTGTTTGGGGGAACTTATTTTCAACGGTCAAGCGGTTACATAACCGCTTGGCCATTGAAAATAAGTCCCGCCAAATGGGGCCTTATTTTCACCGGTCAAGCGGTTACGACCGCATGAACCGGACCTTAAATTAAGGTCCGGTTCATGCGCTCGTAACCGCTTGACCGGTGAAAATAAGGCCCCCCAAACGGAGCCTAAATTAAAGACCTTGAGGGAGTAACTCAACATAGTGTTTAGTAAAAAAAAACAAGACAGATATCGTGTTTATTATAGTTGGGACGTTTGGGCGAAACTGTGGCGGTAAATGAAGTAACGGCATTTTACCTACACGTCGAAGTTTTTTGGTGACTTTTGTTGTCCAATCCATTTTGGGGTTGGGGAGTTAGCAATCGCACATGAGCACAGCTAGGCTCCGTTTGGCACGGTCGTGAGGGTCATGAACATGGGCGTTAAATTGTCGTTCGTTAAGGCCCACCTAAGGAACTTCACCCACTTTTATGTTCTAACGGATGATGTTTGATAGGTGATCCTTAACGAATGACGATTTAACTCGTGCGTTTACGACCGCCATCACTGTGCCAAACGGTGCCCTAAAAGATGGTGGTGCATGATGTTTGACCCACATATATAAGATTAATTTGGAATAGCATTTAATTTCATTATTATTATTTTGCTGTTATCTAATTTTAGGGTTGGGTGACCTTGCTAGCATTACAATCTTGTTTGTTTGTTTAACTCTTATTAAGCGACTAAATTATGAACTGCTATTCAAAGGCTTCATTAGGCACGGCGGTGACGGTCATGAGCGCAGTGGTTATGAACCGTTCGTGAACGCCTGATCACATCTAAAGAACTTCGTCCATTTTATGCTTAAAACTAGTTTATTTCTTAGTGGCGGTCATAACCGTTGTCATGTAACACATACAATTTATTATGACTGTGTTTTTGTCCAACCTCACCAAAGAAAAATTGCCGTGCCAAACGGACCCTTCATCACTAATTTACAGCTTATTACTTCCACCTAGAATGCTGAGAGCATATTTAACATTTTTCATTGTAAATCTCCTTTTTGTCAACCCTATGTTATCATAATCAAAGATACTAGGTGGTTGATTATATGGACTGAGTGTCGACTAAGCACATATTCAATCCAAAAGTTAAATCCATCAGTAATGAATCATTACATGATATTTTCACACTCAATTTTTTTTTCACATATCTTAGTAAAACCAATATCTTGGAGAGGCACGTCAGGGATCTTGTGTGATCGTAAAGTACCATTAAAACTTAAGGGCAAGTTCTACCATATCACGATTAGACCAGCGATGCTCTATGGTTCTGAGTGTTGGGCAGTGAATTGTGTACATGAGCAAAAATTGAGAGCTGCGGATATGAGAATGCTTAGGTGAATGTATCAGGGATAAGACTTGCAATGAAACTATAAGGAAAGACATGATGTACTTAGGCATTAGTGAGATTATGACACAAGATAGGACACGATGGCGACAGAGGATCCATATAGCCGACCCCACTATAGTGAGATAAAGGCTTTGAGTGTTGTTGTTGTATCTTAGTAAAACCAGATGTTAACTCCCTTTGCTTTAACAAATATTCCAATGCAATAAGTTCATAACTCAACCTCAAGGGCTAGCATTTAAACTTCTTTATTCCAAAAGCTCAAAACCAAGCAAAGATGGACATGTTTCTATAATTTTCCAGGGCAAGTGAGGAACATACACTTCCCCTTCGATATCATCAGCGACACTCCAATCGAAGTCGCAATTGAGATGGTGAAAGAGCTAGAGATCAGCGACAGAGAACCGGCGGAGATTGCGAGCATGATCACTAGAGAAATCTTGTACTTGGTGCCCGAGTGGAAGGAGAACAGAGCTAATGAATCGGGCCATCACTATGAGTATGACTTCGGAGAAGACGTCAAAGAATACGACCACTCCGTTGATTATCTCTCGTCGCCATCCTCTTCTCATGTTTCTGCGTTTGATCGTAGAAACTCTTATGGCGATCACGATCATTATCAAGTTGCAGAGTGGCTTCGCGGTAAGAACACAATTCATACTACCCATCTGTTCAAATAAATGTTAAATTCAAAATTTGACCGTTAAAATTTCAAATTGACAGATGATGATTCAAATTCAGTCCATTCAGAGGGGTACTCTGCCATAAGCTACAGCTCGGGCAATGAGCATGATTCTGAATTAAGCATAAACGAAAGAAAATTATCAGCCAAAACTTGTATCAAATCAAGGAGACACGATGTGACCGAGATCCATGGCATTCACAGCCTGCCTGCTTCGAACCCGCAGAATCAATGTACTCTATTGCAGCCATTGCCGGAATTCAGGCCGCCGCCTTCTAATTGCTCTGGAAAGAGGCCGGCGGATGGCCGGAGGCTGTTAAGAAATCGCTCGATGGTCGACATAAGGAGCCATTTGCTCAACAAGAATTTAGTTGAGGATCTAAAGAAGAGGCTTTTCAAGACTGTGGGAGCTGTTGAAAACATTGGGTTTCAGATGCCCTATGATGGATCAAGTAAGAGTTCCTCGTCGTCAAAAAAGAGTAGTGGCGATCATGCGAAGCAGGTGAAGAAAATGGCAAAATAACTCAACTTGGATTGTTTCTGTGTGTACAGGAGTTCATGGTTTGAAGTATGTGTTTTGCTATTTTATTTTAGTTCATGGTGCTGCTTGATAAAAATAATGGTATTTTTTAGTACAAAATAATGTCCATGAAGCAATGTCATATGTGCATCTTTTATCGCTATTCACAGTCTGGTGATATTTACAGCCCAAATGTTTCTTTAGGCGATGATATTATTTGCATATCAAAATCTTTTTAAAATTTTAAACCGATTAAGACTCCGTTTGAGAGGACTTATTTTCACCGGTGAAGCGGTCATTACCGCATGAATCGGGACTTAAATAAAATAAGTCCTCTCAAACGGAACATAAATCTTCCTCTTGCTAAGATTCAACCGCAAACAAAAAAACAAGGAAAGAAAAAGCGGGAAGAACAAAAAATCAAAATCTTATTATGTCTGATAAGTGAATACAAATATTATACAAGAGAAAATTATGCGGCACGTGCCACCAACTGAAGACAAAGAAGTATACGTGTGAAAACAGGAAAGGAGGAAAACACAGCAAACATAAAAGAAAACATAACAAATATTTGAACACCCAAGTTGGCATTTGGATCAAGCTGCAAATACCCAACTTGTTGAGTAGGCTTTACAAGATTTGTTTGCGGACAACTTTAGTAAACAAATCTGCTAGTTGTTGCGTGATATGAACATAGCTGGTTGAAATAATATTTTCTTCCAATTTCTCACGAATAAAATGACAATCCAGTTCAATGTGCTTCGTCCTTTGATGATATACTGAATTAGATGTGATGGGTTCCACCATCATTTATAGGAGAGAAAGCCCCCCCCCCCCCCCCCCATGATCATGGGTGGGCCACTCCCCCCATGATCTCTTATAATGAGAATCACGTGGGGGGTGGGGTTGTGGAACACTTCCGGTCCTCTTGTTTCTCACACCGGGTTAGCTCACGTAAGCTTAGAGAATCGAAGTGTGATCCCTCTCCAACATATCTGGCGCCGATGAAAGAGGGGGTCCGAGGGCAGCCGCTCCCGGCGGAGGTCCCCCAAAATTTTTGGAGGGTTGTTTTTCCAATGGTCGAACTGGGTTCGACGTTCGTCGAACTGGGTTCGACGTTCGTCGAACTCAGCTCGACGTTCGACGTTCGTCGAACCCAGCTCGACGTTCGACGTTCGTCGAACCCAGCTCGACGTTCGTCGAACCCGCTCGACGTTCGTCGAACGTCGAGCTGAGTTCGACGTTCGACGTCGAACGTCGAGCTGAGTTCGACGTTCGACGCTCGACGTTGAACGTCGAGCTGAGTTCGACGTCGAAGTCGAGCTGAGTTCGACGTTTGACTCTCGACGTTGAACAACGAGCTGAGTTCGACGTTCGACGTGTTGCTGAAGCCTATTTAAGGCGTATTCCGATTGTTTTTTAGGGATACGGTAGATACGGTTTTGACGACGGCTGACGGCTGGTTTTCCCTTTGGAGACGCATACGAGGTATCTTCGTTGGAGGCGATCCAGAAGGGGTTCTTCATTTGTTTCTTGTCCAGAAGGAGTTAAGGTAGGATCGGTTTAGATCCTTGTAACCTTTGTGATCTGTATTTTCTTTTGGTGATAACAAGAAGGGAGAAGGAGAAGGGATAGGAGACGTAGCCCGGTATTGGGTGAACCTCTGAAATCTGTGTGTTTGTGTGCTTGCTCTGTTTACATTTGTCTAGTACTTTTATTCGGATTTCTGCTTCTCGGCGCTCCGGTTTTCCTACAGGGGGGGACACCAACTCCAAGAATACTTCCCCCTGAGTATCACTCGCGCTTACACAATGCATGCAATGCGAAGTGACCCAAAATCCCTCCGGCCAAGGAATCCTCAGCCCTTCGAGCAAGCTGATCTGTTTCCAACAGAAGAACTTTTTCCTCCAACGACACATTGCATGCACAAGGAATATGACATAGAGAAGGAATTCTCGAGCACAAGCAGCTCCCCCGCACCCGCCACATCACTCCGATAAATGTACGATCATCACCTTGCCCGTCCACACTATGAGGAGAGGGATGGAAACGTGGCAAGCCCTGATGCCTCGGTCACATAGCAAAGACTAAACGAAGATCAGCCCAACTACAACTCACCAAAATCCTGGGCAGCCCCGGGCTCGGAGGACGGTTTCGAAATCCGTAGCTTCAGCGAAACAGGCAACCCACTGGCACACCTAGAATATTTCGAAAATATCATGCACGCCCGCAATGCTTCAGATCAACTCATGGTCCAGGCATTTCCAACAACATTAAAAGGGAGAGCTCGAGCCTAGCTTCATTCCCTACAAGGAGAAAAGACTGACAGCTACCTCGAACTCGCCGCCCTCTTCATCAGAAGATTCATGACAGTCAGAAAGCCCTCACTGGAAAATCCAGGACTAAGTAGAAGCCAGAAAAGGAAGATAGAGAATAGTGTATGTCCTAAGCACAAGAGAAACTGTGATCAACGCGTGAGCACTCATAAGGGGCAAGAGTTACGTCTGTCTGCTGCACTCAACTCCCCACCAGGCAGGATCTTTGAAGCAATTCGTGACCATCCGGCCTTAAGCAGGCCCAGGCTGCTCGCCCCCGGTCCGGGAGATCTATCAAAATACTGCGACTATCACCGGGGTCATGACCACAACACCAACGAATGCAATCAACTAAAGGAAGAAATCCAACCACTTGCCAGCCTAGGAGTGGTTGATCAATTCCTATCAAGAAAAAGATCGCCCACCAGTCAGAGTATAAAATGTACAACAGTCAAAATGGGAGAACCGTCTACCGAGTTGAGCCAAGTCCTAGTCGACAAAGAAATTAATGTAAATATACTATTTTTATCAACACTGCTTCAAGTCAAGTTAACCACCGGCCACCTCAAGCTAATGACTGCTAGTGCACACGTTTCAGGGAACAACCCAGTTCCGGTCATCGGCACCATCACTCACCCAGTCACTCTCGAAGAAGCACACAGGCAAACATCCTATGACGTGCAGTTCGTTGTCCTCTAAGCTGATTCCGACTACTTAGTAATACTCCAACAATCACTCCTGGATGTCTTCCAATCCTGCTCTCGCCATCTCAATCCTTAAGCTGTTTCTTTTATTCGTTCATTTTGTTTATTGAATATTTTAAAAATCACAAGCCTAGGCTAGTGAAGACTATCTTTTCATCGTTTAACTTGGCAGTATGTATATCAAGAAATGGCTTTTCCAGACTAGGTCGCATAACCAGATCAAACACAAGTCGTTAATCAAGCTGCGAGCAACCCTCACGCAACACCGTGTGGGTCTGCCCCCCTCACGAAGAAGCCGCGAGCATCCCTCGTGCAAAGTATGCCGCGAACAACCCTCGCGCAACACTGTGTGGGCCTGCCCCACTCATGAAGAAGCCGCGAGCATCCCTCGTGCAAAGTAAGCCGTGAGCAACCCTCGCGCAACACTGTGTGGGCCTGCCCCCTCACGAAGAAGCCGCGAGCATCCCTCGTGAAAAGTAAGCCGCGAGCAACCTTCGTGCAACACCGTGTGGGCCTGCCCCCCTCACGAATAAGCTGTGAGCATCCCTCGTGCAAAGTAAGTCATGATCAACCCTCACACAACACCGTGTGGGCCTGCCCCCTCATGAAGAAGCCGCGAGCATCCCTCGTGCAAAGTAAGCCGCGAGCAACCCTCGCGCAACACCGTGTGGGTCTGCCCCCCTCACGAAGAAGCCGCGAGCATCCCTCGTGCAAAGTAAGCCGCGAGCAACCCTCGCGCAACACCGTGGGGGTCTGTCCCCCTCACAAAGAAGCCCCGAGCATCCCTCGTGCAAAGTAAGCTGCGAGCAACCCTCGCACAACATCGTGTGGGCATGCCCCTCTAATGAAGAAGCCGCGAGCATCCCTCGTGCAAAGTAAGCCGCGAGCATCCCTCGCGCAACACCGTATGGGCTTTCCCCCTCACGAAGAATCCGCGAGCATCCCTCGTGCAAAGTAAGACACGAGCAACCCTCGCGCAACACCGTGTGGGTCTGCCCCCCTCACGAAGAAGCCGCGAGCATCCCTCGTGCAAAGTAAGCCGCGAGCAACCCTCGCGCAACACCGTGTGGGCCTGTCACCCTCACGAAAAAGCCGCGAGCATCCCTCGTGCAAAGTAAGCTGCGAGCAACCCTCACGCAACACCGTGTGGGCTTGCCCCCCTCACGAAGAAGCCGCGAGCATCCCTCGTGCAAAGTAAGCCGCGAGCAACCCTCGCGCAACACTGTGTTGGCCTGCTCCTCTCACGAAGAAGTCGCGAGCATCCCTTATGCAAAGTAAGCCGCTAGCAACCCTCGCGCAACACCGTGGGGGCCTCCCCCCCACGAAGAAGCCGCGAGCATCCCTCATGCAAAGTAAGCCACGAGCAACCCTCGAGTAACACCATGTGGGTCTGCCCCACCTCACGAAGAAGATGCGAGCATCCCTCGCACAAACCAATCCGCGAGCATCCCTCGCACAAACTAAGCCGCGGGCATCCCTTGTGCAAACTAAGCCGTGAGCATCCCTCGCGCAAGCTAAGCCACGAGTATCCCGCGCGCAAAACAAAGCTACGAGTATCCTTCACGCAAAACAAAGCCGCAAGTATCCCTCGTGCAAAGTAAGCCGCGAGTAACTATCGTATAACACCGTGGGGGCCTGGCCCCCTCACGAAGAAGCCGCGAGCATCCCTTGTGCAAAGTAAGCCGCGAGCAACCCTCGCGCAATACCGTGGGGGCCTGGCTCCCTCACAAAGAAGCTGCGGGCATCCCTCGTGCAAAGTAAGCTGCGAGTAACCCTCGCGCAACACCGTGGGGGCCTGCCCCCCTCACGAAGAAGCCGCGAGCATCCCTCGTGCAAAGTAAGCCGCGAGCAACCCTCGTGCAGCACCGTGGGGGCCTTCCCCCCTCACGAAGAAGTCGCGAGCATCCCTCGTGCAAAGTAAGCCACGAGCAACCCTCGCGCAACACCGTAGGGGCCTGCCCCCGTCACGAAGAAGCCACGAGCATCCCTCATGCAAAGTAAGCCGCGAGCAACTCTCGTGCAATACCGTAGGGGCCAACCCCCCTCACAAAGAAGTCGCAAGCATCCCTCGCGCAAACTAAGCCGCGAGCATCACTCGCGCAACCTAAGCCGCGAGCAGCCCTCGCGCAGATTAAGCCACGAACATCCCTCGCGCAAACTAAGCCACAAGCATTCCTCACTCACTATGAGTCACGAACCTAAGCTGGACAGGGTAAGCAGCGAGCCAATACAAACAAGCGGCCAAGATGACATAAAAACAACAACGATGTCATAACAAAACAAAGCTGAAATAATACAAGTACAATCGGCGTCTAAAGAAGACAACAACACAGCCTAAAAAGGGACAAAACAAAATACAATAAAATGTAGGCATACAATGACAAAATTACCACTACTCGCCTTCAGCGTCAGAACGCTCATCCTCAGAAACATCCGCAAAACTAAAACTGGATGTGTCATATCCTAGGCTCTTGCTAACAAAGAGAAAAGCCTTCGAAACACCGCGTCGGAGCGTCAAATCGCGTATGTCATCTATCTGAGGCTCCACCTCTTTGGACCAAATATCGTCACGAACCTCCCCCGGGATCAGGCTACGGTCTCGCATGTAGTCCAGTGACTCCAAGTACTCCGCAAGCCCTGCAGCCTTCAACTCTGACACATGGTCATCAGAGGACAGCATCTCCACCTGCGCCTTCGCCGCTCGAAGCTGAGTCTCAAGGCCTGAGACCTCCTCCCGCGCCGCTTGTAACTGGGTTCCCAAGCTTGAAGTCTCCTACTTCGAGTGCTTCAACATCTGAGTGGTCCTTTCCACCAAAGTCTTCTCCACCTCCAAAGTCGCGCGTGCATCCTCTAGCTCGGACTTCAGCTCCGAACCAACCCGGCGGAACCACGCGATGTCCCGGTCAAGTTCCTCCCTCAAGGAGACAAGCGAACTCATCGTCGACCGAAGCTTCTCCTGAAGAGCAAGATACCCGTCCTTTAGGCTCACATAATGATCATTCCAGGTCACCGCAATCTGCACCTGAGTCTCTATCTGCAAAAGGAAAAGACAGAATCAGCCTTTATCAGCAAGAAAAAGCAAGAGAAAAAGAAAAAGTCGAACCCTTACTGCATCGCTCATCGCCCTCAAGGAAGAGGACATCCGCGGAGCCACTGTACCAACAGACACCTGAGGAACTGGGGAAGCAGGTATCTGCAACTCTGGAATCGAATTATCAGAAGCTACCACCACCACATCAAGGTCGCCAGGAGGGGCCGTCACCGCTTTCCTCTTACGACCCCCTCCTTGAGAAGTCTCTGCCACCCGAACTGTGTCCGCTGAGATACCACATCGCAGCAGCCGCTTTTCCTCCACGTAGACATAAATATTGAAGAGACGGTTGGCCAGCTCACGAGGCTCAGAAAATCCAAGCACCGGGGAAAAATCCCGCTCCTTCCCTCTCCCACGGCGGCAGCGGTCGGGAAGCGTATCCCATACCTCAGGAAGACCCCAAGAATTCTTGACATATCCAAACAAAGTGTTGCTATGACGACGATCTTTACGAGCTTCTGTTGGGTATTGTATCCACAATGGACCTGATTTGAAGAAGCCCCTAGACCAGTTAAGGTGAATTGACATTGTATTTGATCATTTGTATTCAAGTTGTGCTTGCAGTTATTTCACGCTAAGTACACACCAATGTCAGGGTGCAGTGGGTCAATATTCACGGGTCTGCGCAACGTAATCCTTCGTTGAGAAGATCAGTGTGTTGGCCTACGTGTGCTCTCTCTATTGGATTGTACTTATTTTCAAGCACAGGGTCGAGATAGAGCTAGAGCTGAAGAGGAGCAAGGATGGGTCAAAGACCAGCTCACGGGAAGATAGACGAAAATTCATCTTTTCCTTGCCGCCGCCGCAAACCTTGCCGCCGCTGATCCCGAAAGCTCCGCCGCCGCACTTCTTGCTGCCGCCGATTTCGGGGAGATCCTCTCTAAGTGAGAGCTAAGGTCGTGGACTCTTCTTCTTCTTCAAGAACGCGTCATCGAACGAAGAGGGACACCAAGCACTCCATAAGTAGTTTGTATTTTATACATTCTAATTTTTCTTTTGTTGTAAAGGAACGTTGGTTCCTCATTGTAAGGGTTGTGTGCAACCCGTGGTGGAGGAGTGGTGACTCCTTCGGTTGGAAGGGTTCCTTCCATTAGTGTGATGATTGGATTTCAATCCGGTTGGTGAAGTGACCGAGTCGTCCCTGGTTGGGAGATAGGTCGAAGGGGGAAAGTGGACGTACCCAAGTCGGGGAACCACTATAACTGCCTGTGTCTTTCTGTGCTTTGTTTGTTTTCTTTTATTGTGCAGGTCAAATTTTAATTCTGCAAAAAGACAGCGCATCACCTATCCCCCCCCCTTAGGTGAAGTTAGTTGGCACTAGTGTGACTTTCAGCTTCAAACTCCAACCAAACCTTGTTGTTGCGCACCTCCATTCACTCGCCACCATCAGAGCGTACATCGCACCAATCTCGGAACTGGTCTAAAGAAAACCGGCTCCCCAGCGCAAGACCTGCAGGCCCGAGCAATTTGCTCGCGCGCGCCCATGGCCTGCGCGCGCGGACCTGCTCGCGCATGCATGGACCACGCGTGCGCCCAGCTCGCGCGTGCGGCCTGCTCGCGTGCGCGCGGCCTGCTCGCGCGCGCGCGGCCTGCTCGCACGCGCACGGCATGCGCGCGCGCAGCCTGCTCGCGCGCGTGCACGTCCTGTGCGCCTGGCCGCGCGCAGTTAGCACGCGCACGGCCAGCGCGCGGGCCGGTCGATTCGCCCCCAACCGGCCTACGCACGCGCAGTCCGCGCACCCCGCCGACATGCATGGCCCTCACGCACCCCCAGCACGCGCGAGCAGCATAAGCGCGCCCAGCTGAATCTGAAGTTGAAGTATCATGTAAAATTGCATCAATGCTAGCACCTCAAATAACTATAGATCGAGAAATATTGCAAGAATTGATGGAAGATGTTGGAGAAATGCTTGCTGGATCAAATTCCGTAGCATTGGAAGGGAAAGGGATGCAACCCTTATTGACATCTCCATGGAAAGGGACAACAGATTCACAGAATCTAACATCCCTACTAACAAAAAATCACGAGTATTGAGGTCATATATTTTGTATCCTTTTTGTCCATGGGGATATCCAATAAAAACACAATGTTGTGCTCAAGCAGCAAGAACACATTAATCTTTTTTGAGGTCCTTTTATGTGGCCAGGGCTCTCCGATTTCAGGCTTGAGATTAATGTTGAAGACACTTGAAAGAACTTTATTTATTAAGAATGTGGCTGTAAGAACACATTCCCCCCATAAAATAATTATTTAATTGGCCTGAAATTGGAGGGCGCTGACCGCATAAAGGATGTGACAATGCTTGCACTCTCGTATTTCATTTTGTTGAGGAGTGTAGGTGCGGCTGCTCTGACTTAGTATCCCTTTTTGGGAGATTTTTTTTTAATTGGTGATTGAAGAACTCAGAGCCATTATCAGTTTGACAAACTTTAGCTGAAAGATTGAACTAATTTTGAAATAAATGATAAAAGGATTGAAAGAGTGATGGTACTTCATGTTGCGGACTAACTCGACAACCCGCGCGTGCCTCGATCGTGCGCGCAGCTGGTCGCGCACGCCCAGGTCGTGAGCCCAGGCGTCGTGCGCGTGGCAGGTCGTGCGCGATGTAGGTCGCGCGCGCCCAGGCCACGCGGAGGGCGGCTTCTTCGCGAGTCTCGAAGATCAGATCTAGATTGTCTCGGAGAGCGTCACCATTCATCTAGAGATTGAAATGGGATACCCGGGGGCTTGGAACTCCGATGTCGACCGGGATGATTGCTTCTGTTTTGTAGAAGAGATTGTACGGTGTTTATCCTATAGGGGTTCTTTCTGTTGTCTGATATGCCCACAATATGTTGGGGAGCACGTTAATCTACTGCCCCCCCCCCCCCCCCCGTCTTGGAGTCGCGCCTTTAGTCCCTTCAGAATGGTTCACTTGGTCACTTCAACCTGCCCGTTGGATTGGGGGTGTGATACTGCTGTATGCTGCAACTCGATCATTAAGTCTTCGCACAGCTTGGTGAAGGATTTTCCTGTAAATTCAGTTCCATTATCGGTGATGATAATTGCTGGTATGCCAAAGTGGCAGACGATGTTCTTCCAAACGAATTGTTTTGTGTTCTCCTCAGTAATCTTGGCGAGTGGCTCTGCTTCTACCCACTTGGTGAAGTAGTTAATGGCCATGATGATGAATTTCCTCTGTCCCGAGGCTTGAGGCAAAAGGCCGAGAAGATCAATTCCCCATTATGCGAATGACCAAGCTCCTTGTAGTGTGATAATGGCAACAGGTGGTTGCCTGGGAACATTGGCATGCAGCTGGGACCTTTTGCACTTTTGTATGAAGTTTATCGCTTCCTTCTTCATGGTAGGCCAGTAGAATCCCTAGCGCAGGATTTTACGGGTCAAGACCTTCCCGCCCAAGTGTTCTCCGCAGACCCCTCCGTGGACTTTGCGGAGGGTATACTCGGCGTCAGTTTTTGCTAAACATTTCAGGTTAGGTCCTGCAAAAGATCGCTTGTGAAGTTCTCTGCTGATCAGCGCAAACATGGCTTCCCTCATTCTTAATCGACGGGCCTCCTTCTAATCATCTGGGAGTTGCTGGTTCTTCAAGTAGTTTATCAATGGGGTGATCCATGACTTCTTTGAATCTTCAATCTCTGTTATCTCCCAAGGTCCTTGGATACTAGGAAGGGAAATTTCCTCAACCCTACGTCTTCTTGACTTATGGCGAGAGGGAGACGTGGCTAGCTTTGATAGGGTATCTACTCGGCTATTCTGTTCTCTGGGAATGTGGAGAATTTGTACTTGCGGTATCTGTAGCACGAGAGACCATACCAGTTGGAGGTATTGGACGAGTTGCTCACTTTTGGCTTCGTAGTCCCCTTCTACCTAGGATACGACGAGTTGGGAATCGGAGTAGATTGTTAACTTAGAGGCGTGGCAGTTGATGGCAAGCCCGAGTCCTGTAATTAAGGCTTCATACTCTGCTATGTTGTTGGTGGCAGGGAACTTCAACCGGAGCTCATACTTTAAAGTGACGAGTTCTGGTTTTATGAGGAGAAGTCCGGCTCCGTCACCCTCTATTCCGGACGCTCCGTCAACGTACATAGTCCATCCTTGTCCCTGCTCTGGTGATACAACTTCTGGCTCTGTTGGCAAAGTATTTTCAACGATAAAGTCTGTTAAAACCCGTGACTTAATAATGGGGCGTAGCAGGAAGTGGATGTCAAATTCGCCCAGTTTGACTGCCCATTTGACCAGTCGGTCGGAAGCTTCTAGTTTTTGAAGAATAGCACGGAGAGGTAGCTCTATCAACACTTTGATGGTGTGGGCTTGGAATTAAGGACGAAGCTTCCTTATTGAGAAAATGAGAGCAAAGGCTGTCTTATCTGCGACTGGATATCGGGTTTCTGCATCTGAGAGGATCTTGCTAAGGTAAAATACGGGGCGTTGAATTCCTCCATCATCTATTACCAATACGGAGCTTAGTGCGGCTGACGTGATGGCGAGGTATAGAAAAGCATTTCTCCCGGGGCCGGCTTTGACAGTAGCGGAGGAGAAGCCAAGTACTGCTTTAGTGACTCGAAGGCTGATTGACATTCGTCCGTCCACTGGAAACCGGTGGTTCTGGCTCCTCGAACAACCTTGAAGAAGGGGATATATATATATATATATCTCTGGTCCGTGTCAAGAATCGAGAGAGTGCTGTGATTCTCCCATTCAGCCTTTGTACTTCCTTAAGAGATCGGGGCGGTGAAATGTCTTCCAAAGCCTTAATTTTCTCAGGGTTGGCCTTTATCCCCCGCTGGGTTACCACGAATCCTAAGAATTTTCCATACGTAACCCCGAACGCACACTTAGTGGGGTTAAGCCTCATGTCATACTGTCGGAGGATCCTGAAACATTTCTCGAGGTCTTCCAAGTGATTTTCCCGACGAACACTCTTCACTAACATGTCATCCACGTATACTTCCATTGTCTTACCGATAAGATCTTTAAAATCTTTGTTCATGAGCCGTTGGTAGGTGGCTCCTGCGTTCTTGAGCCCAAAGGGCATAACTTTGTGACAGTATATCCCTTTGTCTGTTCCGAAGGTCGTATGCTCTTCATCTGTTAGATTCATTCGAATTTGGTTGTATTCGGAGTAAGCATCCATGAAGGTGAGGAGTTGGTGTCTGACGGTTGAATCGACTAACTGATCAATTCTGGGGAGCGGGAAGCTGTCCTTGGGGCACGCTTGATTGAGGTTGGTGTAGTCCACACACATCCTCCATTTTTCTGAAGACTTCTTTACTAGGACGACATTAGCTACCTAGGTAGGGTAGTTTACTTCTCGGATGAAATGGGCGCTGAGGAGCTTCTCTACTTCTTCTCTGATTTCCTAAAGACGTTCTAGGGAAAAGTTTCTCTTCTTCTGAATGACAGGTTTGCAAGCTGGGTTGATGTTGAGAGAGTGCTGAATGACGAAGGGATCTATGCCAGGCATATCTTCAGGGGCCCAAGCAAAGATATCCTTATTGTTCCGGAGAAAGGTTGTCAGTTCCTCCTTTTCTTGTTGCGGTACGAGCGATCCAAGCTGGATGGTGCGAGATGGGTTTGTTGGTGAGAGGGGGACTTCAACCAGCCCTTCCATAGGCATCCCTCGCTGTAATAATGCTTCATCGCGCAAATCGAAGTCGTCGATGTTCAATGTAGTGGCATTTGTAGGCTGTGCCTGTTTAGAGTAACAATTCTTGGCGGCCTCCTGATTGCCGCGTACGACTCCAATACCTCCCGGAGTGGGGAACTTCATGGCGAGGTGAGGAATCAATGGGATAGCCTCGAAAATTCTCCCATGGTGACTGGGAGAATAATCATTCCTAACACCTGGACTGGATGGTTGTTGAAGCCGTACACCGGTCCGGCTGCCTGCGTCAGATATTGACTGGAAATATTCATGCTCTGAAGGGTAGCGGAGAATAAGACATCGATTGAACTTCCATTGTCAACAAGGATGCGCTTGACGTTATAACATGGATCTCTGATCCCGACACTGATTACTAGGGGGTGTTTGTGAGGTGTTCGGAGCCCGACAAGGTCTTTATCCCCGAAAGTTATGGTGGTGTCTTGCTTGCACTTCTTATCTTCATGAGCCTCTCCTTGTATGCTTACTGAGAAGATTTGGGCAGAGAGAATAGGTGATCCAGTGATGGTTTCAATATTTCCGACCATCTGCCTACCACCTGCCCCCCTAGCGGGGCGTTTTGCTGATCTCTGGGAGGCCTAGGCAGGTCGTGTTGATCCTGCACACGTCCCTGCAAAAATATTCCGAGAAGTGTTAGGCGGACCAAGCACTCGATTTCTTCCTTCAGGCGGGCACAATCTTCCGTGGTGTGTCCCGTGGTTCGATGAAACTCGTAATATTTGGACTGGTCATTTCTGGGATTATGAACTGGTTGCTTTGGCCGTTGTAAAGCTGGCTCATTTTGTATAACATGGAGTACATTAGTGCGTGTTGTGTTGAGGGGAGTAAAATTCCTAGGCGGTTGATCTCTCCAGGGATCTCGCCGGCGGTGGCTGTTCCGGCGATCTTCTCGGAATCTCCCTTCTTTGTGCTGAGGAGCCGACTCCTTCTCTCTCTTACGTTTCTGAGCGCCATCAAACTGTTGGCTATGGGCTTCAATAGCTTCATCAGTGGCAATCTGTGCCTAAACCCGATGCACGAGGTCAGGATAACTGGGGACAATCTCTCGCATCAGTGCTGAGTAGAAGCCGTTAGGGCGAAGACCTCCAAGGAACACCCCCCATAGCAGCTCGCGGTTGTCCCACAGGATCTGACGGGCTTCAGCAGTGAAACGTTGGAATAAGTCTTTCAGTGTCTCTCCTTCGTTCTAACGAATTCCTGATAAGTGGGAGGGATCGTGAACGATCCTGCGATTGACAATGAACTAATCGACAAATTATCTTGTCAGTTCAGTGAAATTGGCGATGGTACCGGCCCTTAGCGAGTGTGAAAGACTTGATTTCAAGAGCATAGATACCTAGAGGGGGGGGGGAGGGGGTGAATAGGTTCTAATTTTCTTAAAGAATTTTAGGCAATTAGCTAGTTCTAACTCAGCACAGAAAATTCAATACACAACACAATAATCACAGCACAACATACACCATATTTATAGTGGTTCCAAAAGGTATAGGTGTAACACCCCAGAAATCTCAAAAGCCAAAGTGGGATTCAGGTTGGCTGACACGGCCTGAGATACGGGCGTGTCTCAAAGCGTGTCAGGTGTACACGGCCTGGGACACGGGCGTGTCCCAGGGCGTGTCCCAATTCTCGACGAGTACTCGAGAACTTATCGTCGAGTGTGGAACATGGCCCGTGTTCTAGTTTATTTTCAGCCGGTTGTGCACCGCTTCAGGAACACAGCCTGTGACACGGGCGTGTCACAACTCGTGTTCGACCCAAGAAATCAAATTCAGGGCTGATCAGAGCCGTTCATTTTCTTTGACCAAGATCCAATGGTCTGGGCTCTTCCCTGGGTTGATAAGGCCGGGATTGAAGAGGAGAAAGCTCATTTGAGTTTCATCTTTCTCTTTCTAAAGTTAAGAGACAGAGGAGAGCAAGGCAAGGAAGGAGAAGAGGAATCCGACCGCCGGTGGTGCTGCGGTGGTCCAAATCGTGAGCCGAGTTCGGATTTACGAAGGCAAAGCTGCTGTAAAGGCTTTCATCTATCTCAATTCTCTCCATGGCTCCGAGGCGACTTCCAAGGGTAACGATTTCCATCTTAGACATGCGAAGTCCTACTTTCCTGCATTTGCATAGGGAAAACCCGTCCCTGCAAGTGTGCGGTGGGTTGTGGTGTCCCTTGGGGTAGATATGTGAAGTCCCCCTTGTTAGAGTCCGGAATTGGAGTACGGATCTAGGCATGCTGTGTGAAGCCCATCTGGACGTTCTGGTCTTGATTGGTGATGCTTGTTTGCATTCGGAGGAATCTCCGAGTATTTGATTGTTTGTGTGCAATCTGTGGTGCATACCTGTCACTTGGTGCAGCAGGAATTACTAGAGGAAGTCCAGGAAATTGTGAGAGTTGGTTCAACTCTTGTGACCGTGAGTTGTCACTTTACGTGGTGTTGAGCCGTTGGGCTGCAACTATATAAAATGAGGCTTCGTGCCGAACAGGCAAGGTGAAACTGACCCGCGCATTTATTTGTGGCCTCAGGTACGATGTACTTGGTAGTGGCAAGGCGGTTTGAGCAATGAGGGGTAGCTGATCTGTACCTGCGTTATGTAGGCTGGACATGAGAGCGCCAAGGCATTGGGCTTTCGTCAGCGGCATAATGAGAGTCTTGGGCCTACGTGCCAGACTAAATGCTCATTGGTGGGATCCGGTGTTTCCGGTACACCCGAATGTGCCCTGAGTGCACGGAGCGTCGGGCCGTCGTGCCGGCATTTGTGATATGTATTGACTGTGCGGTCGTGCACGTCTTGTGTGGGTTGCTATACATACTGTTGAAACATGCTTTGCAGGGATGGAATTTCGCTGCCCCGTGCCAGGGGCAGGGTCATTATTATTGGTCAGCTTAATGTTGACCGTTGCCCTGTTTCCACTGCTTGGTGGATTGGTTCTTGCAGGTGCAGGAGGTACTGGTCCGAGCGGGACTTAGCGGGCTGAAGCCCAAGCTGCGTTGCTGCCCTAGAAGGCTTTATTTTGTTTCTTCTTGTTCATGTGTGGCCGGCTGCGTGCCGATGTCTGTAAACCACACCTTGTTAAGAGAAATTTGTAAGGCCTTAAGGCCATATACTTTGGTTGTATACATTCCTATTTTATAGTGGACAGTTCTTGTTACTCTTGAGTTCAAGTTTTCAACCGTGAAGCTTCCGCTAGAATGCTTTGTGTTAGGATGCGTTGGTTTTGATATTATTTTGTAGCGTCTCCGTCTGTTTGTGGAATATGGTGTGGGGCCCCGGCCGGACCCTCTATTATATTCTTCTTGACGGGTAGAGGTATTACAATTTGGTATCAGCTTGTTGGTCGATTTCTTCCGAATTCGCGGACGAATTCTTTTGAGGGGTGGCGAGCACGTGTCAGTGCTGTCATTGTAACACTTAACTTGAACTCAAGAATGTCCACTTAGGAATGCAAATACACTTGTTTGTTGAACCTGTGTATTCTTTTTGTATGTTTGCCGTTTTACTTGGTCGCCAAATTGTGTGTTTTACACATATAGGTGACTAGAAGTGTTGCGGGTCAATCCGAACCTCAACATACTGTGGAAAGTGTGGCACAAGCTGAGGTGCCCACACCTCCTCCATCCGCTGAAACGGTACGTTTCATCACGGAAACGGTACTTGCTGTGATGAATGCTCAGCAGGTTGGGAAGGCACGTCTTGCAGTGATGCCAACGCATGCTGGGTTACGGCAAGAACCGGTAGAAGCTGTAGTTGATCTGCGGGTAGCAGATCAACAATTAGAGCAATTCTTGAGCTTCAATCCTCCACAATTTACTGGGGCAGGGTCACCGGCCCAAGCAGAGGATTGACTTGCAAGGATCAACAGGATCATCAGAGCGATCAAGGTTGAGGAGGGACAGAAGGTTATGTTGACCACTTTCCTACTGGAAGGAGAGGATTGTTTATGGTGGGATGAGATTGAACTACATCACTTGGCCGGTAGACAACTTGCAGAGGTCCCGATGGACGAATTTTCTCGGTTGTTCTTGGCACAACATCTACCATTGTAGCAAAGGATATCAATGGAAATGGAATTTCAATGGTTAACCCAAGGAGATCATAGTGTGGATGATTATCTGCATGAGTTCACACGTTTGGGAAGATATGCGGATACAATCTTCGCCGAAGAAGAGCGTAAGACTAGTAGGTTTTATGCGGGACTGCGAGATGAGCTGCGGTATTTGCTCTCGAGTTCTGTGAGTCAGGGATTTCAAGCCTTAGTTTGTACGGCTCGGTCTTTGGAGACGGACATGAGAAGAGGGCAGGCAAAA
This sequence comes from Platanthera zijinensis, assembly GCA_039513925.1. Classification (NCBI taxonomy): domain Eukaryota; kingdom Viridiplantae; phylum Streptophyta; class Magnoliopsida; order Asparagales; family Orchidaceae; genus Platanthera; species Platanthera zijinensis. The sequence continues at coordinate 68,918,667 of CM077088.1, read as the reverse complement.
GGGACCTTGGCTGTGACAAAGCCAGAGTTCAAGCCGCCGCATCCAGAGAAGTTTGGGTACCGTAAGAGATGGGGAAAGAAGTCCAAGTCTACTGGACAAGCTCCTTCTGCGATTGTGACAGAGACATCTGGGAATGGATCTCGCGCTTCTTTTACGTGAGGGAAGTTGGGACACTTCGCACGTGATTTCCGAGTTGGTCCTCCAAAGGGTGACAAGAAGACGGGAGCGTCTTATGTGGAGAAAAGGAAGACTGTGGTGGAGTCTTCTGCCTCGCACACGCAGCCCAGGGTCTTCAACCTTGGAAAACAGGAGGTCATTAAGCAGACGGATGTCGTCACAGGTGCGCGCAGTTTTTAATGTTCTTTTATACTGTGTGATGTGCTTATTTTGATTGTGATGTTTTAGGGTTTGTCCTTATACGAGAGTATCCAGCGCGAGCACTGTTTGACACAGGTGCTTCACATTCGTTTCTGTCTGAAGATTTCGTCTTTTGTGTCGGGGTACCTATCCGGACCACGACAGACAGTGTAAAGGTGTTGTTACCTAACAGATGTTTGATGTGCGCGGATAAATCTTGCGGTCTTGAGGTTAAGATAGGGAGTCGGGAGTTCAAGGTGGAAACATTAGTATTGCCGATCAAGGAATTTGATATAATTTTTGGTATGGACTGGCTGTCAGAGCAGCGTGCCTGTATAGATTGCACTTCAAAAGAGGTCACACTCGGGCAGAATACCGAACAAGAGACCAAGTTCATTGGTATACAAGGGATGAGTGGGATGTTGTTATCTGCTCTCCAAGTCGTTAAGGCAGTTTGGAAGGGTGCGGAGTTATTCTTCACACTCGTAGAGGCGGTGGCGCCGAAGGCTAGTGTGAGTGAAGTGCCGATTGTGTCAGAGTATGCTGATGTGTTTCCAAAGGACCTTCCGGGGTTACCTCTCCAAAGGGAAATCGACTTCGCTATCGAGCTGGTGCCGGGTGCAAAACCTGTGGCCCGTTCGCCGTATCGGGTAGCGCCAAAAGAGATGGCCAAACTGAAAGTTCAGTTGCAAGAGCTGTTGGAGCAGGGATACATACGCCCAAGTATATCACCTTGGAGCGCGCCTGTTCTTTTTGTGAAAAAGAAAGACGGTAGTTTGCGGCTATGTATTGATTATCGCAAACTGAATAAGCTGACGGAGAAAAACAAGTATCCAATTCCACGGATCGATGACTCGTTTGATCAGCTAGCGGGCTCAACCATCTATTCCAAGTTGGATTTGAAATTTGGGTATTACCAATTGCGGATTAGGGAAGGTGACATTCCCAAGACAGCGTTTGGCACACGCTACGGTCACTATGAGTTCACAGTGATGCCGTTCGGCTTATGTAATGCGCCTTCGATATTCATGGATCTCATGCATCGAACGTTTCGCGAATACTTGGATCTGTTTGTGATTGTGTTCATTGATAATATCCTCGTGTACTCACAGTCGGAGGAAGATCATGCAAACCATTTGCGGTTGGTATTGCATACCTTGCGGAGAAATAAGCTGTATGCCAAGTTCTCTAAGTGTGAGTTCTTGCTCTCGTCGGTGGCTTTTCTGGGCCATGTGGTAAGTAGAGAGGGCATAGCGGTAGATCCGGCAAAGATAAGTGCCATTCATGATTGGCCAGTGATGTCTTCGGTGGCCGAAGTCAGGAGTTTTCTTGGACTGACAGGCTACTATAGACGATTTGTGGCGAACTTCTCCCGGATTGCTTTGCCTTTGACTACGTTGATGAGAAAAGATTAGAAGTTTGTTTGGACGCCGGAGTGCGCGCGAGCTTTTGAGGAGCTAAAAGGTCGTTTGACCACGGTGCCTTTTTAGACGTCGCCATGTGGTACAGATGGTTTTGAGATATACAGTGATGCGTCAGGAAGCGGCTTAGGCTACGTTCTCCTGCAGTTTGGCAAGGTGATCGCTTATGGCTCACGTCAATTGAAAGTGCATGAATGTAATTACCCCGTCCACGACTTGGAGTTGGCGGCGGTGATCTTTTCGCTAAAGTTGTGGCGGCACTATCTTTATGGCATGAAGGTAGATATTTATACAGATCATAAAAGCCTAAAGTATCTGCTCGATCAAAAGGATTTGAATATGCGACAAAGGAGGTGGATGGAATTCTTAGGGGATTATACCTTCGACATTCACTATGTTCCCGGAAAGGGAAATGTGGTCGCTGATGCCTTGAGTCGTCGGACTCCGGTGCGGGCAAGTTGGTTGCGGATACATGATGAGCATCTAATCTAGGAGTTGGAAGCGTTGGAGATATCTTGTGTGGAAAGGGATTCTTCGGCCGATGCATGCTTGAACTGGATGGAGGTTCAATATGACCTTACGGACAGGGTTCGGTGGGCAACGGAGTTTGATGAAAGTCTCCAACGCTATGCAAAGGAGGGGTCTGGTGACCAATTCTCCTGGGATGACAGTTTATTACGGAAGGATGGCCGATTATGCGTCCCTTGTGCGGGTAAATTGCGAGAAGAATTGTTATATGAAGCACACTTTACAAAGTACTCAATTCACCCTGGGAGCACAAAAATGTACAAGGACATGAAGAAATTATTCTGGTGGCCCGGTTTAAAGAAGGACATAGCCGCGTATGTGGCTAAGTGTCGTACTTGTGCTTTAGTAAAGGCAGAATGTCAACGGCCGAGTGGTTTCCTAAAATTGTTGCCGGTTCCGCAGTGGAAGTTTGAGGATATTTCTATGGATTTCGTGCACGGATTGCCGAGATCTCAACGTGGGAATGACTCAATCTGGGTGATTGTAGACCGGTTGACAAAGGTGGCTCACTTTCTACCGAACAAGCGGGATGATTCTGTGGAAATGTTGGTGTTGGGTACATTGGAAAATGTGTACCTGATTTAAAGAAGCCCAACTTAGCTCAATGATATACATCAAGGTGTATTTGATGTTGTTTTGAGTTGACATGTGCAGGTGAAGAAGAATTAAAGAATGCAGAAAAATATTCTAAGTCCACATGTCGACACCTGAAGAAATTGTGTCGACACTTCAGAATATTTGTGTCGACACTTCAGAATATCAGTGTTGACACAGAGAAAGATGGTCGACCACATTTATGTCGACACTGGGAAGCAGTGTCGACACATAAAGAAAATCGTCGACCTCAGCGCTGGGAAGCAGTGTCGACACAGAAGAAGATAGTCGACTAGTGAAAGATAGTTGACTAGTGAAAGATAGTCGACCAGAGAAAGATTGTCGACACAGAAGAAGATAGTCGACCAGAGAAAGATAGTCGACTCACAGAAGAAGATAGTCGACCTCTACTGTGTCGACACTGGGTGGATGTGTCGACACCTTGAGATTGAGTCGACACATATTGGCAGAAGTCGACTATGCTTGTGTCGACACCAGAAGACTGAGTCGACACATACTGAGTTCTGAATCTACAACAACTGTGTCGACACACATGACTTGTGTCAACACACTGCAGAGTCTAGACCAAGTTATTTTCTAAAGAAACTGTGTCGACTTAAAGGCAACTTAGTCGACATCATCAAAGACTGTGTCAACACCAAAGTCACTTGTGTCGACACAGATAGACAGATTGGTCTCGACACTTTCTAACAGACTGTCTCGACATTTTGCTGTCCAAGGCTAAGGTACAGGAACTGTTTGAAGACTTGACAGCTGTGGGTTGCCACTGTTTAACTGAAGCTGTCAGACCTGTCAGAAATCAGTTAGAAACCGGATCAGCCGGTTACCATGAAGAAAGTCTATAAATAGACATATTCAGAAGGAATAAAAAGCTAAGAAAAATAATAGAAGAATAACTAAGAAGAAGAAACAAAAGGATTACGATCCTATTGAAGTTTCAATTCAAGAAAGTGCTAAGCTCTAAAGAAGATCTTCATCAGAAGATCTAAGAAGAAGAAGTCTGAAGTATCAGAAAAGGTGTTGGATAGAGAGGGATCCAGTCATCTTGAAGAAGAAGAAGGAAGCCATCAGTGGTTTCTCAAGAAGCTGTTTGGAAATCAACTCAGCTAAGTTCAGATTCAAGAAACTTTGAAAAAAGCTCAGATTCAGTTGATTTCATCAGCTGATCAAGAAGTGTCTTGTCCTCTCATCTCTCAACAAAGGCAAGACATTAAAATATCTTTTCTAAATTTCTGTAGGATCTGTTTACACAGATCTGAGTTGTAAGCCTATATTATAAAGGCTGAGTGTAGGAGAGGTGATCTCTGAGTGGTAGGGCTATTTGCCTGAGTGTAGGAGAAGGTTCTTCTCTGAGAGGTAGGCCTTGAGGCAAGGCTGAGGTAGGGCTGTTGAGCCTGAGTTGTAAGAACCTATCCAGGTTCTGAGCTGTAGGATCTGAGGATCTGAGAATAGTGGAAGTTTGGCCGAATCTAGCATACTGCTAGATAGGTGAAGGGGGAAAGTGGATGTACCCAGACCTTGGGGAACCACTATAAAACATTGTGCAATCTGTGATGCTTAGTTGTCTGTGAATGTTGTGCTAGTTGTTTTATTTTGTAATTGAATTCTGCCTAGAAGTATAAACAAGAAATTAGAACCTATTCACCCCCCCCTCTAGGTGTTTAGGTTATCTTGAAAGTAAAACTATCAAGTGGTATCAGAGGGAGGTTCCTCAGAAAGGACTTAACAGTCTGAGGTAGATCTGAAAGGCAGAATCAAGATTCAAGAAGATGGGTTCTGGAGAAAATCACAAGGAGTTAGGGTCAATGAAGTTACCCATCTGCAGGAAGGAAATCTTTGGAATTTGGAAAGAAAGAGTCAGATTGTTCATGGAAGCATCTGACCCAAGCATATACATCACAGTTCAGGAAGGACCCTTCATTCCAATGAAGGTATTAGTTCTTGATGCTAATATTCAAACTCCAAAGAGTTATTCTGAAATGACCAAGGATGAAATCATTTTGGCAACCATGGATAAGAGAGCTCAGAATATTATTGTGAGTGCCATAGACGATTCTACATTTCAGAATCTGATTCACTGCAAGACCTCCAAAGAGATATGGGACACATTGATTGTCTACATGGAGGGATCTGAAGAAGAAAGGCATGACAGGAAATCTATGCTCAATCAGGAGTATGAAAGTTTTAGACAAGGAAAATCTGACAGCATAACTGAGTGCTACAAGAAATTCTATAGAATTGTGAATGAGCTTATGTCCTATGGAAGAGTCTTCAGTACTTATGAACTGAATGATAAATTCTTGAGATCCTTAACAAAGGATTAGGACACAAAGATCTGTGCCATAAGAGAAGTGGCTAAATTGGCAGAGATATCTCCTCCCACCTTGTTTGGAAAGTTGCTATCATATGAAATGCAACTTATGGTGAGGAAGGAGGAGGAAAAGAATTCAAGAGGAGAGCATAGAGAAAAGACTGTGGCATTCAATGCAGAAGCCACTAGAAAGAATAGGAGGAAATCACCATCTCCTCCTAAGGAAGTTGTAGAAGATAGTTCTGAAAATTCAGATAAGGGTTCAGAAAGCTGTGATTCAGATGCAGACTTTGCTGCATTCACAAGGCAATTCCAGAGGTTTTTGAAAAAGAAGCAATGGAAGTCTAGGCCTTCCACATCACAACAAGTTGATGACTATTATCAGAAGAAAAGGTCATCAAGGAAAGAGAAGAGCAGATTAAAGCCCAGCAAAGCCACTACTTCAAAGATTGTCTGCTATTGTTGCAATAGGCCTGGACATGTAGTGGCTGACTGTCCTGATAAGAGAAAGGAGTCTTCAGACAAGAAGAAGACTCATCAGAAAGGCAAGAAGGAGAAATCTTTTGTTGCAAAGAAAGATAGGAGTCTAACAGACCAGTCAACTTCAGAGTCAGAATCTGAAGCTGAAGCATATATTGGATTATATGCTGCATCTGAAGAAGAGGAGTTTCTGCAGTTACTAGACTCCATCAATGAACAAAAAGATCATCAGTGTATGGGGCTAATGGTAGGATCAGAAAAGGACATATGCCAGAATCAGTCTGGTCCTAATAAGGTACAATGTCCTTCTATTACATCTGTTTGTTGTACAAGTGAAGAATCAGCTACATCTGCATCAAGTGATGTAGATGCATCTGAATCTGAAGGAGATGTCTATCAATTGATAGACAAGTATGGGGACTTGTTGCAGGCCCTTAAGAAAAGCAAGAACCTGGCTAAATCTCAGGCTCAGGAAATTGCTGAACTAAGGGTTGCTACAACTGAGTTAGAGAAAGTTATTGATCAAAAATAAAATGAAATTGCCAAGCTGAAGAATATAACTATTATTCAGATGGGCACAATTAATTATACTAAAGATCAAGTGAAGAGTCTGGAGGCCAGACTTAGAATTGAGAGGGATTTAGTGGCTAGTTACTCTAAGCCAAAATCTGTCTTACCCTTGATAGATGAATTTGTCACTCAAAAGGGTAAGGCTGGATTAGGATTTAAAGGTAACTCCAGGGCTGGCAGATTCAAGAGGAAAGGCAAAGCTCCTGTTCAGCCACTAAATCTTTCAGTCCCCATAAAGTTTAGTAAGGTGGAAGTGCCTTCTAACAAATATGATCATGAAGATATTCAAGGTCATATTAAGACTAATGTTCTGAAGAACAAGAGTGTAAATGCAAGCAGGCCTACCTATGGTCATAAACCCAATGGTTTTAAGAAATCAGTAGGTGAAGTTGCTGCAGCACCAGCAATGAACAGAAATTCTTCTGACAAGGATGTATCTAGATATAGATACAATAAGTTTGAATGTTGGTGCTGTGGCAAGAGAGGCCATTTTGCACTAAACTGCTGGTATAACCCAAGTGTTATAAAGAACATTAGTCTACCTGTTAGAAGAGGTTATGGTAGCTTTATTAATGCTAACCTGAACCAAGGACCTAAGACTTACTTGGGTTCTAAGGGTAAGTAATTCTGTGTTGCAGGTGAATCCAAGTAACCATGCCCCTATATGGTACTTGGATAGTGGTTGTTCCAGACACATGACTGGAACAAAGGGGCTGCTGAAGGAGTATTCATCTGTCAAAGATGGACCTAAAGTGATCTTTGGTGGATCTGAAAAAGGAGTCATCAAAGGGTTTGGTAACATTTCTTCTAACCTAATTAATATCACTCAAGTGGCTTATGTAAAAGGTTTGAAACATAATCTAATAAGCATAAGCCAGCTAAGTGATTTAGGATATGACATTTCATTTGTTAAAGATGGATGTCATATCAAAAGGTCAAGTGATCAAAAGATCATATTGACTGGGTATAGGAAGAGAAATGTATATTGTCTTAATTTTGAATGTGAGAATAAGGCTTCTTCCATCTGTCTTGTAGCTGATGACAATGCTTCTCATTGTGTTAAGTGGCACAAGAGATTGGCTCATCTAAACTACAAGACAATTGGCCAACTCTTTAGCAAAGAGTTAGTGAGGAATGGACCTCAAGTTAAGTGTATAAAGGAAGGGATATGCTCAGCTTGTCAAAAGGGCAATCAGACAAAATCCTCCTTTCAAAGCCTTGAAAACAAGGATTCTGTGAGGTGCTTATACCTCTTGCATATGGATCTTTTTGGTCCTATGCCAGTTCACAGTCTAGGTAGGAAAGTCTACACTTTTGTGGTTATAGATGACTATTCAAGATTTACATGGGTGTTCTTTCTGAAACAAAAATCTGAAACCCCAAGTGTATTACTTAATTTTGTAAAGCAAATTCAGAATGAACTAAATAGTACAGTGGTCAAAATAAGAAGTGACCATGGTACTGAGTTTCAATCTGAAAGCATAATAAAATTGTGTAAAGACTTTGGGATTTTCCAAGAGTTCTCCTCACCTAGAACACCTCAGCAAAATGGAATTGCTGAAAGAAAGAATAGAACATTAATTGAAGCAGGTAGAACTCTGTTGAGTGACACCTCTCTCCCAGAATATTTTTGGGCTGAGGCAGTTAACACTGCTTGTCATGTAATCAATAAGGCTACTATCTCCAAAAGCCACAAAATGACTCCCTATGAGATTGTGAAAGGCAGAAAACCAAATCTATCTTACTTTAGGATCTTTAGTTGCAAGTGTTATATACTTAACAATGGCAAGTCATATTTGACTAAGTTTGCTGCCAAATCCCAGGATGGGATATTTGTTGGTTACAGCACAAATAGTAAGGCCTATAGAGTCTTCAACTTGATTACTCAAGTTATTGAAGAATCTGTGCATGTTGTGTTTGATGAAACAAGATTAATCAACTGTGAGTTGTCTTGTAGATTAAATGACTCAATAGGTATAAGCAAAAGTATGGACAAGCTCTCCATTACTGAAGTATCAAAGGAAGATGGGGCATTGGAAAATGAAGGCTTCTGTCCAGGGGGAGAACAAGACACTATAGAAGCTGATGAAAACCAAGAGATTCAGCTAGATGAAGGAGCTGGAAATGTTCAACCAGAAGGGAATCTTCCTCCAGCTACAAGACATTTAAGAGATCATCCAGCTGATCAGATAATAGGTGATCCAAGACAGGGGGTGCAAACTAGAAGCAGAAATCAAAACACAGTTCTACATTCAAGTTTTCTGTCACAAATGGAGCCTAAGAAGTTTGAAGAAGCTATCCAAGACCAGCACTGGATTGATGCTATGCAAGAGGAGCTGAATCAATTCAGAAGGTGCAATGTCTGGGAGCTTGTTCCTAAACCAAGAGGCCACAACATAATTGGCACAAAATGGATCTATAGGAACAAGCTAGATGAAAGTGGAATAATAGTAAAGAATAAAGCAAGATTGGTTGCAAAAGGATACAGGCAGGAAGAAGGGATTGACTTTGATCAAACCTTTGCTCCAGTAGCAAGGCTGGAGGCAATCAGAATATTCCTTGCCTATGCAGCCTATCAAGACTTCAAAGTATACCAGATGGATGCGAAGTCAGCATTTCTGAATGGTCATCTTAAAAAAGAAGTATATGTAGAGCAGCCATCAGGTTTTGTAGATCCTCTTAAACCTGATTTTGTTTATAAGCTTGGGAAAGCTCTGTATGGGTTAAAGCAAGCTCCAAGGGCTTGGTATGAAACCCTGTCTACTTTCCTTATTGAGAATAAATTCTCAAGAGGAAAAATTGACAAAACTCTATTCCTCAGGGAATCCAAAGGCAAGATCATCTTAGTTCAGATCTATGTTGATGACATAATCTTTGGATCTACTGAAAACAACCTTTGTAAAAAGTTTGCCAAACTTATGCAAGGGAAGTTTGAGATGAGCAGTATGGGGGAACTGAAGTTCTTCTTGGGACTCCAAGTAAGACATACTGATGATGGATTGTCCATATCCCAGTCTAAGTTCACCAAAGAATTGATTAAGAAATATGGTATGGAGTCATCCTCCACCATGAGAACTCCTATGGGAACAAGTATGCCTATATGCAAAGATGATGCAGGTAAACCTGTTGATGAGTCTTTGTATAGAGGAATAGTTGGCTCACTACTATATCTCACTGCTAGTAGACCAGATATTATGTATGCTACATGTGTCTGTGCTAGGTACCAAGCCTGCCCTAAAGAATCTCATTATACTGCAGTCAAAAGGATTCTGAGATATCTTAAGGGCACACCTAATCTAGGTCTTTGGTATCCTAGGAATAGAGATTTTCAACTAACAGGCTATTCAGATGCAAATTTTGCAGGTTGTAGAGAAGATAGGAAGAGTACTACAGGTACTTGTCAATTCCTGGGAGGAAGACTAATATCATGGAGTAGTAAGAAGCAGACCAGTGTGGCAATTTCCACAGCTGAGTCTGAGTATGTTGCTGCTGGAAGCTGCTGTGCACAGCTATTATGGATGCAGCATCAGCTTAGGGATTATGGTATTCAAGTAAGTAGAACACCTCTTTTGTGTGATTCTAAGAGTGCAATTTCTATTGCTAATAATCCTGTTTCTCATAGTAGAACTAAGCATATAGAAATAAAATACCATTTTCTTAGAGAACATGTAGAAAAAGAAGACATTTCATTAGAATTTGTGAAAACAGATTATCAAATAGCAGATGTGTTTACTAAGCCCCTAGATGAGACCAAATTCAATAAATTTAAAATTGAGTTAGGTATGTTTACCATTGATTAGTGTAATCACAATATCATCAACAATGAAGTTGAAGTGGTAACAAGACATTCAAGTGATATAAAGACACATTGAAGTAGTATCAAGTACTCTGTAGTACTTATAAGTTGTGATGAACAAACAAAAATTAGCTAAGTAAGATGGTGTCGACACATTCAGTAATATTGTGTCGACTCAGGGTAGTAATGTCGACAAGTCAGAGATATTGTGTTGATACAGAAAATATGTGTCGACACTTAAGAATCTTATTGTCGACTTATCCAGGAATGTAGTGTCGACTTCACCAGGATAGTGGTGTCGACACTTACAGATTTTGTGTCGACACTTCTACTAAGAGTCGACACAGAATTTCTGATGCTCTACTATATATCTCTGGTGTCGACATAACTGCAAATTGGTGTCGACACATAATAGACGGACTTGATGTCGAGACAATAGAAGCTTGTGTCGACACATTCCATCTGTGTCGACACTTATAGTCTGTTTTTGGCGTCTTTTGATCTTCTTTAAACAGAAGGTATAAATAGGTCAAAAACTCATTCTGTCGACACGCTTACAAGGTTTTCGAAACCCTGTGTCGACATTCTCTCTCTCTCTCTTTCTCTCATCTTTCAAGCTTTCTCGACTGATCAATGGCGCCAAAGATTGAAGATAATGTGAATGAAGGATATGAGTTGGTGCGCCAGGCCTTTGCTGCTGCCCCTCCAGATGTTCTCGGGATTATTTCTCTACTCTCCGACTCAGGATTAGAATTTCTGGTCTCCGAACCATCTAAGATATGGAAGAAGGAGGTGCATGAGTTCTATACTTCTGCATTTGTAGTCTCTGAAAGTCATGAGATAAAATCAACAGTTCATGGGTCACCAGTGGAAATTACACCAAGTAAGTTAAGAACAATTCTACACTTACCTATAATAGAGAATGAAGAGGATGTCCCTGCTTCTAAATCAAGGGAAGCTCTTCAATGGTGTGGATTGGATTCCACCATGAAGATTGGAGCTGCTTTCAATAGGAAAGGAATGAATCAACAGGGCAAGTTTCTGTCTGAGGTGGTTGGAAAGGTTATTCTGTGCAAGCCAGGTGGACATGATAGGATTTCCGCCTATATGTTCAGCCTAATGACCAGGATTGTGTTTACAATTCCAACGGATTGGTCAATTGTAATTTTTGAAAAGATTAAAGAAGGAATCAAGAAGCCAAATCTGGCTAGAATAATGAGTATATATCTAAGTAAGGAGATTCCTGATGTTATGCAACAACAATCTGGAACAAAAATTAATCACATGAGAAGGATGGACATGAGATTGTTCTCCAGATGGGATAGGGTGCTGACCAAAGAGATGCCTGAAGTGGAAAGGCAGGATTCACCTGAGAAATCCCCAGGTCATGCTACCGGTACTGAGCACCCACAAGAAGAACAAGTAAGACAAGAGGTTGAAGATCAGCCTGCTTCTACACAAGTTCAGGATGCCATAATCCCTGCCATTCAAGAAGAAGAAGTAAGAATACTAGCTCAGCAAGTTTATTCACCTACACAGACTGTATCTACTCATGACCAGGTACAGGTGCAGGGGGAGCTGGTGTATTTTCCTACAAAAGACATTTCTAATATTCCTATTTCTGCACAGGTCCAGGGAAAGCAAGTGTCCTCACCTGTCCAGGACATCACCAATACTGAACAAGTTCAGGGGGAGAAGCTGTCTGAGCAAGTGCAAGACAATGCTCAAATTGATATAACTCAAAATTTGAATACTACAGATCTTCCAGCCCAGAAGGAATATAATCTAGAAGAGTTATTTCCAGATAATGAAATAATTACTGATAGAATGGAAGTGGAGCAAGAAATTGAGGGGGAGCCTGTGTATGTGGAGACTGTACAACATGGCACTGAAGCAGCTGTTCCTCCTCCTCCCAAAGAAAGAGTTCAAATTGATAGTACATCTGATTCTGAGAATGAAGAAGCCAGGGTGGCTAAGAAGAGAAAACTTATGGTCTTCCAGAGAAGGAGCAAGAGCTATAAGCAGGCTCTACAGTCTACAACACATCACACTCCTTTTGACTTTGATTATAATAAGTTTTTGATCGATTTACAAGTGAAATTGGATGAACACAGAGTGGCTATTGAAAAATATGTTGATGAAAACAACAAGTCCCTGCAATTTGACTTAGCTCAAGATATAAAATCTATTAGGTTTGAGGTCAATATGCATAAAAAGGAGATGACAGATTGCTTCCATAAGGGAGGCAATGCTGTGGTATATTTGGCAAAATAACAGCAGTCTATCATCCCTAAGGTGGATGATATTGCTTTAAAGCAAAGCTATGTCTTGGAAAATCAGCTAAGGATGAATGAGAATTTAACTGAATCTCATCATGAGATCATTGAGGAATTGAAAAAGATTGTTCCAGGCCTGCCTGCAGCTAGAGCAAAGGAAATGGAAGAATTTGATAAGAAATTTCAAGCTGCTATTGATTCTGTTAAAACTGCTATCACAACCTCTCAAAAGGAAATATCTGACAACCTTCAAAAGTTAAAACCATTTTTTAAATAGGGTGTGAATTATCTAGATGGTCAAATCAGATTTCAGAAGGAAGATCTAAGAGATCATGTTACTAGAGAAACCATAAAGGGGAGAGGATGTTAGTTCATGCAGGCTCAGAGCACACCAAATGGGTGACCAATAGTATTCGAGCCACATTGGGATATCCACCTTTGTGTGATGATGCTATGGTGGCTGAGTCCGGAATACAAACAAGTCTACTTGAAGGCAATCAACCTGAGGTTGCCCAAGTCATTTACCCTCCTCCAGATTATGATATGATTGATCAGCAAGTTCAAGGAATGTATAGTCCTCCAAAGGAGGTTACCAATGTTGTTATTGGGAAGGTTGATAAGCCTGAGGCTACTTTGAAAGACCAGCAAGATGCTCTACTATCTAAGAAAAGATTTAGAGAGCAGGCTGAACTTAAGCCAGACTTTGAGCAGTGGAGTCCTACTTCCAGAAATATTATACTCACTGCATGGAAGGCTGTCAAAGACCAAGTGCAGGAAAGAGGCAAGTGGTACAATGAGATGGAATGGCAGAAGTATGAAGCCAGGCAAGAGGCCATAGTACAGTTTAGAAGAAAAGCCAAGCTGGGTAGGCTGCCTCCAAATCCTCAGGAGCCGAGCAAGTACTTTCCAAAGCCCTTTCATTATTTTGAAAGGCAAAGGCTCAAGGAAGAAGCAAAGAAAAAGGCTGATCTAAAAGGCAAGAAGCCAGCTGAAGATTCTGAAGCTCCTGTGAAGGCTCAAATTCTATCTAGCAAAGGGATTGTCATAAAGAGCCTGATCAGTCTTAATTTTTAGTTCTTTCAAAGTATTTTGTAATGTTTTGATTAAATCATTAGATGTAAATCTCTGTATTCAAATATTATCAAGTTATAAACAAAATGTTGTTTGGTATCATATAATGTTCATTCTATGATGGATGGTTTTTATTTTGTTTATATTAAGTATTCCTGTTATGTCATATATTATCAGTTTATACTTTTTATAAATGGTGTATATCATTGGCTATAGGGTTATGACTTCTCCAAAGAGGGGGAGATTGTTGGGTACATTGGAAAATGTGTACTTGATTTGAAGAAGCCCAACTTAGCTCAATGATATACATCAAGGTGTATTTGATGTTGTTTTGAGTTGACATGTGCAGGTGAAGAAGTATTAAAGAATGCAGAAAAATATTCTAAGTCCACATGTCGACACCTGAAGAAATTGTTTCGACACTTCAGAATATTTGTGTCGACACTTCAGAATATCAGTGTCGACACAGAGAAAGATGGTCGACCACATTTATGTCGACACTGGGAAGCAGTGTCGACACATAAAGAAAATCGTCGACCTCAGCGCTGGGAAGCAGTGTCGACACAGAAGAAGATAGTCGACTAGTGAAAGATAGTCGACTAGTGAAAGATAGTCGACCAGAGAAAGATTGTCGACACAGAAGAAGATAGTCGACCAGAGAAAGATAGTCGACTCACAGAAGAAGATAGTCGACCTCTACTGTGTCGACACTGGGTGGATGTGTCGACACCTTGAGATTGAGCCGACACATATTGGTAGAAGTCGACTATGCTTGTGTCGACACCAGAAGACTGAGTCGACACATACTGAGTTCTGAATCTACAACAACTGTGTCGACACACAGGACTTGTGTCGACACACTGCAGAGTCTAGACCAAGTTATTTTCTAAAGAAACTGTGTCGACTTAAAGGCAACTTAGTTGACATCATCAAAGACTGTGTCAACACCAAAGTCACTTGTGTCGACACAGATAGACAGATTGGTCTCGACACTTTCTAACAGACTGTCTCGACATTTTGCTGTCCAAGGCTAAGGTACAGGAACTGTTTGAAGACTTGACAGCTGTGGGTTGCCACCATTTAACTGAAGCTGTCAGACCTGTCAGAAATCAGTTAGAAACCGGATCAGCCGGTTACCATGACGAAAGTCTATAAATAGACATATTCAGAAGGAAATAAAAAGCTAAGAAAAATAACAAAAGAATAACTAAGAAGAAGAAACAAAAGGATTACGATCCTATTGAAGTTTCAATTCAAGAAAGTGCTAAGCTCTAAAGAAGATCTTCATCAGAAGATCTAAGAAGAAGAAGTCTGAAGTATCAGAAAAGGTGTTGGATAGAGAGGGATCCAGTCATCTTGAAGAAGAAGAAGGAAGCCATCAGTGGTTTCTCAAGAAGCTGTTTGGAAATCAACTCAGCTAAGTTCAGATTCAAGAAGCTTTGAAGAAAGCTCAGATTCAGTTGATTTCATCAGCTGATCAAGAAGTGTCTTGTCCTCTTCTCTCTCAACAAAGGCAAGACATTAAAATATCTTTTCTAAATTTCTATAGGATCTGTTTACACAGATCTGAGTTGTAAGCCTGTGTTATAAAGGCTGAGTGTATGAGAGGTGATCTCTGAGTGGTAGGGCTATTTGCCTGAGTGTAGGAGAAGGTTCTTCTCTGAGAGGTAGGCCTTGAGGCAAGGCTGAGGTAGGGCTGTTGAGCCTGAGTTATAAGAACCTATCCAGGTTCTGAGCTGTAGGATCTGAGGATCTGAGAATAGTGGAAGTTTGGCCGAATCTAGCATACTGCTAGATAGGTGAAGGGGGAAAGTGGATGTACCCAGACCTTGGGGAACCACTATAAAACATTGTGCAATCTGTGATGCTTAGTTGTCTGTGAATGCTGTGCTAGTTGTTTTATTTTGTAATTGAATTCTGCCTAGAAGTATAAACAAGAAATTAGAACCTATTCACCCCCCCTCTAGGTGTTTAGGTTATCTTGAAAGTAAAACTATCAGTTGGCAAAGCTCTATGTGGAGCAGATTGTTCGAATGCACGGTGTTCCCCAGAGCATCGTAAGTGATCGAGATGGGCGATTTACTTCGAAAGATTGGAGGCTAATTCATCAGTTGTTGGGCACGAAGTTAGCATTCAGTACGACCTTTCATCCGCAAACGGATGGCCAAACTGAACGAACCAACAGAACAATGGAGGATATGCTCCGTATGCGCGCTCTGGACTTCGGTAAGAAATGGGAAGATCATTTTGTTATGGTGGAGTTTGCCTATAATAATAGCTACCAAGCGAGTATCAGTATGGCACCGTTTGAAGCTTTGTATGGTCGTAAGTGTCGTACACCGTTAGCTTGGGCAGAAACTAGCGAATCCAAACTTTTGGGACAAAATGAAGTCGAGGATGCTAACTCAACAATACGCTCTATTCGAGAGAGACTACTAATAGCCCAGGATCGGCAAGCCAAGTATTACAATGCTAAGCACCAGAACGTGGATTTCGCGGTGGGTGACTGGGTCTATTTAAAGATTAAACCCTTCAAAGGCGTATCTCGGATTCAGCGATAAAAAAAGCTAAGTCCGCGATACCTTGGTCCGTTTGAAGTGGGGGAGCGAGTTGGGGAAGCTGCCTATCGGCTAGCTCTTTCATTGGAATTGGGTGGACTGCATGATGTGTTCCACATCTCGGTACTACAAAAAGCAGTCAAAGACCCAGCTCAAGTAATTGAGAATGATCGGGTGCCGGTTGAGTATGGGCTAACGACAAAGGTGAGACCCATTTGGATCGAGGATCGAGCCGAGAAACAGTTGCGGAACAAAATGATCGGGATGGTCAAAGTCCGGTGGGATAATTGTGGCCAAGAAGAGCTAACATGGGAGCAGGGGCAGACCATGCGAGCTGAGTTCCCCGAGTTATTTGTGTAAACTGTTTGCTTGTCTGTATGGTGTTGCAACATATATGTAAAAGTATCACTTTTTATGTCATGCTTGCATCTCCCTACTGCATCCAAATTTCGGGACGAAATTTTATTAAGGAGGGGAGGGTTATAACACCCCATAAATCTCAAAAGCCAAAGTGGGATTCAGGTTGGCTGACACGGCCTGAGACACGGGCATGTCTCAGGGCGTGTCAGGTGTACACGGCCTGGGACACGGGCGTGTCTCAGGGCATGTCCCTATTCTCGATGAGTACTCGAGAACTGATCGTCGAGTGTGGAACACGGCCTGTTATACGGGCGTTTCACAGGGGCGTGTTCGGCACACGGCTAGGGACACAGGCGTGTGCCTTAGCCGTGTCCTGCTCGGGTGATTTTGGAGATCGTATTACAGGGGTGACACGGCCAGGTACACGACCGTGTACTGGGTGACACGGGCGTGTCAGGCTTGACACAGACGTGTCAATGCCCGTGTTCTGGTTTATTTTCAGTTGGTTGTGCACCGCTTAAGGAACACGACCTGTGACACGGGCGTGTCACAACCCGTGTTCGGCCCAGGAAATCAAATTCAGGGCTGATCAGAGCCGTTCATTTTCTTTGACCAAGATCTAATGGTCTGGGCTATTCCCTGGGTTGATAAGGCCGGGATTGAAGAGGAGAAAGCTCATTTGAGTTTCATCTTTCTCTTTCTAAAGTTAAGAGAGAGAGGAGAGCAAGGCAAGGAAGAAGAAGAGGAATCTGGCCGCCGGTGGTGCTGCGGTGGTCCAAATCGCGAGCCGAGTTCGGATTTACGAAGGCAAAGCTGCTGCGAAGGCTTTCATCCGTCTCAATTCTCTCCATGGCTCCGAGGCGACTTCCAAGGGTAACGATTTCCATCTTAGACATGCGAAGTCCTACTTTCCTGCATTTGCATAGGGAAAACCCGTCCCTGCGAGTGTGCGGTGGGTTGTGGTGTCCCTTGGGGTAGATATGTGAAGTCCCCCTTGTTAGAGTTCGGAATTGGAGTATGGATCTAGGCATGCTGTGTGAAGCCCATCTGGACATTCTGGTCTTGATTGGTGATGCTTGTTTGCATTCGGAGGAATCTCCGAGTATTTGATTGTTTGTGTGCAATCTGTGGTGCATACCTGTCGCTTGGTGCAGTAGGAATTACTAGAGGAAGTCCAGGAAATTGTGAGAGTTGGTTCAAATCTTGTGACCGTAAGTTGTCACTTTACGTGGTGTTGAGCCGTTGGGCTGCAACTATATAAAATGAGGCTTCGTGCCGAACAGGCAAGGTGAAACTGACCCGCGCCTTTATTTGTGGCCTCAGGTACGATGTACTTGGTAGTGGCAAGGCGGTTTGAGCAACGAGGGGTGGTTGATTTGTACCTGCGTTATGTAGGCTGGACATGAGAGCGCCAAGGCATTGGGCTTTCGTCAGCGGCATAATGAGAGTCTTGGGCCTACGTGCCAGACTAAATGCTCATTGGTGGGATCCGGTGTTTCCGGTACACCCGAATGTGCCCTGAGTGCACGGAGCGTCGGGCCGTCGTGCCAGCATTTGTGATATGTATTGACTGTGCGGTCGTGCACGTCTTGCGTGGGTTGCTATACATACTGTTGAAACATGCTTTGCAGGGATGGAATTCCGCTGCCCCGTGCCAGGGGCAGGGTCGTTATTATTGGTCAGCTTAATGTTGACCGTTGCCCTGTTTCCACTGCTTGGTGGATTGGTTCTTGCAGGTGCAGGAGGTGCTGGTCCGAGCGGGACTTAGCGGGCTGAAGCCCAAGCTGCGTTGCTGCTAGAAGGCTTTATTTTGTTTCTTCTTATTCATGTGTGGCCGGCTGCGTGCCGATGTCTGTAAACCACACCTTGTTAAGAGAAATTTGTAAGGCCTTAAGGCCAGATACTTTGGTTGTATACATTCCTATGTTATAGTGGACAGTTCTTGTTACTCTTGAGTTCAAGTTTTCAACCGTGAAGCTTCCGCTAGAATGCTTTGTGTTAGGATGCGTTGGTTTTGATATTATTTCGTAGCGTCTCCGTCTATTTGTGGAATATGGTGTGGGGCCCCGGCCGGACCCTCTATTATATTCTTCTTGACGGGTAGAGGTGTTATAATTTGGTATCAGCTTGTTGGTCGATTTCTTCCGAATTCGCCGACGAATTCTTTTGAGTGGTGGCGAGCACGTGTCAGTGCTGTCATTGTAACACTTAACTTGAACTCAAGAATGTCCACTTAGGAATGCAAATACACTTGTTTGTTGAACCTGTGTATTCTTTTTGTATGTTTGCCGTTTTACTTGGTCGCTAAATTGTGTGTTTTACACATATAGGTGACTAGAAGTGTTGCGGGTCAATCCGAACCTCAACATACACCATATTTATAGTGGTTCCAAAAGTTATAAGTGTAATACCCCAGAAATCTCAAAAGCCAAAGTGGGATTCAGGTTGGCTGACACGGCCTGAGACACGGGCGTGTCTCAGGGCGTGTCAGGTGTACACGGCCTGGGACACGGGCGTGTCCCAGGGCGTGTCTCTATTCTCGACGAGTACTCGAGAACTTATCGTCGAGTGTGGAACACGGCCCGTGTTCTAGTTTATTTTCAGTCGGTTGTGCACCGCTTCAGGAACACAGCCTGTGACACGGGCGTGTCACAACTTGTGTTCGGCCCAAGAAATCAAATTCAGGGCTGATCAGAGCCGTTCATTTTCTTTGACCAAGATCCAATGGTCTGGGCTCTTCCCTGGGTTGATAAGGTCGGGATTGAAGAGGAGAAAGCTCATTTGAGTTTCATCTTTCTCTTTCTAAAGTTAAGAGAGAGAGGAGAGCAAGTCAAGGAAGAAGAAGAGGAATCCGGCTGCCGGTGGTGCTGCGGTGGTCCAAATAGCGAGCCGAGTTCGGATTTACGAAGGCAAAGTTGCTGCGAAGGCTTTCATCCGTCTCAATTCTCTCCATGGCTCCGAGGCGACTTCCAAGGGTAACGATTTCCGTCTTGGACATGTGAAGTCCTACTTTCCTGCATTTGCATAGGGAAAACCCGTCCCCGTGAGTGTGCGATGGGTTGTGGTGTCCCTTGGGGTAGATATGTGAAGTCCCCCTTATTAGAGTCTGGAATTGGAGTACGGATCTAGGCATGCTGTGTGAACCCCATCTAGACGTGCTGGTCTGGATTGGTGATGCTTGTTTGCATTCGGAGGAATCTCTGAGTATTTGATTGTTTGTGTGCAATCTGTGGTGCATACCTGTCGCTTGGTGTAGCAGGAAGTACTGGAGGAAGTCCAGGAAATTGTGAGAGTTGGTTCAACTCTTGTGACTGTGAGTTGTCACTTTACGTGGTGTTGAGCCGTTGGGCTGCAACTATATAAAATGAGGCTTCGTGCCGAACAGGCAAGGTGAAACCGACCCGTGCCTTTATTTGTGGCCTCAGGTACGATGTACTTGGTAGTGGAAAGGTGATTTGAGCAACGGGGGGTGGCTGATCCGTACTTGCGTTATGTAGGCTGGACATGAGAGCGCCAAGACATTGGGATTTTGTCAGCGGCATAATGAGAGTCTTGGGCCTACGTGCCAGACTAAATGCTCATTGGTGGGATCCGGTGTTTCCGGTACACCCGAATGTGCCCTGAGTGCACGGAGCATCGGGCCGGCGTTTGTGATATGTATTGATTGTGCGGTCGTGCATGTCTTGCGTGGTTTGCTATACATACTGTTGAAACATGCTTTGCAGGGATGGAATTCCGCTGCCCCGTGCCAGGGGCAAGGTCGTTATAATTGGTCAGCTGAATGCTGACCGTTGCCCTGTTTACCACTGCTTGGTGGATTGGTTCTTGCAGGTGCAGGAGGTGCTGGTCCGAGCGGGACTTAGCGGGCTGAAGCCCAAGCTGCGTTGCTACCCTAGAATGCTTTATTTTGTTTCTTCTTGTTCATGTGTGGCCGGCCCGCGTGCCGATGTCTGTAAACCACACCTTGTTAAGAGAAATTTGTAAGGCCTTAAAGCCAGATACTTTGGTTGTATACATTCCTATGTTATAGTGGATAGTTCTTGTTACTCTTGAGTTCAAGTTTTCAACCGTGATGCTTTCGCTAGAATGCTCTGTGTTAGGATGCATTGGTTTTGATATTATTTCGTAGCGTCTCCGCCTGTTTATGGAATATGGTGTGGGGCCCCGGCTGGACCCTCTATTATATTCTTCTTGACGGGTAGAGGTGTTACAATAGGTACATCCACTTTCCCCCTTAGCCTATCTAGTAGAGAACTGGATTCATCCCAACTTCCTTCCACTTACTCAGATCCACAAATCTTATAACTCAGAACCAGATTGGTTCCTACAGCTCAGACTTATACAAGTCTTACCTCAGATTCTTCCCAAGAACCCTACCTAAGGCCTCAGCCCTACCTCAGCCTTTATCACTAGACTTACAACTCAGACTTTCACAAGTTCTACACCTCAGGCACTCAGCCCTACTTCAGCCTTTATAATTATAGGCTTACAACTCAGATCTTACAAAAGATCCTATAAGAAAATGAGTATTTTAAAAGGTACAAAAATTTCACCAGATAGAACTCTCTATTGGTGTGAGCTTCTTGATCAGTTCTTGAATAAACTGAATCTTCAGATCCAACCTGACTTAGCTATTTCAAAGCTTCTTGATTGAATAAAATAAGATTGATCTTCACTTGATGTAGAAGTTGATCTTCAGATAGCTCCCTCCTTAAATTCAGAATTAGATCTGAATCTTTCTTACAGACTGTTCTGGACCTGCCTTCTTAAGGGTTTCCCCTTTTCTTATTGTCAAATTCTCTTTCCTGTAATTGCTTGATTACTTCCTTAGTTATCTCTGGTTGTCAAGGATCAATCCCTTTTCTAGAGTTTCCTCATGATTACCGGCTGATCCAGTTTGTAACAACCTTCTAACAGTTCTGACAAAGATGTCAGACCTATTGGTTATGACAGATGTCGAGTCACCAGTCATGATAGTTGATTCCTCAAAGACTTTACAACTCAGCATTAACCACTCAACAAACTGCTTCATATGTGTCGACACAAATAGACTAAGTGTCGACACAAGTCTTGATGATGTCGACGCAACACTCCATGTGTTGACATAGTCATTCTTCTGCTACTCGACACAGCTTCTGTTTGTATGTGTCGACACAAGTCCTGTGTGTCGACATAACTGCTCCTGGTCTCGACATAACTGATGCTGACAGATGGCGTTGAATGTATGTCCAGCTGTGGTTGAGTGTGTGTTGAGACGTCGTTGAGTGTGTGTCGACACAAGTCTTGTGTGTCGACACAAGCCTTCAAACTCAGTATAGCTGTTGCTGTTAGATGGCGTTGAGTGTCATCCAGATGTCGTTGAGTGTGTGTCGACACAAGTCTTGTGTGTCGACACAAGTCCTTCAGACTCAGTATAGTTTTTTTTATTAGATGGCGTTGAGTGTCGTCCAGATATTGTTGAGTGTTTGTCGACACAAGTCCTGTGTGTCGACACAACTTCTGCTTCAAGTGTCGACACAATTCCTGCCTCAGGTGTCGACACAATTCTGAGTGTCGACACAACTTCTTCTTCAGGTGTCGACACAATACCTGGGTGTTGACACAGGCCTTTCTTCTAGTGTCGACACAACTTCTGGGTGTCAACACAATTCTTCACAAGTGTCGACACTTGTACTTAGAGAATTTTCTTGCAAACCCTACACCTGCACAATGAAACTCAAACATCCCATCAAATACAAATTGATGTATATCAATGAGTAAGATGAGGCTTCTTCAAATGTGGTACATATTTTTCAGTGTACCCAACAGAGTGGAACCAGGTCCGGGCTTGTTCTTTGAGAGAGGCTGGAAATACCTAGCAGAACAACTGATCTGGAGTATTGTAGATTCTCATAATGGTGGTGAAGTGATTGACATGCTCTAGCGGATCATCGGTCCCGTCAAACGTCTCAATGTTCGGGAGTTTAAATCCGTTCGGGATTTGATGGTCAAGGATTTGCGGTGCAAAAGGGTAGCCTTGGCAGAGCGGTCAGCGGGTATGAATATCTCTTTTGCCTGCCTGGCGATATTCTTCAGCGATGACTTCTCAAATTTCTTCCTGAGTGAACTTTCAAGCGGAGGTATACGGGCTTCGTTGGCGGGATTGTGATGAAGATGGTCTGCTCTCATCCTCTTTTGGGCCGGGTGAGTGGAACTTGCAGCTTCAGAATATTCTTCGGATCTTTCCTGCCTTGAAGGAGCTTCTTGGGCTCTGCCCTGATTTGGTTGTGGCGGAGGATCTGCTCGAGCTGGCTGCAGCGGGGGAGCAGGAGGTGCTCCGAGGTTCCGTAGCAGGGTGAGCATTTCAGTTTGTTGTTCTTCCATTTGGCGAACCCGTCCTTCCAGGGCGGCGACATGAGCGAATGTGGTTTCAGCAGTTAGTGGCACGTCCATCAAAGTGTGAAAACGTGCAGGCTCGGCATGTCCTCCAAGGGCGGAGCCTTCAGCAGTGCGGGTGCTTCTCTGTGCCATTAAGGCAAAACTTAGAAGGGGCGATGCTGGTGATCTTGTTTTCCGAAGGATGTTGGGAATCGTGTTCCCACAGATAGCGCCAAACTGTTGTGGACTAACTCAATGCCCCGGATGGACCGGATTTACTTGGACCACCTTAGCTGTCGGAGCGGTCAAGCGTGCACACAGTCAATGAGAATGAGAGGTTGGCACAAGATATGATGACGTGGAAAAACCCCTTAATTGGGTAAAAAACCACGTGACCGGGTTTGCACCGATCAAAGTCAACTAGCTCCTGGAGATTACAACGTGTTTGGAGAATCGGGGCGACAGGACGCTCCCGTTATAGCTTGGGGGAGAGAGATAGACTACGACCTCTTGCGGGCAATAGGCAACGCTGCGGGAGTGACTTGGATGCTGAAGTGCGAGGGATGGCCTTGGTGCTCTGATGCTGGGGGCGGCGCGCGGTTGCTTGAAGGGGTCGTCTTCCTCCTTCGGCTCGCTCTGAGACTTAGGCATTTTCCTGCTAGTGGTGCGTTGGTGGCGCGTTGGTGGCTTGTTGTGGCCGGAGGATGACTTGAGGGAGGAGATCGACAGGCTATCACCTGAGGAAGAAGATGACCAGGTGTCGAAAAGTGAAGAATGAGGAGGTCATGGGGCTCCTTTTATAGCCTCCGGGGGAGGTTCATGGTGGGCCCACCACTAACATAGTGGGTTAGTGGGTGGTTACCCACCTGATCGGACGGCAGAGAGAGCCCCCCACGATAGGATGGCGGGCAGGCCATCCACGATGATGGGGGGCCAAGGAGGTGGCCGACCGGGTGGTCGGCGACGGAGGCGGCTGCCTGGCGGCTGGCGGCCTGGCCGAAGGCTTAGGCCGGTTGAGGCCAGACCGGTAGCGGCCTGTCGTGGCCTAGCCACGGCCTTCCGGGGAAAGGTCGGCAGCCTGCCGTGGCAGGCCGGCGGCCTGCCATGGCAAGGCCGGGCTAGCAGTCAGGCCGGCAGCGGCCTGCTGTTGCCTGGCCGGCGGCCTGCCGCGGCAAGGCCGGCGGCCTAGCTATGGGAGAGGCCGGCTGCACCGAGGCCGGGCTAGCGGACAGGTTGGCGGCTAGGCAGGCCGAAAGGCCGGCGGCCAGGCTGGCCGAAAGGCCGGCGGCGGCTTGGCGTATCCTGATCACAGCACTACCAGGCTGGTTGTTAGACCTGGCTGCGGCCTGCCACAGCATGGCCGGCCGTGTAAGACCCTCATCCGTCATATGACATATAACAGAAGGTCCAGCTGGAACCCTATGCCATATACCACGGATAGTCGGAAGGGTTACAGAATAATACCAAAAACTCAACTACTCGTCCTTACACAGAGCATTCTAACAGAAGCTATTAAACAGTTTAAGAGAACCCAGAATTTGCACAACAATGACATGAATGTCCACTATACACCACATGAATGAAATACAACAAATACACAAAAGAGTACTTGGCCTTAAGGCCTTACAAATATTCACTTGAGAATATAATGTTTTACATACATCGGCTCACAGGTCGGCCACACATGATAAAAGTAAAACAACAGTTCGCTTGGCCTTCGAGGGCCAGCTCAGCAACTTGGGCTTCAGCCCGCTACTTGGTGCTTGGTTCTGCAGCACCTGCAAGCAACATTCCACCGCACGGTGGCGAACAAAGCAATGGTCAGCTAAAGCTGACCAAATTATAACGACTACGCCCCTTACTCGGGACGATAGTGCTCCTTCCCTGCATATCATTAGCCTAGCTAAATAGTAAAGTGCAAATATATATTTCGCCACAGGTGTAGGCTCGCTCGGCCAAACACCCCGTGCACTCAAAGCACATTCTCGGTGAATCCGGACAATTTCGTGGCTTCACCACCACCCTCAGGATGGCAAACATTGTGAGAATTTTTGAGTCTTTTCGACCACAGTCCAAGACTCCCGACTATGCCAACGGCCAGTTCCACTTTAGGGCCTCTAGCACCGAACCGCAAAGCACAGGTCTGTTTCCACCCTCCCGTTGCTCACGCCGCCTAGTCACTTTAAGACGTACGCATAGGCCAAGCTTCACCCGGATCCTAAAACATTTCAAAACATCACATAACCCAATTATGTTCAAGGATGGCTCCCCGACCGCCAAGTTAGCAGAACTACGATTTCGCCCAGTTTTTCGGGTGGGCCTTGGAGTTAATCCCCAAGGATCCCTACTGGAATCTACCGCATAGAAACCCGAAAACAACGCACGGAGTCTTCTCCAGCTATTCATGCAATGTAACATCACCGATCCAGACAAACACGTCCAGGTAGGCTTCACACACAATGCCTATGTCCGTACTTCGATTCCGGACTCTAAACTAGTGGGACTTCCCATATCTACCCCAAGGAACACCGCAAACTTACCGCACACTCGCGGGAGAGGGTTTTACTATGCAAAGGAAGAAGAGATTCACATGCTCAAGTTGAGAATCGTTACCCTTGATGTCTGCTTAAGCGCCATGAAAAACTAGCCGGATTAAAGACTTCGTAAGGGAATTCTCTCCACGGATCTGGCCTCGGTTCTCAATTTTGTGCTCCGATGCTCCGTCGGCGGCCGGATTCATCCCCTTCCCTCTTCCTTGCTCTCTCATCTCTCTAATTCCTTAGAAAGAGAAAACTTAAGAGGAAATGAGGAATTAACCCTCAATTCCCGAACTTAACTCAGCAGGAACTCACCGGGGTCGTCGGATCGTATTTAAAGAAAATGAACGACTCAAATTTGCCTAAAATCTCCAAACCCTGGGCCGAACACGGCTTTGCACACGGCCGTGTGCCTCGATCCAGCCACGAATATCGAGCACAGAAAAGGACACGGATTGGGACACGCCCGTGTCCTAACTTGACACGCCCGTATCGGGTCATCGACACGCCCGTGACCAGTGGCATGTCACGAATAACTGCCATGCCAACCGTCACGTCCCTTGGTATGCTTCCAACATAGTCTGCTCACGTTCCCAAGAAAGCTCCTCACGTCCGCAGTTATCCCATCGGATTTTAACCATTCAGATTTCCTTGTTGTGGAGCCGTTTGACTTCAAAGTCTTCAATGCGAACTGGCTTGACCTTGGTCTTCAACCCATTATCAATCTGCACTTGATCGACATCAACAACCTGAGAAGGCTCTTGCACCACCTTCCGTAATACCGAAATGTGGAATACATCGTGTAGCCCACTCAACTACACCGACAACTTCAATCGATACGCTGCTTCGCCAATCCGCTCCAGGATCTCAAACGGTCCAAGGTATCTCGGACTCAGCTTCTTTAAGCGTCGAATCCGCGAGACACCCTTAAATGGCTTGATTTTCAAGTACACCCAATCGCCAACATTGAACTCCATATTCCTATGCTTTGCATTATAGTATTTTTCCTGCCTGTCCTGAGCGATCTTTAGCCGTTCCTGAATCGTACGTACCATTGAAGTGACGTCTTCCACTACCTGACGTTTATATAACTTTGACTCGCCTGTCTCCAACCAAGACAACGGCGTGCAACACTTTCTCCCATACAAGGCCTCGAACGGTGCCATTCTAATACTCGCTTGAAAACTGTTGTTGTAAGCAAACTCTACCATGTACAGGTGATCTTCCCACTATCTTCTGAAATCCAAGACGCACATGCAAAGCATGTCCTCCATCGTCCTGTTGACCCTTTCAGTCTAACCATCCGTTTGTGGATGAAAGGCTGTGCTGAAACTCAGTTTAGTTCCCAACAACTTATGCACCAGCCTACACTCAATAAACGTGAAGCGTCCGTCTCGGTCACTAATAATACTGCGTGGCACACCATGCAACTGTACAATATTATCCACATAGAGCTTGGCTAACTTTTCCACCGGATCTTCCTTCCTATTCGGGATGAAGTGCGACACCTTTGTCCATCTATCTACGACCACCCAGATGGCGTCGTTTCCCTTCTGCGACCTTGGCAAACCATGCACAAAATCCATGGAAATGTCGTCGAACTTCCATTCCGGGATAGGCAAGGACTTCAAGAAACCTCCGGGCTTCTGGCATTCCGCCTTCACCAAGGCACAAGTTTGGCACTTCGCCATATAAAGTGCTACATCCTTCTTCAGCCCTGGCCACCAAAACAACTTCTTCATGTCCCTATACATCTTTGTGCTTCCTTGGTGGATTGAGTACTTGGTATGATGAGCCTCATACATCAACTCCTCCCGAAGGTTATCCGCACTTGGGATGCATAGGCGACCGCCCTTCCTTAGCAGTCCATCTTCAACCGCAAATTGGGAATTTGACCCATCCAAGATTTGCTTCATACTACTATCCTGAATCAAAGACCACCGAATCCTATCAGCTAGGTCATACTGCACCTCCGTCCAACACAATATTGCCTCGACACTAGCCTGCTTGTCAACGCAGGAGATCTCCAAAGCCTCCAAATCACAGACCAAACTGTCATCATGCACCGCCAGCCAGTTGGCTTGCGTCGGTGCCCTATGACTCAACGCATCCGCCACTGCATTTCCTTTCCCGGGCACATAATGTATTTTGAAAGTGTAGTCCCCCAGGAACTCCATCCACCTCCGCTGCCTCATGTTCAAGTCCTTCTAATCTAACAAATATTTCAGGCTCTTATGATCGATGTAGATGTCGACCTTTACACCGTACAGATAGTGCCTCCACAGCTTTAGAGCAAATATCACGACCGCTAATTCCAAGTCATGGACCGGATAATTTCTCTCATGAACCTTCAACTGTCGTGATCTGTACGCTATTACTCTCCCATGCTGTAGCAAAACACAGCCCAAGTCACTGCCCGAAGCATCACTATAAATTTCAAATCCTTCGGACCCACTCGGCGAACACAAGATAGGCGCTGTGATCAACCGCCTATTCAACTCTTCAAAAGCCTGCGCGCACTCCAGCGTCCACACAAACTTTTGATCCTTCCTTGTCAACGTCGTGAGTGGTAGCGCTATCTGCGAGAAGTTCTCTACGAAGCGCCTATAGTAGCCTGCAAGCCCCAGAAAGCTCCGGACTTCCGCCACCGTAGTCAATACTGGTCACTCCTGAATCACCGCTATCTTCGCCGGATCCACTGTTATGCCTTCACCACTAACAATATGACCAAGGAACGCGATTGAGGATAACCAGAACTCACACTTGGAGAACTTAGCATACAACTGATTCTTCCTCAACTTCTCCAATACCATATGCAGATGTTTGTAGTGATCAACCTCAGACCGCGAGTACACCAAGATGTCGTCGATAAATACTATCACGAAATGGTCCAGGTACTCTCTGAACGTCCTGTTCATCAAATCCATAAACACAAATGGCGCATTGGTCAACCCAAATGGCATGACCGTAAACTCGTAATGCCCAAACCGCGTGCTGAACGCTGTCTTTGGGATGTCACTTTCCCTTATCCTTAGTTGGTAGTATCCGGATTTCAGATCTAGCTTCGAATATACCATTTACCAAACCAACTGATCAAATAGATCGTCAATCCTTGGGATCAGATACTTATTCTTTTCCGTAAGTTTGTTCAACTCCCGATAGTCAATACAGAGTCACAAGCTACCATCTTTCTTCTTCACGAAGAGGACCGGTGCGCTCTAAGTCGACAAACTTGGATGCACATACCTTTGCTCTAACAATTCTTCGGAAGAAGAAGCCATAATTGAATGGGAAGGATCAGTTTCAGATCACCGCTTTGATGCCATGTTAAGATTCAACCGCAAATAAGAGAACAAGAAAGATGGTAGAGGAAAGAAGAAGCGGGGAGAACAGAAACTCAAAATCTTATTATATGTCTGATAATAGAATACTACTATATATACAGAAAAGAAAATCAAGTCACACGTGCCACCAACAGAAAACAAAAAAAGTATACGTGTGAAGACAGGGAAGGAGGAAAACACAGCAAAACCAAAAAGAAAACATAACAGATATTTCAACACCTTGCAATATCAAAAGTGAAATTTAGGCTGCGTTTGGTGCAGCTTATCATGACTTATTTGCTCCGGTGAGATTGGACAAAAATGTCATTGTTATACCAAAATCTTATGCATCAAACTAGTTTCTTTTTGTAACATTTATGATACCAAACATACATTCTATGATAATGACGTTTTTGTCCAACCTCATCGGAGCAAATAAGCTACGATAAGCCGCGCCAAACGCAACCTTAATGGTATAAAATTCGACAAAAAAATATTTTTTCTGAATAAACACTGCGAAATTTGATGATGCGCACTACACCATTTCCAGCCTTTAGCAACACTTGAAAACTGTTGCCTAAAGCTGCAAAGTGTTGCCAAAACATCAAAAACTGTTGCCATAGGGGCGTCTCAAATAGGCGTGTTGCCAAAGATCTAAGGCAACAGTTTGCATACCTTTAGGCAACACTATGCAAAAACTGTTGCCTAATCCCTTAGAATAGACAACAGTTTTTTGGTTGACCTATTGGAACATTTTAGAACTGTTGACATGTACTGTTATAATTAAAAAACGTTGCCAAAAACTACAAAGGCAACACTTTAAAACTGTTGTCAAAAAATTGCGATTTTTTTTTAAAAACGTCAATGCCGCCAGAGGATGTTGAGCGTAACATATAATGGCATGTTTGGAAAACAAAACTTAAATGACATACGTCTTCATATTTATTTCTATTAATATTTAAATAATTTTAAAAAAATTCAAAACATAATTTTCAAAAATCATGGATCCAATATAAGTACAATCATTATCATGATTCAAAGCATGATGGCGCTGCCGCTCATATATGAAATACAAAGCAGGTCGACTAAAACTATGAAATGTGGTTTAACAAATTCAACTTAAGGGAAATTCAATAATGCATAAGAATCATTTAAATTATCATATGAACAACATCTGTAAGGCATTTTATAGAAAAAAGTAAACAGTACTACAATTATGCTACAAAGTAACACCTGGCATACATAAATTCACACTTCAATACATACACTTACATACACACTTCAATACAAAATAGACATACATACACACACCCTAAACATATATAAATACACATACACACACACACACAAACATATATAAATACACATACACACACATGCAAATACAAAGAGATTTTGGTAATCGACTCCCTTGGATGTGGTCGGTTTCTTCTGTACATCAGAGGGATATAATTGTGTGTGGCGCTCATACACACATATATATAAAAATATATAACCTTACAAAAATACACATATATATAAACTCGCATACATTTATATATCAACACACATACATATATATAAACACACATACATATATATAAACACACATACACACATATATATAAAAACATACACAAATATTCACACAACACACACAAATGCAAACACACATAACAACACACACATGCACACACACATACACACACTTATACATACACAATTACACATGCACACACACTTATACATACACATTCAGTAGATGCAAGAGAAATACTCAAATAAATCAAAACAAATCATTAAAATTAATCTCCCCCCAAGGTTCAACGAAGAAAGCAAACCAGAAAATAAATCAAAACAAACCATAGATTGATAGAACAAGTCATGGACAAATCATTGATTCAACAAATCAAAAGAAAACAAAGCATATGCAATTAACTAATTAAGCATGGACTGCAAGAGAAATACTCAAATACTTTTATAATTTGTTTGCTTGTTTCAGTTGCTTGAGTGAGTTGTAATTATAATACCTCATACCTTTGAAACTGTAAGAAAAACATTGAATCTACTCTAACACTAAATATGTTGGTAGCTCCCTCCACACACTGTAATTATGCACACACTGTACTTATGCACACACTTATACATACATTGATACATACATATACATACTTAAAAATACAAAGAAACACACACACACACACACACACACACACACACACTTATACATGCACACACATACACACACCATGCAAGCACAAATGAATTCATATGCACACTCCCATCCACACAAACACAAATACATGCACAAAACCACAACACACTAACAACAATACACGCATCCACACAAACACACCAACAAATTTAACACGCATACACTTACAACTATACACATACACAAAAATAAATTCATATGCACATACGCACATACACACTCATCCACAGACATACCAACACACCAACACACCAACAAATTAAACAAAAAGGACCAAAAATGATTTACAGTTAATTGCGACATTGCAAGATGTTGAGATGAAAAATACCTCGGGCGTACAGTAAATGATGGCAGCCGGCCAGCAAAACACAAACAACTCCCAAAAATCAGTACCATAATATGCCCTTGACATGAAATCCATCATCGATGAAATGAAAAGAAGGGGAGAAGAGGAGAAAATGAGAGCTTACAGTGTAGTAGAAGAAACTAGGGCACAACTTCAGAACTGTAAGACAAGCCCAACAATGCACAACTAAAGATAAAGCTCTTACAACTCCGATCCCAAAAATGGCGAGAATGGATGGAAGAGTTCTTGAAGGAATAGCCGGAGAGAAGCTCGCCCGTGCGGGAGGAAGATCGCTGCACCGGACGAAATGGCAAGGAAGAGCGCAACACGGGAGGAAATGGATAGTCGGGAAAGGTTGTCGAGGGTTTGTGAGTTATAAATATCGTTTTTATAAATTTAATTTTTTAGGTAATAATTTGGGGTGTGAGAATAGTAATTTTTATTAAATTGAAAATGATTAGACAATACTTTTAATGTGTTGCAAATTTATTTTTAAAGAGGCAACATATCATAATTGTTGTGTAAAGTGAATTGTAAAGTGCAACATTTCAAAAATGTTATTTATAAGGGATTAGAGAACAGTTTTTGAATGTTGCACAGAAAGTGTTGCCTAAAGATGCTAACTTATTGTAACACTTATAAACTATTCTCTATTTAAGATTTAGACAACATTTTTCGAACGGTTGCAAAGAGAGTGTGGCTTAAGACTAAAAATGTTGTAGTGCGTTCCACCATCATTTATAGGAAGCAAGGAGCCCCCCATGATCTCCACTCAAGGAAAGTCATGGGTGGGCCCCACCCCCATGATCTCCCATGGAGGTGATGGGGCGGGCCCCACTCCCTCCCCTCATGGGAAGAACCGCCGCCGGGAGAACCGCCGCCAGCAAGGGGCCGAGCCACTGCAGGCGGCCAGCACTCCCTCGACCAACCCCGACCATGGCCGCCCCGGCCAAGGCTGCCCCGGCCATGGCCGCCCCGGCCATGGCCTCCCCGGCCAAGGCCGCCCCGGCCATGGCCGCCCCGGCCAAGGCCGCCCCGGCCAAGGCCGCCCCGGCCATGGCCGCCCCGGCCATGGCCGCCCCGGCCATGGCCGCCCCTTCCATGGCCGCCCCGGCTATGTCCGCCCCGGCCATGGCCGTCGCGACCATGGCCGGCCGCAACCATGGCCACCCCGACCCTGGTCGGCCGCGGCCATGACCGGCCGCGACCATGGCCACCCCGGCCATAGACATCGCGGCCATGGTCAGCCGCAACCATGGCCGCCCCAGCCATGGCTGACCCGGCCATGGCCGCCCCGGCCATGGCCGCCCCGGCCATGGCTGACCGTGGCCTTGGCCGCCCCGGCCGTGGCCGGCCTACCTCGCCGCACCCGGCCGGCGGAAGGTCGCCGCCGGGAGGCGCTCGGCCGGCACCCGTCGTCGGCCGCCTGGCCGCCACCGCCGCCATGGCGGTCCGCCATCGCGAGAGGCCTCCCAGCCGTCTGATCACGGGGGAGGCCCTCCCGTCAATCCGATCGAAGGGGTAACCACCCACTACCCCACCACTTTAGTGATGGGGCTGTTGGTACCCTAGTTTAGATTTGAGTTTAGTCCTCTCAATTAGTTTCTTGACTTAAGATTTATCTATGGTCAAAGGTTAGTTGTTTCGTTAGATTGCTTTAATTGTAGAGTTGTCACTTATCCAGATGAAAATTTGGTTAAGTTGTTTTTGGTTCGACTATGGTCGAACGCCGCTCGACTATCGTCTATCAACTATTCGACGATCGTCTATCAGTTGGTCGACTATCGTCAGTCTGTAGATCGTCTATCTCTAAGTTAGTTCAACTCTTGTTAACTCGACGATCTGTGGTATCTGCCTCGTCGATCGTCGAACCCCGCTCGACTTCTTTTGACCAGACAGATTTCTTAATAGTTCGACTATCTGCCTTGATAGTTCAACTATCTGATAGCTCGACTATCTGTTTGATAGTTCGACTATCTGTTTTGCTTAATAGTTCAACTATCTGCTTGGATAGTTCAACTATCTGATAGCTCGACTATCTGTTTGATAGTTCGACTATCTGTTTGCTTGATAGTTCAACTATCTGCTTGGATAGTTCAACTATCTGATAGCTCAACTATCTGCTCTGATAGCTCAACTATCTGCTCTGATAGTTCGACTATCTGTTCTGTTGTTGATAGTTCGACTATCTGTTTGATAGTTCGACTATCTGTTCTATTGTTGATAGTTCGACTATCTGCCTTGGATAGTTCAACTATCTGATAGCTCGACTATCTGTTTGATAGTTCGACTATCTGCTCTGCGTTGATAGTTCGACCATCTGTTTGATGGATCGACTATCTTTTTGATAGCTCAACTATCTGCTTTGATAGTTCGACTATCTGTGTCGTTCGACTATCTGTTCTGATAGGTCGACGATCTCTGTAGTTCGGTTGACGATCTTCGAGGGTCGTTTGACGTTCTTCTGTCTGCCTTTAGTAATTTTGTACTCCTTCTATTCTATGATTTATTTCCTATTTATTTGGCATTTTATTAAAGATTATTTCATTGATTTTGTGCATACATCTCAAGGCAATCTTTGCCCCATCCTTTGTGCATAAGTCAAGCTTTATCTGACAAAGTTTTTTTGTCTTATTAGTTGAAATATCTTTTTGCTTTATCTGCCATGCTGTCCTTTATAGCCGTTAGACACAAAAGTCTTCTCTGGCCGTAAAGAGTTTAGTATGATGTGACTTTCTTTAGTACTCCTTTTATCAGATTGGTTTTGCAGCTTCTTAGAAAGCATTATCCCTTTATAACATGTCTGTCTGCAGGATATGTTTTTGTATTGTAATATTTGCAGCCCAGATCGCAGATCTCAGAAGAAGACAAAATTCAAATAAAGTTTAGAGCCATTACAAAGGCCCATATATAAAGAGCTTCTTTTGAAAGAAGAAAAATATACAACAACAAGATATAGAGAAGAGAGATACACACAGATATTCATATACAGATTCAACAACAAGAGATACAGCTCTCAGATATTGTTACATTCAACTGAGAAGATCGACCTTCTTCAATTCTCTCTTCTTCAATCCTGAGTTCATCCTGCTGCCAGGAACATTCACTCAGAGTCTCAAGAAGAAGAAGAAGAAGGAAGAAAAGTTGTTGAAGAAGAACATCCATTACAAATCAAGAGTCTTCTTCAAGCTGCTCCTTCAAGAGCTTCAAGACAGCTCTCTATCACAAGTTCAGAAGAGTTCCTGCACCCTGAAGCAAGACTTCTTCCTGGATATCACTAAGCCGGGGTAGCCTTGATTCCTTAGAGCTTTCTAGCTCTGTGCAATCCACTTGCTTCTCTAATATTGTTTTAACAATAGAGAAGACCCTCTAACCCTTTCTCAACCTCCTGTATAAAGGGTTATTACTCCCTTCAAAAGTGAACCTTGGTGGCAGGGCACCTGATCAAAAACCTGTGTTGGATTTTGAGCTCCTGATCAAAAGCTCAAAGGGTCTACTCGATCTACCTAAAGCAGATCAGTTGGTGGCAGGGCACCTGAACAAAAACCTGTAGTGGATTCCTACCAGGGCGGTAGAAGAGTGGACGTACCTATTTAGAGGGAACCACTATAAACTTCTTGTGTCGTCTGTGTTGCTTCATTTAATTATTGCACTGTGGCTGTGAATAGAAATAACTAGGATTGCTAGTTGCTGTGAGAGGACCAAAGCTCAACTGTAATTACAGTTAGCTTTCTTCTGTGCACTACACTTTGTGTTAGGCTCTAGGGTTTTAAATATCTATAAACTCATTCTGCAAATTAACTCTAAGGGAGTTGAGTAGGGTGTCATAATTTTTGAATACTCTATTCACCCCCCCCCCTCTAGAGTTATATTTATCCTCACTTTCAATTGGTATTAGAGGGAGGTTGACTGACTGTACAGGCTAACACCTGAGTCACAAGATCCTGATAGATACCAAGTTTATAGATATTCACTTCATGGCCCAGTACAAGGATTATTCTAGCACCAGACCTCCAGTATGCAACTTAGCTAAGTTCAGTATTTGGAAGGCAAGAATCAAGTTATATATGAATTCTATTGATGAAGATATTTTTTATTCTATTTTGATAGGACCTCCAACACCACCTGCTGCAACCACTGCTACAACATCTACAAATCTCAGTGCAGTGCCACCTCCAGACTACAATGATGCTTACAAGAAAGCAAAAGTAGCTGATGCTAAAGCAATGAACATTCTGGCTCAGACTATGTCTGATGAAACCTTCCAGAAAGTGGCTGATTGCACCTCTGCAAAAGCCATGTGGGACACACTAAACCAGATTGTAGCTGGTTCAGCTGATGAGAGGAAGGACAGAAGGTCCAGCCTTATATCCCAATATGAAAACTTCAAGAAGACTGAAGCTGAATCAGTTGAAGGAATGTACACCAGGCTCAGCTCAATCATCAATGAGCTGAGAACTCTTGATAAGGAGATAACATTGACAGAGGTCAATGATAAGATACTGATGTGCTTCCCCAGCACATGAGATCTTAGGATCTGGCCCATCAAGGAGGCCAGAAGTACTACTGAAATCTAAACTGAAGCCCTCCTTGGCAAGCTCAAATCTTTTAAGCAAGTGCTGAAGTCCAGGGAAGCTGAAGCTGAAGCTAAGACTCCAACTCCAACAAGGAAAGAGCAAACTCTTGCTCTCAATGCTACTGATGCTTCTGAATGAAGCTAATCTAATGAGGAGCTGATGACACTCTTTGCCAAAAGGTTTCTCAAGATTGGAAGAAAGGACTTCAGAAAGAAGTCTTCAAGATATGAAGATAAACCAAGGTATGACAGATCTCCTGCTAAAGAAATTATCTGTTATGGTTGCAGGAAACCTGGACACATTCTACCAGAGTGTCCAGAGGAAAAGAGCAAAGAAAAGAGAAAAGAAAAATAACATCACAAGAAGCACTCCAAATCCTCCTCCTACAAAAATAAGAAGAAGGAGAAAGGATTTGTTGCTGAGACCTGGAGTGATTCAGATGAGGAATCTTCCTCCTCAAGCTCCAGTGAAGATGAGGAAGAGAAGAAGGCAAAGGAAATCTGCCTTATGGCAATTGACAGATCTCCTGCTAAAGGAAGAGGTGTTTGTTGAACAACTTCCTGGGTTTGTCTCTTCAACTCAACCCTCATGTGTTTACAAGTTGCAAAAAGCTCTTTATGGACTTAAACAAGCACCCAGAGCCTGGTATGAGACTCTAGCTAGTTTCCTGTTAGAGCACAACTTTGTTAGGAGAGTAGTTGATAGAACCCTTTTCGTTAAGCATCACAAGGACACAATCCTGTTAGTTCAAGTTTATGTGGATGATATTATTTTTGGCTCCACTGATCCCAAACTGTGCAAAAAGTTCTTAGACCTGATGCATTCTAAGTTTGAGATGAGTAGTATGGGTGAGCTGTCTTACTTTATTAGTCTCCAAGTAAAGCAAGATGTTGATGGCATCTTCATCTCCCAATCCAAATATACCAAGGAATTGTGATGGCCGCGGAACAGAGACCTACTGTGGTTGGTTCGAAATGGTCAGATTCCGCGGGCCGGTTAGAAGATCGAGTTTTCTAACGAAAGGAGGCAAGTGCACCTATCGCAAGTAGTACTCGGTATTCGGGAAAATACCGAGGTCGTATTATTCTCGGGGGCGCGTTGATTAAATCTACTCTTCCAGGAACACTATTATCTTACTAACAGTAAGGTGGGATTTTTTAGTTTAATAAAAACGGAAAGAAAGAAAGCTGAATTTTGCTAAGTTAGTTCGATGAAGGGTTAACGCTCGGCATCGAATCGGATTAAGACTAAAATAATTCTTGAACTTTGTTTTTAATTTAATAAAAGGCACTTGGCCGTGGAGGTTCCAAGAATATGAGCTCACCTTGGTCTAGGGATATCGCTCACCTGGGCGCTAAGGCTATTCGACCGAACGTTAGTCCGACGAAGGATTCCCCTTAACGCCCGCATTACGCTAAGAACCCCGCTATTGGGTGGGGAACCCAATCCGGGAGAACTACGCTTCTCCTCTTTCGAGGGGGCGTGCGCAGTTTTCTTTACCCAAGGGGGATCGGTCCATACGTGCAGCCTCTCGGCGTCGCGTATGGATAACGGAAATAGAGCCCACACATCGATTATGTGGTCCTATGCGTCGTTAACCCGGGTAAACCTTAAGTACTTAAATTAAAATAAAAATAAATTTTTTTTTTAATTATTTCAAATCAATTTATATGTCCCAATGCTCTTCGATGCCGAAGGCTAAAAGAGATTAGCCACTCATCGGTATGGGGATGGCTTTATGTTTTTTAGGTGAAGCGTGAGTGTTAAATTAAGCACTGAACAATTATAAGAGAAAACACGAAAAATAGGACAATTAGATAAATTTAAGGCTAATTGATGCAGGCACTCACGCACACTTCAAAACCATAAAGAAAAGTAAATAAAGCAAGCCCTACTCAAATGAGTAGGCGGAAATAAATGCACACACGCACACACTCTTCTTAATTGAAGAAAGCGATAAATAAAGCGGTAAAATTATCTCATACACGCACGCACTCTACATAATTGAGAAAGCGATAAAATTGCAAGTCCCGGCTCGAATGAGTGGGCGGGAGTAAATCTATCTCATACACACACGCACTCTACTTGAAAGTAAAACACACACACGCACTCTACAGAAATGAAAACACACGCACCCACACAAAGGTTTTCCTACTCAAGTGAGTAGGAAGAAAATGAAAGCAGTAAAAAAGACAAGTCCCACTCAAACGAGTGAGCGGGAAATGAAAGCAGAGCGTCATTTAACTCTTAACGAGTAGGCGGAAATAAATGCATACGCACACACGCACTCTACAGGAGTTGAAATAAAGTAGTAAAACCTAACTCATACACGCACACACACTTGCAAAAATAAGAAAAACAAAGTGCTCAGAAAATTTAAACGACTGCATTTCTACCGCTAGAATGCGGTAGAAATGCATAAAAAGTGAAAATAAAAATTAACCGGAGCGAAAAGTTTTGCAAATAAACGCAAAATGAAAGTACTCGAAAAATTAAAACAACTGCATTTCTACCGCTAGAATGCGGTAGAAATACGTAAAAAGATGAAATAAAAATTAAAGGGACTAAAAGTTTTGAAATTAAAAAGCTAAAATGAAGTTGACGAAAAATTATAACGACTACATTTTTATTCATAAGTTTTTATAAAACCTCCAAAAAAGTGAGAATAAAACTAAAAAGGAACGAGAAATTTTACATTCCTAAGAGCCTAAGTTAGAGAAAATAAAAACGAACACTTTTAAGGGGGTTTTTATAAAACCTATATGAATGAAAATGATAAAGAAGAAGAAGCTAAAGATAAAAAGTGCGGAGAATGAAAACTAGACGGACGACACAACGGCTAGAAATGCCGATAAATCCTAAATCTAACTAAGTTACGAAGGCTAAAAAGATGAAAACATAAAAGAAATACAAAAAGGGAACGAAAAAATTACTTAAGAAGGGCGCTTCCAGTTGAACATTTCAACTTTGCAAGATAGAAAATCTACTATTTTATTGAATAAAAAGGCTATTACATGAAAAAGCTAAAATAAACAACCTAATACAAACTAAGAAAGATAGGGAGAAATTCTCCTTACATAGCTTAGAAGCCAAACGGGCAGCACCTCCCCTAAATAAGATGGACCAAAAAAGTGGACAAAATAAGCTTCCTGGAAGCTCTTATTTATAGGCAAAATTTCGGGTTGGTCACGCCCGTGACTAGGGCGTGACAGGGGGGCGTGTCGACACTATTCATGAGCTGATCGGGTGACTTGACTGGAATGTTGACTTCGGCTGAAAACGTGGCGGTCACGCCCAAGGTCACGGGCGTGACATGTGTCAGTCACGGGCGTGATTGGGGCGTGTCGGGGAGGTCGATCTGGGCGCAGTCCGGCCGCAAAGTCGCGCGCGTCACGTCGGGCCAGGTGGCTAAGTCAAGCCCGTGTCACACCTTGACACGGGCGTGTCTTGGGGCGTGTCGAGCTTGGTTTGATCATCGCCGATCGTCGAGCTGGCAACTGTGGTCGGCGATCGTCGAGGGCGTGACACGGGCGTGTCGGTTATGTGACACGGGCGTGTCAGTCAACATTTTGACTTTTTTTGGAATTTTTCTGGAAATTTTCTGCAATAAAAATAAAGCTAAGTTAGAAATAATATTTACAAAAATAAACAATTTATTGGATAAAACAGATAAAAAAAGGACAAAAAACAAACAAAATTGACTTAAATAAAATACGAAAATATAGGTATATTTACAACTCATCAAACACCCCCATACTTAAGCTTTGTTATTCCAGGGCAAAATTTTGAGGTGAACTTATAAGGAATAATGAAAAACCTTAAGTTCTGCTACCGCTAAATTAATTATAAAAAAGATCAAATAAAAATATACGGGGTATAAGAGTTAAGTCCTAAAATTATTTAGATGATTTAAACAGGGCAAAAGTTTTGGCCAAAAGACTTCTTGATGTAATCAAATAGAAAGCAATAATTTGTATTGGTTAGATTAACAGAAAATAGTTTGGATTTATACGAACTTTAGCTTATAGGAGTGTTATCGGAAATAATGCAATTTACGAATTATGCTCTCAAAAAGATTTTTGAATTAATTCTAGAGTCATGAAATTGGCTAAGGGGGGTTGATGTTGGTTTATGAAGATGCTTGGATTTTGAGGCGAGGTTATTTTTTCTCGAACCTCCATTTTTTTTTTGATTTGGATGTTAAAGGAAAACGAAATCTTATTTTCCTTAACATAAAAAATTTTCTTCTTCATAAATAAAAATAACCCAATGTATATGTGTTGGAGTAATGAATTTTATCCTCTTACTCCGTAACGTATAATCTTTTAATTTATTGGGTGCCTATTTTTGCGGAATGAAATCTTATTCCCATTGACATAAGATCTTTTTCTTTTTGGAGAAATAATTTTATCATACCAAGTAGGTTATGATAAGTAAGGGGAGAAAAGAGAACTAGATTTTTAATTGAAAAATAATTGAGAGCAACCTTTATAAATTGTACGTTCCAATTTTTCAGAAAGCTAAAAGCAAGCATAATTGAATTCTATAGTCGTTATTTTCTAACATGGTACACATGCTCCTATCTATGAAAAATTAGAAGTAGTGCCTAAAGCGAGTCCCCTATTTTTAACAAAGTATAATAAATTCTTTAAAACTTAACCCCGGCTATTTAGATTTTTCAATCTATAATTAACAAACGAATAGTGAACAAAGAATTGATCAAATTCGCATATAAATAAAATCAAAACGAAAGTTTTGGATAACAAGAAACTTAAGAATGAAATGTTTGATTTATTTGTTTCAAAACTTACATAAAAATTTTTTTGTTGTTTTTTTGTTGAAGTTATGCTCTTTTTTTGTATTTTTGTAGTTATATCTTTAATATATACATACTAAAAAGAAAGAAAAAATGCGAAAATAAATTTTTTTGGATTTTTAAGTTTTGTGAATTTTTTTTTTTGTATTTTTAATGAAGTTTTCATTTTATTTACAAAAATTTGGGAAAAAGAAAAAATATTTACAAGGATGAGAGGGAAAAAGGGAGAGGGGAAAGAGAAAGAATATTTACAAAAAGTATTTACAAAAATTATTTACAAAAATATTTACAAGAATATTTACAAAAATATACAAACTAGGTAGCCGCGAGATGACTCGTTATGTGGATGGCTCGATGAGCCGGATCTCGCGGACCGAGTTAAAAATAAGTCAGTTTCAAAAATGAAACTTCAAAATTTTTTTTTTTTTAATTAAAATTTTTTTGTGTTATAAACAATTTTTTTTCTTCTTTTTTTTTTTTTTTTTGTTTTGTTTTTTTTTGTTTTTGTTTTTGTTTTCCTTTTGTTTTTTTTGTTTTTTTTGTAAGTGAAAAAGAAAGTACGAAAATACGAAAACACCCCCATACTTAGATCCAACATTGTCCCCAATGTTGTATGCTAAGCATGAGGAACAAAACAGCAGGTATATGTACAAAAAGGAAAAGAGGGGGGCAGAAAACGTCCCTGATCCGCGCTCGGGGAAGCCCATTAGAAACCCTGCATTTATTAGAAAAATAGAAAACATAATAAATAAAGACGTAAAAAAAGATAGACGTGGGGTGCCTCCCAGGAGCGCTTTGTTTATAGTCGCGTAGCTTGACTATAGTGGCGGGTTTATATATGGAGAAGGGTTATGGTTTCGCTCATACTGATCACAGGGTCGCCCGCTATATAAGACTTTAACCGATTACCGTTCACCTTAAAAGTGCCTTTTTCGGGGTGGGAGATGAGTATGGTCCCATATGGCCAAACCTCTTCAACCTTGAAGGGGCCGAACCATCGCGATTTTAGCTTACCCGGGAAAAGCCTAAGACGTGAATTGTAAAGAAGGACTAGATCGCCCGGAGAAAATTTTTTGGGGGTTTTAATTTTTCGATCGTGATAGAACTTAGAACGCTCCTTATAGAACTTATTGCTCTCGTAAGCGTTCGCACGCCATTCATCGAGCTCGTTTAGTTACAGTTTTCTATTCTGAGCGGCTAAGTTAGAGTTGAGGTTTAAGAGTTTTAATGCCCAAAGTGCGCGGTGCTCCAGTTCTACGTGTAAATGGCACGCTTTGCCATAGACTAACCGAAACGGGGTACAACCAGTAGCGGTTTTGTACGCCGTACGATACGCCCATAACGCATCGTCAAGCTTAGCGGACCAATCTTTCCTATTAAGTGAAACGGTTTTTTCTAATATGTGTTTTATCTCGCGATTTACTACCTCAACTTGACCACTTGTTTGCGGGTGGTAGGGGGTGGCAAGCTTGTGCGTGACTCCGTATTTAGCTAACGTCTTAGCCATTAGAGCGTTACAGAAATGCGTTCCCCTATCACTAACAATAGAGCGAGGCGTGCCGAAGCGAGAAAATAATTTTTTTAGAAATGTAACGACGACTCGCGCATCGTTGGTGGGGAGAGCTTGTGCTTCCGCCCACCGCGATACGTAGTCGACCGCCACTAAAATATAAGAATTT
Organism: Platanthera zijinensis; assembly: GCA_039513925.1. Taxonomy (NCBI): domain Eukaryota; kingdom Viridiplantae; phylum Streptophyta; class Magnoliopsida; order Asparagales; family Orchidaceae; genus Platanthera; species Platanthera zijinensis. The sequence goes on along the minus strand of CM077088.1, from coordinate 68,876,495 downwards.
TTATAAGAAGGAGGTAGGGGGCCAACAAAATCTATACCCCATAAATCGAAGACTTCGCATTCTAAAAACATATTTTGGGGCATCTCGTCGCGATGTGAGATGTTACCCGACCGCTGACAGCTATCGCATGCGCGCACAAAATTGTGCGCGTCTTTGAAGAGAGTGGGCCAAAAGTAGCCCGCCTCTAGTGCCTTCCTAGCGGTCCGGTTGGCTTGATAGTGCCCCCCGGCTGGACCCTCGTGGCAGTGCCTCAATATTTGCGTGCACTCCACTCCCGCGATGCATCTTCGAACCGCTTGGTCCGCGCAGATACGGAAAAGAAAGGGGTCATCCCAAAAAAAAATTTTCAAGTCGGAAAAGAATTTCTTCTTTTGATGACTTGAAAACTCTTTTGGAAGTACCCGCGCGACTAAGTAGTTCGCAAAATCTACGAACCAAGGCGAAGATGACGAAGACGAACGAATGGCGAGAAGGCGTTCCTCGGGGAATCTGTCATTTATTTCAGATTCGACGAGCGCTTCCGCACCCGGATTTTCTAAACGGGTGAGGTGGTCTGCCGCTAGATTCTCCGCGCCCTTCTTATCTCGGATCTCCAAGTCAAACTCTTGTATGAGGAGAATCCATCGAAAAAGGCGGGGCTTCGCGTCGGCTTTAGCTAATAGATATTTAAGGGCGGAGTGATCGGTAAAAACGATAACTTTAGATAGCGTAAGATATGAGTAAAACTTATCGAAAGCGAAAACGACGGCTAAGAGTTCCTTTTCCGTCGTCGTGTAATTCACTTGTGCGGAAGTGAGCGGCTTGCTAGCGTAATAAGTAGGATGAAAATGTTTTTCTACGCGTTGGACAAGAACGGCGCCTAAGGCAATATCACTAGCGTCGCACATGATTTCGAACGGAAGGGACCAATTAGGGGCCACTAGAATCGGAGAATTAATAAGTTTTTGTTTTATAAAATTAAAAGCAGACTCGCAATCGCCACTAAAGACAAAAGGTGATTCCTTTTCCAAGAGGTGAGTAAGCGGCTTTGTTATTTTTGAAAAATCTTGAATGAAGCGCCTATAAAAGCCCGCGTGGCCTAAGAAACTCCTAATGGATTTTATGTTTGTCGGCTGAGGAAGCTTTTCTATGATTTCAACTTTGGCCTTATCGACCTCTATCCCCTTAATCAAAATCTTATGGCCGAGGACCAAACCTTCTCGAACCATAAAGTTACACTTTTCCCAATTTAAAACAAGATTCGTGTCCTCGCATCGCTGGAGGACACGATCAAGATTATGAAGACAATCCGGGAATGAGCATCCGAATACAGAAAAGTCATCCATAAATATTTCCATAATATCTTCTACTAGCTCACCAAAAATTGCTAGCATACATCTTTGGAATGTAGTCGGCGCATTGTAGAGGCCAAATGGCATTCTTCGATAGGCGAGGTGCCAAAGGGGCAAGTAAAAGTTGTTTTCTCTTGGTCCTCGGGGGAAATGGGGATTTGGAAAAACCCCGATAGACCGTCCAGAAAACAATAAAAAGGATGACCGGAAAGGCGCTCGAGAATCAGGTCAAGGAACGGTAGTGGGAAGTGGTCCTTGTGGGTGGCATCATTAAGTTTGCGATAATCGATGACCACACGCCAACCCGTAACAGTACGAGTTGGGACGAGCTCGTTGTGCTCATTCGCCACTACGGTTAGACCGCCCTTCTTGGGCACGACATGAATGGGACTAACCCACGCACTATCAGAAATGGGATAAATAATCCCCGCATCTAATAATTTAATTATCTCAGCTTTCACGACGTCTTTCATGTTTGGGTTAAGACGCCGCTGCGGCTGAATGGTTTTGCGGCAATTATCGTTTAAGAAAATTTTGTGAGTGCAGAAAGAAGGGTTAATCCCCTTTAGGTCAGAAATTTGCCACGCAATTGCGTGGCGATGTTTAAGCAAAACCTCCAATAAATCGGAGGTCTCCGAATCACTTAAATACGAAGAAATGATTACCGGGAGTGTATCATTTTTCCCCAAAAAGGCGTATTTTAGGGATTCGGGTAATGGTTTGAGTTCTAGGATGGGCGGTTCTTCTAGTGAGGTTTTAGTGCTAATGTCTTTTGAACCAATTGGTTCAAAAGGCATGTTCGTAGACGCGTCCTCATCGCAATAAAAATTTTCGAGTGAAAAAATATTTTCGTTTAAAAACTCGGACTCGAAAACCGGAGAAGAACAATCTCCATAAAAAGAATCTAAAGAATAGCAGAAATCGTCGCTCGGCGACGAGTCTTACATAGAGGAGTTAATAGAAAAAGTAACTTGGTCGTCTCCTACCCAAAGGAGAAGCTGACCATTACTTACATCAATTAACGCACGTGAGGTCGCAAGGAAAGGGCGACCAAGTATTATTGGTACGTTGGCGTCTTCCTCGATGTCCAAGATGACGAAGTCCACCGGGAAGGTGAACTTGTCTACTCGGACAAGGACATCCTCAACAACCCCGATGGGGAACCTAACCGAGCGATCCGCTAGTTGGATGCGCATATTGGTAGGAGCAGGAGTACTCAAACCTAAACGCAGGAAGAGCAAGAACGGCATCAAATTAATGCTCGCGCCTAAGTCTGCCAAGGCATATTTTACTAATACATCGCCAAAAAGGCACGGGATGGAGAACCTTCCCGGGTCATTTTGTTTTAAGGGCAATTTACTAGTAAGAGCCGCCGAGCAGACAACGTTGAGAGATATATGCGAAATATCCTCGAGTTTGCGTTTATTAGAAAGTAGTTCTTTTAAAAATTTTGCATATTTAGGCATTTGCGAGATAGCAACGCAAAAAGGAACATTAATATGAATTTGTTTAAGTAATAAAATAAATTTTTCATATTGCGCGTTTACTCGCTCATTATCTAACTTATGCGGGTAGGACAACGCCTTGTTTAAAATAGTTTTGTCGTTAAAAATCGGTAAGGGTTGCGTAATCGAAGAAGAGGGAAGAGGGGTCGGAGGTGAAATATATACCTGAGGATCGATCCGTTTTGGATCGACCACCTCCTTACCGCTACGGAGGGTTATAGCGTTGGCGGTTTCCCTTGGATTGGGCTCCGTGTTCCCTGGCAGTGCCCCCATGGCGCGTTCAGACATAAGTCGCGCCAGCTGTCCAACCTGGAGTTCTAAATTTTTTAGCGATCCGGGGATGTTCCGGATATTGGAATCGTTGGACGCGACATAACGATTAAAATTTTCCTCCACCGGGGATGGCTTCATAGGAGGGGGAGGAGGAAACGTTGGCGCAAAAGGAGGGGGAGGGGGACGCTGCGCGTTGTTCGGGTTGCTCCAGGAGAAATTCGGATGGTTCCTCCAACCCGGATTATAGTGGCTACTATAAGGGTTGTTTTGAAAGAGGGACGCACCGGATTTCCCATGTAGTCCACGAATTCGTCGACTACGCAGACGTTGGAGGGGGGGGGGGGGGGGGGAGAAAACAAGGTGGAGTGGAGGAGGCAACAGACATCTCTGCCACCTGCTTAGTTAGCCTTTCCACTTGGAGGGCTAGCTGAGCAGTGGCATCCACTTCAAAAATGCCCGCCTGCTTAGGGCGCGCCCGCGGGACGTTCCACTGGTAGGCGTTCACCGCCATTTCCTCGAAAAGGGCCTGGGCGGCCTCGGGGGTCTTATTGTTCAGAGTGCCCCCGGCAGCCACGTCAATCATTTGACGCGTCTGACTATTCAGTCCATTGTAAAAAATTTGTACCTGCAACCACGTTGGTAGAGCGTGGTGCGGGCACCGACGGAGAAACTCCTTAAAGCGTTCCCAAGTCTCGTAAAGAGACTCGGAGTCGTTTTGGACGAACGAAGATATGTCCGCCCGCAGTCTTGCGGTTTTCGCAGGCGGAAAATACTTCATAAGGAATTTTTCTGCCAATTCCGCCCAGGACGTAATGGATCCCCGCGGGAGGGAGAGTAACCACGCCTTAGCCTTGGACTTAAGAGAGAAAGGAAAAAGGCGCAAACGAATGGCGTCATCAGTGACGCCATTAATCTTAAAAGTATCGCAAATTTCAAGAAAATTAGACAAGTGATTATTGGGGTCCTCATCCGGCAGTCCGTCGAACTGCACGGCATTTTGGATCATTTGAATCACACTTGACTTAATTTCAAAATTATTGTTGGCCACAGCGGGCCGAACAATACTCGACCCCGTATCATCCAAATTGGGCCGAGCGTAATAAGACATAGTACGCTCGGCCGGTTGGGCATTATTCGGGTCGGCCATAGAAGAAGAAGAGGGTTCTCCGATAGATTCTGCGGGGTCTAAAAAGGGAATTCGACGGAGAGATCGGATACGCGCAAGAGAGCGGTCGATCTCGGGGTCGAATTCAAGATTTTCAGAACTCGAAGGTTGTCCACGGGTCATGCACCCAAAAAAAAACGAAAGGGGGAAGGATTTTTTTTTTTGTATAAAAATTTTTTATTTGAAAATAAAGTAAAATTAATAGAGTCCCGGATTCAATATAACAACCGAGATTCCCCGGCAATGGCGCCAAAAACTTGATGGCCGTGGAACAGAGACCTACTGTGGTTGGTTCGAAATGGTCAGATTCCGCGGGTCGGTTAGAAGATCGAGTTTTCTAACGAAAGGAGGCAAGTGCACCTATCGCAAGTAGTACTCGGTATTCGGGAAAATACCGAGGTCGTATTATTCTCGGGGACGCGTTGATTATATCTACTCTTCCAGGAACACTATTATCTTACTAACAGTAAGGTGGGATTTTTTTAGTTTAATAAAAACGGAAAGAAAGAAAGCAGAATTTTGCTAAGTTAGTTCGATGACGGGTTAACGCTCGGCATCGAATCGGATTAAGACTAAAATAATTCTTGACAATTATTGAACTTTGTTTTTAATTTAATAAAAGGCACTTGGCCGTGGAGGTTCCAAGAATATGAGCTCACCTTGGTCTAGGGATATCGCTCACCTGGGCGCTAAGGCTATTCGACCGAACGTTAGTCCGACGAAGGATTCCCCTTAACGCCCGCATTACGCTAAGAACCCCGCTATTGGGTGGGGAACCCAATCCGGGAGAACTACGCTTCTCCTCTTTCGAGGGGGCGTGCGCAGTTCTCTTTACCCAAGGGGGATCGGTCCATACGTGCAGCCTCTCGGCGTCGCGTATGGATAACGGAAATAGAGCCCACACATCGATTATGTGGTCCTATGCGTCGTTAACCTGGGGTAAACCTTAAGTCCTTAAATAAAAATAAAGTTTTTTTTTAATTATTTCAAATCATTTTATATGTCCCAATGCTCTTCGATGCCGAAGGCTAAAAGAGATTAGCCACTCATCGGTATGGGGACGGCTTTATGTTTTTTAGGTGAAGCGTGAGTGTTAAATTAAGCACTGAACAATTATAAGAGAAAACACGAAAAATAGGACAATTAGATAAATTTAAGGCTAATTGATGCAGGCACTCACGCACACTTCAAAACCATAAAGAAAAGTAAATAAAGCAAGCCCTACTCAAATGAGTAGGCGGAAATAAATGCACACACGCACACACTCTTCTTAATTGAAGAAAGCGATAAATAAAGCGGTAAAATTATCTCATACACGCACGCACTCTACATAATTGAGAAAGCGATAAAATTGCAAGTCCCGGCTCGAATGAGTGGGCGGGAGTAAATCTATCTCATACACACACGCACTCTACTTGAAAGTAAAACACACACACGCACTCTACAGAAATGAAAACACACGCACCCACACAAAGGTTTTCCTACTCAAGTGAGTAGGAAGAAAATGAAAGCAGTAAAAAAGACAAGTCCCACTCAAACGAGTGGGCGGGAAATGAAAGCAGAGCGTCATTTAACTCTTAACGAGTAGGCGGAAATAAATGCATACGCACACACGCACTCTACAGGAGTTGAAATAAAGCAGTAAAACCTAACTCATACACGCACACACACTTGCAAAAATAAGAAAAACGAAGTGCTCAGAAAATTTAAACGACTGCATTTCTACCGCTAGAATGCGGTAGAAATGCATAAAAAGTGAAAATAAAAATTAACCGGAGCGAAAAGTTTTGCAAATAAACGCAAAATGAAAGTACTCGAAAAATTAAAACAACTGCATTTCTACCGTTAGAATGCGGTAGAAATGCGTAAAAAGATGAAATAAAAATTAAAGGGACTAAAAGTTTTGAAATTAAAAAGCTAAAATGAAGTTGACGAAAAATTATAACGACTACATTTTTATTCATAAGTTTTTATAAAACCTCCAAAAAAGTGATAATAAAACTAAAAAGGAACGAGAAATTTTACATTCCTAAGAGCCTAAGTTAGAGAAAATAAAAACGAACACTTTTAAGGGGGTTTTTATAAAACCTATATGAATGAAAATGATAAAGAAGAAGAAGCTAAAGATAAAAAGTGCGGAGAATGAAAACTAGACGGACGACACAACGGCTAGAAATGCCGATAAATCCTAAATCTAACTAAGTTACGAAGGCTAAAAAGATAAAAACATAAAAGAAATACAAAAAGGGAATGAAAAAATTACTTAAGAAGGGCGCTTCCAATTGAACATTTCAACTTTGCAAGATAGAAAATCTACCATTTTATTGAATAAAAAGGTTATTACATGAAAAAGCTAAAACAAATAACCTAATACAAACTAAGAAAGATAGGGAGAAATTCTCCTTACATAGCTTAGAAGCCAAACGGGCAGCACCTCCCCTAAGTAAGATGGACCAAAAAAGTGGACAAAATAAGCTTCCTGGAAGCTCTTATTTATAGGCAAAATTTCGGGTTGGTCACGCCCGTGACTAGGGCGTGACAGGGGGGGGGGGGGGGGGGGGGGGGGGGGGGGGGGGGGGGGGGCGTGTCGACACTATTCATGAGCTGATCGGGTAACTTGACTGGAATGTTGACTTCGGCTGAAAACGTGGCGGTCACGCCCAAGGTCACGGGCGTGACATGTGTCAGTCACGGGCGTGACTGGGGCATGCCGGGGAGGTCGATCTAGGCGCGGTCCGGCCGCAAAGTCGCGCGCATCACGTCGGGCCAGGTGGCTAAGTCACGCCCGTGTCACACCTGACACGGGCGTGTCTTGGGGCGTGTCGAGCTTGGTTTGATCATCGCCGATCGTCGAGCTGGAAACTGTGGTCGGCGATCGTCGAGGGCGTGACACGGGCGTGTCGGTCATGTGACACGGGCGTGTCAGTCAACATTTTGACTTTTTTTGGAATTTTTCTGGAATTTTTCTGCAATAAAAATAAAGCTAAGTTAGAAATAATATTTACAAAAATAAACAATTTATTGGATAAAACAGATAAAAAAAGGACAAAAAACAAACAAAATTGACTTAAATAAAATACGAAAATATAGGTATATTTACAACTCATCAAATTGGTAAAGAAGTTTGGGATGGCTGATGCTTCAGCAATGCATACACCCATGGCTACTAATGTAGTTATAGATTCTGATGATCAGGGTAAGCTAGTTGATCAGAAAAACTATAGGGCCATTATTGGTTCCCTATTGTATTTAACTGCAAGTAGACCAGATATAATGTTTGCCACATGCCTATGTGCTAGATTCCAGGTCAACCCCAAGGAATCTCATTTGATTCTTCTCAAGAGAATTTTGAGATACTTGAAGGGATGTCCAAATTTAGGACTATGGTACCCAGCTGAATCAGAATTTGAGTTAATTGGATACTCTGATTTTGACTATGCTGGTTGTAGAGTTGACAGGAAAAGTACCTCAGGAACATGTCAGTTCCTGGGAGAGAGATTGGTCTCTTGGCTTTGTAAGGAACATGCTTCTATCTCAACTTCAACTGCAGAGGCTGAATATATAGCAGCTGCTAGTTGTTGTTCACAGATCCTGTGGATTTAAAAACAACTTTTGGATTATGGGTACACACACAAGAACACCAAAATCATGTGTGACAGTACTAGTGTTATCTCCATTGCACAAAATCCTGTGCACCACTCTAGAACCAAGCACATTGAGATTAGACACCATTTCCTGAGAGATTGTGTGGAAAAGAACAAGATCAGCCTTGAGTTCATATCCACTGACCTTCAGAGAGATGATATTTTCACCAAGCCCTTAGATGAACAGAAGCATCTGTTCTTTTTGGTTCAACTAGGCATGATTAATGGAAAAGACTAAGTGTGAATTCTGCCTTTGTTGAAATCTGTTTGAAGATCGTCGAACGACGTTCGACGATAGTCGAACAGGTCGAGCCTATCGTCGACCTATGGGTGACGACGGCTTGTTTTTTGTGAAGACAGAAATAGTCGAACGATTGATCGACTACTCTGCTTCAGGAAATGATCGTCGAACAACTGTTCGACTATCGTCTCCAGTATCTGTTAAAATAGATCGACGATTGCTGTTTTAATATAAAACCGATGGTCGACCTAGGTTAAGAGATCGTCTTTTTAGTAGTCGACAGAGCTCGTCTTTTCATATTCCATTTTTCTGCTTGAGCTCTGCCCCGCGCCTTCTGCCATTTCGTCTTCGTCGTCCTCTCCAACCAAATCAATGGCGATTGCTCAAGCTCTCCTGACTGCGATGAAGTTCGACACCAGTTTCAGCGTGGATTTCGACTCGTTCAGCGCTTGTGATGCGGAGATTATAGAGATGCTACAGCTCTGCAAGGATCAAGGTTTGGAAAAGCTGATGTCAACAAGGATCAAGATCAACATCCTAGAGATCAAAGAGTGGGTTTACTCTTCGTCTTCAAGCGACGAATCCATGACCGGGACAATAGACGGCGAAGAGGTAATCCTGACTCCTACCATTCTGACTGAAATTTTTGGATTATTGAATGGACAAGATGAATATGACCAAGATGTTCAAGAGTACGGAAGAATGCTCGTAGAGCTAGGACATGCTGAGGGCATTCCTACAAAGTTGTTGAAAGTTAACTTCCCGTTGAGGATAAAGTTCTTAGCTGAACTTGTTGGAAAAGTGATGTTAGGTAAGCACTCAGCTCATGACAATATAACCAGACAGCAGTTTGCCTTGATGAGTGCAATTATCAACAAGAAAGAGATAGATTGGGCAGGGATAGTGTTTGATTTGATCAGAAAGAAGAACAACAAGAAGGAAGTAACCCTTGGAAGGGTGATAGGAATATTTCTGAAAGAGAAATATCCTCAACTATTGGGTACAATTGCAACTTCCATCAATGCCTGTAAGAAAATGGATCCCACCTTATTTGTTAAGTGGAAAAGGAGCATTCAGAAGCCTTCACCAGCTGGGGTAGCTCCTGTTTTATCTGAGAGCACAAGGACTGTATCAGTCACTCCCCACCTACATAAAGAAGGCTCCTCCATTCCCTCCATTACTTCTTCTTCTGCATTGCCATCCACTTCTTCTGCATTGCCATCCACTTCTGTATTACCATCTACATCCAATGTCTCTCTTCTACTTGATTCCTCCTCTATTCTCCATGAATCACCACCAGCATCTCCACTCCCTTCACATCTTGCTAGGATTTCTCATCCTAGTTTTGATCTATTGGCTTCTGAGAATCCCACTCCACCTCAGTCACCAATTCCTCATTCAGATCATATTGATCTTCCTGCATCCACCCATCAATCACCAGTTCATAACATATCTCATCAGGAGACCACCGTCCCTGATGTTCTTCCATCTACTGTGATTCGCTCATCCACATCATTTGAAATAACCCCAGCTTTCATTTCAAACATCCTGGAGCTAATTACTCCTTCAATCAAAATCATGATTGAAGAAGAAATTGCACCTCTTGTTTCTACCATCTCTTCCCTGACATCCTCCATCATAGCCCTCTCTAAGTCTGCTGAGCCCTCTTCAGTTAGGGGCCTGACTTCAGTATCTACTGAAATCAGGCAGGGGGAGATGTTCGAGGAAGATGCCTCAGGACTGCCCCTTGTTACTCTTCCAGCAGATCCCCAAGTTGAAATTCAAAAAGAAACAGCAGTTCAAGTTGACATGACAACATCTTCTGCAGAACCAGCACCAGTTCAGAGGCCATCTGATATCATAATGGAAGTAGAATTTGCCTTCAAAGTGTGCCTTGAAGAAGCCTCCACTCCCTTAGTTGCTCTATTCCTAGAAGGAGTCATTACCTCCTATCTAGATGACTTGTGGGAGTTAGGAAATTCTGAAGAAAATCCTTAAGGTAATTCATTTACTCAATTCATTGACATGTTAACTAACATGCTAGCCTGTGAATACCTGGAAGGGATGTTTTGATACCATTTAGAACACCTTTGTGTCCCTTTGGTTTCAGATATAGTTCAAGAAGTTCAAGCTGGTCAACAACCAGCTCCAGAACCAGCTCCAGAACCAGCTCCAGAACCAGCTCTAGAACCAGCTCCAGAACCAGCTCCAGAACCAGCTCCAGAACCAGCTCCAGAACCAGCTCCAGAACCAGCTCCAGAACCAGCTCCAGAACCTGTTGTTCAAGAACCTGTATCTTCTTCTCCAACTCAGATAGCTGTGCAAGATGATCAAGAGAAAGTTTCAGATGTATAAGAAGAAAAATCAACAGTCTGGGATGACTCCCCAGGACTAGATTTGGATACTCTTCTGGCACAGGATGCCTTAGAAGAAGAGAAAGAGAAAGCTGCATTAAAAGCCAAAGAACAAGCTGAGCAAGAGGCTTTTGACCCCTATGATCAACCTCCATCATCTCATTCTGATGATGAGGAGGATTCTGATGAGTCAGAAAATTCTAAGAAGAAGAAAGCAGCAAAAATGAATAGGAAAGCTGCTCCTCCTCCTCCTCCTAATCCTGATCATGATGTTCCCTATTATATACTGAAAGGGATAGATCCCAAGTCTAAAGAATATCAACATTGGATGGGATTATCAAGAAATCAACAAAAGTAGAAAAAGAAAAGCAAAAGGTATGACAGTCTAGCGCCAAAGTGGAATCCCAGAGGACCTCCTCCTCCACCTCCAAGTGCAGGAGCCTCTGGAAATGTATCTGCCAATCCATCAGCCCCTTCTGCTAAATTCACTCTGTCTCAAGCACATCAAAGAATAAGCAATCCAGGATATCAAAGCAGATCTCAATCTGGACATCAAAGACAAGATGTTGTTACAAAAGAGCAAGTGAAGGAGATAGTATATCAGAAGCCAACCTTTTCTCCTCCTCCTTCACCCAAGAGTAAAGCATCTCCTCCAAAAGAAAGCAATAGCATACCATCCAAAAAGCCAGCTCAAACAAAGAAAACTGATTCAAAAGGAAAAAAAATTATTCACTCTGAAAAATCAAGTAAAAAATATGCAGAGTTTGCTCCTCCACCTTCTCTAGTTATTCAAGAAAATAAAGAGCAAGCTGCAAGTATGCTAGAACTCTCTACAAAATACAGAACTGTAAAACCTTTAGATTCAACTGGTGAAAATGAATATGAAAGCCAAGAGATAAATCCTGATTTCAGGATGGCCAGATTTCTCGAACTAGTTGGATCAGCTCAAATCAGACAGGCCAGAGCTGAAGGTAAAGATATTACAGGCTTAACTACTATGTCTAAATTTAGAAAGAATGAGCTAGATAAATTCCAGGTTAGTCCTGAGGTTTTTGATCCTTCTAAATATATGGAAAAGCACCCAGAAGCAGTAGTGTCAAGAGCAGGAGAATCTAAAATTATTGGAGAACAAGATTTAAAGTTATCAAAGAAGGAAGCTCTAGATCCTTTCAGAAAAATTTCTTTTCTTCCTGGTTCTTCTGTATCTAAACCAGATTCTGATGCTGCTTAAGTTTTATTTATTGTAAGATTGTTTTGACTGTTTGTTTAATGCAATTTGATGCTTAGATGTTTCTTTTCCTGAGTTATATTTATTTCCTGTAGTTTTGTTTTGAGAGACTTAACCCAAATAGGGGGAGATTGTTGGTACCCCAGTTTGGATTTGAGTTTAGTCCTCTCAATTAGTTTCTTGACCCAAGATTTATCTATGGTCAAAGGTTAGTTGTTTGGTTAGATTGCTTTAGTTGTATAGTTGTCACTTATCCAGATGAAAATTTGGTTAAGTTGTTTTTGGTTCAACTATGGTCGAACGCCGCTCGACTATCGTCTATCAACTATTTGATGATCGTCTATTAGTTGGTCGACTATCGTCAGTCTGCAGATCATCTATCTCTGAGTTAGTTCAACTCTTGTTAGCTCGACGATTTGTGGTATCTGCCTCGTCGATCGTCGAACCCCGCTCGACTTCTTTTGACCAGACAGATTTCTTGATAGTTCGACTATCTGCCTTGATAGTTCAACTATCTGATAGCTCGACTATCTGTTTGATAGTTCGACTATCTGTTTTGCTTGATAGTTCAACTATCTGCTTGGATAGTTCAACTATCTGATAGCTCGACTATCTGTTTGATAGTTCGACTATCTGTTTTGCTTGATAGTTCAAATATCTGCTTGGATAGTTCAACTATCTGATAGCTCGACTATCTGCTCTGATAGTTCGACTATCTGTTCTGCTGTTGATAGTTCGATTATCTATTTGATAGTTCGACTATCTGTTCTGTTGTTGATAGTTCGACTATCTGCCTTGGATAGTTCAACTATCTGATAGCTCGACTATTTGTTTGATAGTTCGACAATCTGCTCTGCGTTGATAGTTCGACCATCTGTTTGATGGATCGACTATCTTTTTGATAGCTCGACTATCTGCTTTGATAGTTCGACTATCTGTGTCGTTCGACTATCTGTTCTGATAGGTCGACGATCTCGGTAGTTCGGTCGACGATCTCCGAGGGTCGTTCGACGTTCTTCTGTCTGCCTTTAGTAATTTTGTACTCCTTCTGTTCTATGATTTATTTCCTATTTATTTGGCATTTTATTAAAGATTATTTCATTGATTTTGTGCATACATCTCAAGGCAATCTTTGCCCCATCCTTTGTGCATAAGTCAAGCTTTATCTGACAAAGTTTTTTTGTCTTATTAGTTGAAATATCTTTTTGCTTTATCTGCCATGCTGTCCTTTATAGCCGTTAGACACAAAAGTATTCTCTGGCCGTAAAGAGTTTAGTCTGATGTGACTTTCTTTAGTACTCCTTTTATCAGATTAGTTTTGCAGCTTCTTAGAAAGCGCTATCCCTTTATAGCATGTCTGTCTGCAGGATATGTTTTTGTATTGTGATATTTGCAGCCTAGATCGCAGATCTCAGAAGAAGACAAAATTCAAACAAAGTTTAGAGACGTTACAAAGGCCATATATAAAGAGCTTCTTTTGAAAGAAGAAAAATATACAACAACAAGATATAGAGAAGAGAGATACACACAAATATTCATATACAGATTCAACAAAAAAAGATACAGCTCTCAGATATTGTTACATTCAACTGAGAAGATCGACCTTCTTCAACTCTCTCTTCTTCAATCCTGAGTTCATCCTGCTGCCAGGAACATTCACTCAGAGTCTCAAGAAGAAGAAGAAGAAGAAGGAAGAAAAGCTGTTGAAGAAGAACATCCATTACAAATCAAGAGTCTTCTTCAAGCTGCTCCTTCAAGAACTTCAAGACAGCTCTCTGTCACAAGTTCAGAAGAGTTCCTGCACCCTGAAGCAAGACTTCTTCCTGGATATCACTAAGCCGGGGGAGCCTTGATTCCTTAGAGCTTTCTAGCTCTATGCAATCCACTTGCTTCTCTAATATTGTTTTAACAATAGAGAAGACCCTCTAACCCTCTCTCAACCTCCTGTATAAAGGGTTATTACTCCCTTCAAAAGTGAACCTTGGTGGCAGGGCACCTGATCAAAAACCTGTGTTCGATTTTGATCTCCTGATCAAAAGCTCAAAGGGTCTACTTGATCTACCTGAAGCAGATCAGTTGGTGGCAGGGCACCTGAACAAAAACCTGTAGTGGATTCCTACCAGGGTGGTAGAAGAGTGGACGTACCTATTTAGAGGGAACTACTATAAACTTCTTGTGTCGTCTGTGTTGCTTTATTTAATTATTGCACTGTGGCTGTGAATAGAAATAACTAGGATTGCTAGTTGCTGTGATAGGATCAAAGCTCAACTATAATTACAGTTAGCTTTCTTCTGTGCACTACACTTTGTATTAGGCTCTAGGGTTTCAAATATATATAAACTCATTCTGCAAATTAACTCTAAGGGAGTTGAGTATGGTGTCATAATTTTTGAATACTCTATTCACCCCCCTTTTAGAGTTGTATCTATCCTCACTTTCAGGGGCCCGCCATGACCCACCCCTGGAGGTTATAAAAGGACCCCCAGGGGACTATTATTTATCATCTTTTTCCCTCCTACGATTTCTTCTTCTTCTTCCTCAGGTGAGAGTTAACTCTCCCGCCGCCGCCTCCGAGTCGTCCTCCGCTCGCCGCCAACCACCAGCGACCACCAGCGACCTCCAACGGCCGCCACCAGCCACCAACGCCTGCCATTGGCTATAGGCACCCCATCAGAGCGCAGTTCGCAAGGAGACGCCCAAGATCGGAGAAAGTCAAGCGAAGAAGGCAGTCGAGGCCAGCAAGCGTATGCCGCCCTGGGCGCAAGCGCTATAAGCATCCCGCGCATTCCACCATTTAAGTCGCTTCAGCGGAGCAGCCTGTTGCCCGCTAGTGCTTATAGTCATCCTCTCTCTCCCACAAGTTGTAACGGGAGCGGCCTGTCGTCCCAGTTCACTCAGTGTATTGTAATTATCCAAAGTTAGTGGATTTTGACTGGCACCGAACCGGTCACGTGGTTTTTCACCCGGTTGAAGGGTTTTCCACATTAAAACTTCTGGTGTGCATTTTCCTTTCTCAACTGTCTGTGTGTGCACTCGACCGCTCCGCGAGCTAAGGCGGTCCAAGTTAGTTCGGATCGACCGGAGCGTCGAGTTTGGCCGCAACAGTTTGGCGCCGTCTGTGGGAAACATTCCCAACATCCTTCGCAGAACAAGTTCATCATCCCTATCACCGCAATGGCAAAGAGAAGTGTCCGCACTGCCCAAGGATTCGCACTTGGTGGACACACTAAACAAACACGATCTCACTCTCTGGTAGACGTGCCACTGACCGCTGAAGCAGCTTTCGCCCCCGTCACCGCCTTGGAAGGGCGTGTCCGCTAAATGGAAGAGCAGCAAACCGAGATGCTCGCACTACTTTGGAACCTGGGAGCACCTCCAGCTCCACCAAGGTCACCTCCGCCAGCTAACAATCCTCCACCACTCAATCCAGCAAGGAACCAGGAAGCCCCTGTGGGGCAAGAAGAACTTGAAGACTACTCTGATGTCGCCAGTTCGACTTATCCCCCTCCAAGGGGAGCAAGGGCGGATCACCCCCGCCACAATCTAGTTAACGATGCTCGCATCCACCCTCTCCTCACTCGCGAAGAAATCAGGGAGGTCGTTGCTGAAGAATACCGCCAAGCTACGAGGAGAGATTTTCACCCTCATCGGCCGCTTTGCCAAGGCTCCCCCTTGGCCCCACACATCCTCGACCATCCGATCCCGCAAGGATTCAAACTCCCAAGCATTGAAACATTCGATGGAACCGATGATCCACTCGAACATGTCAATCATTTTACCACTATCATGAGGATTTTCAATGCCTATGATCTGCTGCTATGTCAAGTATTCCCAACCACCCTCAAAGGGCAAGCTCGAACGTGGTTTCACTCTTTAAGAGCAGGCATCGTTGCCAGCTTCGCCGAACTGACCAGGCAGTTCTCCGACCAATTCATTGCTAATCAGAGGATCATTCGCGATCCATCACATCTCTCTGGAATCCGCCAAAACGAAGGGGAGACCCTCAAAGAATTCTTCCGACGATTCACTGCCGAAGCCCGCCAAATCCCAGGAGTTGACCCCGAGCTCCTTCGGGGAGTGTTCCTGGGAGGTCTTCGTCCTAGCGGCTTCTACTCAGCACTTATGAGAGAAATCGTCCCCAGCTTCCCAGATCTTGTACACAGAATTGAAGCACAGATAGCCGCGGATTAAGCCTTTGAAGCTCATCGACGACAGTTTGATGGAGTACAGAAAAGAAAGAGGGACAAAGAGCCATCCCCTCAAGGCCAGGAAGGAAGATTCCCCGAAGAACGTCAGAACGGACAGCGTCGACGTACCACCAGAGGGATCCACCTAGAAATTACACCCCTCTCAACACTTCTTGCACCAATATGTTATATGCCATCCAGAATGAACCAGCACTGCAACTACCAAGGCAACCACCTCACAATCCTAAGAACGATCAGTCCAAGTATTGCGAATACCATCGGACGACCGGGCACACCACTGAAGATTGTGCTCGCCTGAATGAGGAGATCGAGCGTTTAGTTCGTCTAGGACTGCTCGAAAGGTTTTTGCAGGGAAGGGTGTAGGAGCAGCAGGACACGTCTAGGCATCCTAGAGACCAGCAGAATGCCCCACCTGCAGGAGGAGGAGGAAGGCAAGTGGTAGGAAACATCGAGACCATTTTCGGATCACCTGTTCTAACAACACAGATACTATCAATGCACGTGGGAAAGGAAACCCATGAAGATAAGAGGAGCAAGCAAGATACCACCATATCATTTGAAGATGAAGATCTCATCGGCATCTGAACGCCACATCAAGATCCACTAGTAATCAGTGCTGGCATCGGAGACCCCTGTTACAATGTCAAATGAGTCCTCGTCGACAATGGAAGTTCGGTCGACATCTTTTTTTCCACCACCCTCCAAAGTATGAACATATCCCGACAGCAGCTGACTGTAGCAGCTGGCCCAGTATACAGTTTTGACAACCATACAATCCAAGTCATCGGAACAGTCACCCTACCAGTCACATTAGGAGAATTTCCAAAGCAGATCACGCATGAAGTCCAGTTCGTGGTAGTAGAATCAAGCTCAGCATACAATGCTATCTTTGGAAGGCATGTTCAGACCATCTTCAAAGCTATCCCATCTATTCCCCATCTAGCTATGAAGTTCCCCACTCCCGGAGGAATTGGAGTAGTACGCGGAAATCAGGAAGCCGCTAAAAACTTCTATTCTAAACAAGCAAAGCCCACCAAGCCTACCACACTGAATATTGATGACTTCAACCTCAGATACGAAACAGTTCTGCAGCAGGGGGCACCCATCCAAGGCCTGATTGAGGTCCCCCTCTCTCCGACAAAACCAGATCGCACCGTTCAGCTCGGGTCCCTCTTACCACAGCAAGAGAGGGAGGAGTTAGCAGCCTACCTTCAGGAAAATAACGATATCTTCGCCTGGTCCCCGGAAGATATGCCTGGAATCGACCCTCAGGTCATCCAGCACTCTCTTAGCATCAACCCCGCATGCAAGCCCATCATCCAAAAGAAGAGGAATTTCTCCCCCGAGAGACTCCAAGCAATAGAAGAAGAAGTTGAGAAGCTCCTCCGCACCCATTTCATTCGAGAGGTTGGCTACCCCACTTGGGTGGCTAACGTTGTCCTGGTAAAGAAGTCCTCCGGGAAGTGGAGGGTGTGTGTGGACTACACCAACCTTAACCAGGCTTGCCCTAAAGACAGTTTTCCACTTCCCAGGATAGATCAGCTAGTTGATTTAACTGCCGGACATCAACTTCTCAGCTTCATGGATGTCTACTAAGGGTACAATCAGATTCGGATGGACCCATCCGACGAGGAACACACCGCTTTTCGAACCGACAAGGGGATCTATTTCTATAAAGTGATGTCATTCGGACTTAAGAATGCAGGAGCTACCTATCAATGGCTCATGAACAAAGTCTTTAAGGAGCTCATCGATAGATCCATGGAAGTGTACGTAGATGATATGTTGGTCAAGAGCATTCATCGCGAGGACCATCTGGGATACTTAAAGAAATATTTCAGAATCCTTAGACAGTACAGAATGAGGCTCAACCCTGGCAAGTGCGCCTTCGGGGTAACTTCGGGGAAGTTCCTGGGGTTCATGGTTACCCAGCGTGGGATAGAGGCCAATCCAGAAAAGATTAAGGCACTCGAAGAAATGTCTCCGCCAAGATCACTCAAAGATGTACAATGGTTGAATGGAAGAATCACAGCACTATCCCGATTCCTAGCTCGGACAGGAGACAAGTACCTCCCCTTCTTCAAGATCCTCCGAGGAGCTCGAAGCTCGGGATTTCAATGGACTGACGAATGCCAGTCGGCCTTCGAATCCTTAAAGAAATACCTTGCCTCTCCCCCACTCCTATCCAAGCCAGCTCCCGGAGAGATTCTCTTTCTGTACCTCGTCGTCATGCCAGCGGCATTGAGCTTAGTTCTAGTTAAAGATGAAGGAGGAGTTCAGCTCCCCATTTACTACCTCAGCAAAATCCTTTCTGACTCAGAGACCCGGTACCCGGCTGCAGACAAAACGGCTTTAGCGCTTGTCTTCTCCGCCAGAAAACTCTGCCTCTACTTCCAAGCACACACCATTAAAGTCTTGACAGAGTTACCACTCCGATCCATTCTCCAGAAACCTGAAGCATCCAGCCGACTGGTCAAGTGGGCTATCGAGCTCGGCGAGTTTGACATCCACTTCCTCTCGCGCCCCGTCATTAAGTCTCAAGTCATGGCAGACTTCATCGTAGAAAACACTCTACCAACGGAAATAGAGGTCGCACCAGCGGAGGCTGGACAAGCATGGACACTATATGTGGATGGGGCCTCAGGAGTTGAAGGTGCTGGAGCAGGCCTGCTCCTTATTAGTCCAGAGCTCGTTACCTTGGAATATGGGCTCCGGCTGAAGTTCCCTGCTACAAACAATGCTGCAGAATACGAGGCCCTCATCACAGGACTCAAGCTCGCCGTCAAGCGGCTGGCCGTTTACTCTGACTCACAAATTATTGTCTCGCGGGTGGAAGGAGAATTTGAAGCAAAGAACGAGCAGCTAGCCCAGTACCTGCAACTCATCAAGTCCCTTCTCATCCAAATCCCACAATTTCAAATTCTACATATCCCCAGAGAGCAGAACAACAGGGCAGATGCCCTGTCAAAGCTAGCCACATCTTCAACACGGTACAAGACAAGGAGACGCCAAATAGAAGAAATAGCCTTCCCCAGCATTCATGGCCCATGGGAAGTGACAGAAATCAACGAAGCAGAAGAGTCCTGGACCGCCCCGTTAATCGCCTACTTAAATAACCAGCAACTACCTGAGGATCACAAGGAAGCTCGCTGCCTAAGAATGAGAGCGGCCGCGTTCACCTTGATAAATGGAGAATTGTACAAGCGGTCCTTCGCAGTACCTTACCTGAAATGCCTATCAGAAGAAGACACTGAATATGTGCTCCGCGAAGTTCACGAAGGAGTATGCGGCGAGCACCTTGGAGGGAAAGCCTTAGCCAAAAAAATCCTACGGCAAGGGTTTTATTGGCCAACTATGAAGAAGGAGGCAGCAGAGTTCATCCAAAAATGTAGAAGCTTCCAAGTGCATGCCAACGTTCCCCGGCAGCCACCAGTTGCCCTCACAACACTACAAGGAGCTTGGCCATTTTCACAGTAGGGAATAGATCTCCTCGGGCCTCTGCCACTAGCCTCGGGTTAGAGGAAATTCATTATTATGGCGATCGATTACTTCACCAAGTGGGTTGAAACAGAACCACTGGCAAAGATAACCGAAGAGAATGCCAAACAATTCGTCTGGAAGAATATCGTGTGTCACTTCGGCATACCGGCAATCATCATCACCGACAACGGCACCCAATTCACCGGAAAGTCCTTTACCAAGTTGTGCGAGGAATTAAAGATAGATTTGCGCACACAGCGGTATCACACCCACAAACTAATGGGCAAATTGAGGTGACTAACCGTACTATCCTGAAGGGACTGAAGATATGACTTGAAGATACTGGGGGGCAATGGGTCGACGCTCTCCCAAACGTGTTATGGGCATATCGTACAATAGAAAGGACGCCTACAGGAGAAACACCATACAATCTCTGCTATGGAACAGAGGCCATTATCCCGGTCGACATCGGCATCCCCAGTTCCCGGGCATCCAACTTTGATCTCCGAACAAACGACGAAGCGCTCCGTGATAACCTTGACTTGGTCTTCGAAGTGCGCGAAGAAGCCGCTCTCCGCGTCGCCGCCTACCAACAATGCACAGCCTGCTACTACAATCGCCGGATGAAGCCCCGATCAATCAACGTAGGAGACTTGGTCCTTCGCACCTTGGAAGCCGCCGGAAAAGGAGCACAATACGACAAGCTATCTCCAACATGGGAAGGCATGTTCATTGTCACAGCTATGGTAAAACCAGGCACGTACAAGTTGCGGAATGCCGAAGGAAAAACTCTCCCCCGTACATGGAATGCACAGAACTTGCACCGCTTTTATCAGTAATGCGTTATGATTTTCTTTATGCAGTAATTTTTTGATTCAAAACTATGTGATTCATATAAGTCGCGAGCCTGATCTCGTGCAAACTATTAGTTATTCAAAGTATCGCATTTTACTTTCTACAAATATTGTGTATTCGAACAAGATCTGTGGTCTCCCTAACTTACGCAACCTGGGAAGGGCCTGCCCCCTTTTCCAGCAAAGTCGTGGACCAGCTCCACGCAACCAAGCCGCGAGCCAGCCTCGTACACAAAGCCATGGACCAATTCCACGCAACCATGCTGCAAGCCAGCCTCACGCACAAAGCCGTAGACCAGCTCCACGTAACCAAGCCGCGAGCCAGCCTCGCGCACAAAGCCATGGACCAGCTCCATGCAACCAAGCCGCGAGCCAGCCTCGCCTACAAAGCCGTGGACTAGCTCCATGCAACCAAGCCGGGAGCCAGCCTCACGCACAAAGCCGTGGACCAGCTCCACACAACCAAGCCGTGAGCCAGCCTCGCGCACAAAGCCGTGGACCAGCTCCACGCAACCAAGCCGCAAGCCAGCCTCGCGCACAAAGCCGTGGACCAGCTCCACGCAACCAAGCCGCGAGCCAGCCTCACGCACAAAGCCGTGGACCAGCTCAACGCAACCAAGCGGCGATCCATCCTCGCGCACAAAGCCGTGGACCAGCTCTACGCAACCAAGCCGCGAGCCAGCCTCGTGCACAAAGCCGTGGACCAGCTCCACGCAACCAAGCCGCGAGCCAGTCTCGCGCACAAAGCCGTGGACCGGCTCCACGTAACCAAGCCGCGAGCCAGCCTCACGCACAAATTTGTGGACCGGCTCCACACAACCAAGCCGCGAGCCAGCCTCGCGCACAAAGCCGTGGACCGGCTCTACGCAACCAAGCCGCGAGCCAGCCTCGCGCACAAAGCCGTAGACCAGCTCCACACAACCAAGCCGCGAGCCAGCCTCGCGCACGAAGCCGTGGACCAGCTCCACGCAACCAATCCACGAGCCTGACTTATACACCCTCGCGAGGGTCTACTCCCTCTCTATTTTTGCAGCTAGCTAGGCCGTAAAATCAAAGACGGATTCGGACAAGCTCCCAATGATTTGGGGAGGACGCTATAAACGCCCTCCTGCACTGTCACCTTGTGGCAAAACAAATGACAATGACATAAAAATGAAACTATCATATAAAGAAGATAAAGGACAACAAATCTCAGCTGTAAGGGCGACAATCTCAAAAGCTACAACAAAAGTAAAAATCAACAAATGTACGACAAAACATACAACAACAGATAAACATTACAGTTACTCTCCATCGGCGTCTGAGTCAGAGGGTTCGTCCCCAGAAATGTCCGCAAAGCTGAAACTTAAGGTGTCACACCCAAGGCGCTTGCCTACAAAGCGAAAGGCCTTCGAGACGTCGCGACGGAGCGTTAGCTCGCGTATATCATCCATCTGGGGCTCCACCTCTTTGGACCAAATATCATCACGAACCTCTTCCGCAATCAAGTTACGATCTCGAAGATAGTCCAGCGACTCCAAGTACTCCGCAAGCCCTGTTGCCTTCAGCTCTGATGCATGGTCGTCAGAGGACAGCATCTCCACCTGCGCCTTCGCCTCCCGAAGCTGAGTCTCAAGGCCTGAAACGTCCTCCCGCGCCGCCTGCAGCTGAGTCCCCAAACTAGATGTCTCCTCCTTTGCATGCTTCAACATCTAAGTGGTCCTCTCCACCGAAGCCTTCTCCACGTCCAAAGCCACACGCGTATCTTCTAGCTTGGACTTTAGCTCTGAGACAATTCGACGGAGCCGCACAATATCCCGGCCATGTTCCTCCTTCAAGGAGGAAGGAGAGCTCATCGACAACCGAAGCTTCTCCTGTAAAGCGAGATACCCGTCCTTCAGGCTCACGTAATGATCGTTCCAGGTCACTGCGATTTGCGCCTGAGTCTTTATCTACAAAAGAAAGACACAAAATCAACCACTTTCAAACATAAAAGGAAAGAAAAGAGATAGTTTCCCCCTTACCTCATCACTAATCTCCCTCAAGGAAGAAGACATCTTTGAAGCCGCTATACTGGCAGGCGCCTGAGGAACCGGGGAAGCAGGTAATTGCACCTCTGGAACTGAATCGTCAGAAGCTACCACCACAACATCAAGGTTATTAACAGGAGCCGTCACTGCTTTCCTCTTTCGGCCCCCTCCCAGAGAAGTCGCCGCCACCTGAACCGTGCCCACTGAGATACCACATCCTAACAGTCGCTTTTCCTCCACGTAAATATATATGTTGAAGAGACGATTGGCCAGCTCACGAGGCTCAGAGAATCCCAACATCGGGGAAAATTCCCGCTCCCTCCCTTTCACACGGCGGCAACGGTCGGGAAGCGCATTACACACCTCAGGAAGACCCCAGGAGTTCTTCACATATCCAAACAGAGTATTACCATGACGACGATCTTTACGGTTCTAAAACTCCAACCAAGCCTTATTACTACGCACCTCAATCCGCTCGCCACCATCAAAGCGCACATCGCACCAATCTCGAAACTGGTCAAAAGAGAGCAGGTGATAACTTCCCGAAAAAAAGTTATCTATTGCTTTATTCTATTTTAATATTCATCTTATTGATAAAAAAAATGAATTAAATAAGCAAAAATATAAGAAAATTCATATCTATTTTGTTTATTGTTAAAATGTATAATTTTTCCATATTTTTCTTGCTAGAAATGTCAAAGGAATCGATCTGGAAAAGTAAAGCTGGAATTATTTTGGGCTGCGCAGGTTATTACAACAACCAGAAAAAGTTGTTGCAACAACTGCTGGACGAATTTTGAATTTAAAATTCGAATTTTATGCCAAAATGAAAATTGAAAAGAGGCAACTCTTGGTAAAGGAATGCACGTTTTTATGAAGAGAATCTCATACCATAAATGAACTTTTGAAAAAGATTAGGAGTTTTTTGGAGTGTCATCATCTTGGAGAAGAAGAAGAACGGCTAGGGTTTGGACGCACCGGCAAGGAGGAAGAAGACTCGGAAGCAGATTCTGAACACAAATTCCTGTAGTATTTTCATTTCTAAACATCATGTCTAGTAAGATCTTTCTTATTGTGCGGTTTCATCCTTCGAACATGAACTAAATTTCCTTGTTTTGTACGTTGGAAGTACTTTGACTTACTGTGATGTGATATTTGTAATTTCTTCTTTTATGATTGTTGAAAACGTATCTTTGTTGATTTTTATGTTCTATGTTATGGAAGTTTTGGATCAAGTATTCCTCTTCTAATTTACGTGGCGAGATTCGAGAGAGGAGTCACGTATTTTTAGGGTTGAATCCTTTATTTTTGCACGGCGAGATTCGAGAGAGGAGTCGTGTAAATCTTTAGCCAAAATTCCGTCTTTATACTGCGCTGTAAGATTTGAGAGAGGAGTGGCGTAAGTGTAGCATAATTTCAACATAGCATCAAGAAAGAAAGAGATTTTGTCTTGGGCTAGCAACATTGATTTGAGTGCTTTATGTTATTCTCATTTTACCTAAGTTAGAGATAACTAGGAGAATTATGGTAATCAGATTTCTGAGATCGAGAGTTGACGAATTCCACTTTCAAATCGTTGTAGGATAGTAGTTAATCATTTCATAAAAGATCATTCTAAAAACTCATCGCAATAGGCAAAAGAATTCAACGTACGAAACTACTTCTCCAACTTGATTAAAGTCATTCTAAATTAACGATACTCAGTTATTATTATTATTTTTCTTTTTAATTGTCCTTAATCCAAATTAACTTTTAATCATCTCGCTTGAATTTAAAGAAAGGGTAGAGCTAGTATTTGCGAGCACTAGATTATTCACTTTCTCGAGGGAACGATCTTAACTCATCATTTTATTACTTGATTCGGCACGTGCACTTGCGGTATTACGTAAATCTATTTTGGGCGTATCAATTTTTTGGCGCCGTTGCCGGGGAAGTGCAACTAATTTAGTGTATTTTCTTGCAATATCAGTAAACCCTGAGTATTTAGAACTCAAGTTTTTTTTTAATTTCTACGATTTGTTTTTTTTACTTAACAATTTTAATTTTATTTATTCTTAATCTATTTTTTTTAAAAAAATTCAGAGTAGGTTTATCCATTTATATTTTTTGTGTGTAGTTGATTTCTGCAAAGATTAATATCCATTTGGTGAATTCTCCCGCACAAAATCATGTATTCATATTTATATTCTCGATGTCATAATTGTTTGGCGTTCAATCATGATAGTGATGATTGTTATATAAAAGACTGTAGTTATAAGTCATATGACCCACCTTATGGAGTACCAACATCCGATGATACTTCATACAGTGTTCCTAATTTTTATAATTATGCTCCCCCACAGCATGCAACGTTTCCGCATTTCAGCCCGACCCCTCAAGGGTCGATAAGAAATGAGAAATAATGTATATTTTGTCATAGCACCAGGCACGTTTTGAAAGAGTGTGTTGCATTTCAGCGTCAAAGAGAGGAGAATAACAAACCTAAAATTCAAATCCTCCCATCATCTTCTTATTATTACATTCCCTATGATTCTAATGATATATACGCATTACCTCCTTGTCTACGAGGGAGTATTGGAGATATAACCATCATATTTGTTGATGATCTGTGCAATGACGTCGCGGAGCTGCCTCTCCTGACACATTCATCACCTATTTTGGATTTACCCGTGGAGGAACCAACCCATATATTCTCTGATAATGTTATCATCACGATTCCTCCACCTTCTTTGCACGAATTTTCTACACCTATTTTTATCGATCATGTCGAATATATTGTGCTTGCGGATAATCCTGAACCTGAGGATGTGCCAAAGTGTGTCGAAGATATTATCCTCTCCGATGGAGGGAAGAAATATTTGGAGCACGATGATGCGCCAAGGTGGGATGAAGAAGATATCCTTTCTGATGAGCAGGTATACACTTCTTCATTAGATGAGGAGGTCCAACTCACCATCGAGGCTCTCGAGTTCTCGGGCCCCCTTGTTATGATGCTTACGATACCGACATCGATCAATCTTCGGAACCTACTGGGAGTGAAACCGGGATCACTCCCATGATTAGAAATCATTTATGTCTTTCTTCTATTTTATTTCCTAATCTCCTTTCATTATCTGAGCCCAAGCAAGTTGATGTGTCATAAATGCTTCAGGAGGTTATTGAGCACTATCCTCAAGTTGATGAGATGGGTATCCCCTTATGTGAGAAGGTTGAGTCCTCCACCATAGTTGATGCCTCATTTATTTTCTTTTGTCCCTATAGCCTTTCTATTGACGATGATATCTTGCAAGGCAAGGATATAGTTTATGGTGAGAATAGTGATGAGCACTGCTCTTCTTACTTTTTGTTCTCACTACCTACGATGAACATGTATTATTATTTAGGAAAAGAGGTGGTGGTTTTATCGTCGTATTGGTACCTACTACCGACACATATATTAGAACAATTACATGTTCATTTTTCTTTTCATCGACCAATAATTTAGAATTTAAAATTTTTGAATAAGTCGTGCTGGGAAGACAATAAACCCAGTAATTATCTTTAGTTTACTACATATTGTGCTTTACTTTTCTTGTAAGTTTTTTTAGTACAACAATAAATTTAGTGTATGGTGGGAGACAGCATATCGTATCATAGAATATATATATATAATGAAAGATTAAAAAAAAACAGAAATTTTCGTTTATTTTCGTTAAAAGAAAATGTTGGAGGAAGCGAAGTTACATGACCCTAGTTGACTATGCACAAAAAGTTTTAGGAGTGAAAATGTTGGAGGAGTGAAAAATTTGGAAAAAAAACCTGTAGAATTTTGAAGAAAAACAGATTTCATAAAACAGATGGCAGTTGTTACAACAACCTAAAAACGGCTGTAATGAGAATTATGTTTCTCTTGCAATTGTTATAACAACCCCATTACATATGTAACCGGATTTAATTTTCTGCATGCTTCTTCTAGTAATCACACGGGTTTAATTCCTGGTAGTTGTTATAACAATCCTACTACATATGTAATAGGATTTAGCTATCTTTTTTTTTTCTAACTTAATGGGCTGGGATAATTTCAACCATAAGCCGGGTTTAATTCAATAGTAAAATTACTAATCTAACTATCATTAAACCACATCTACTTAAATCCCCCCCCATTTATAAATAATAATAAATAAATAAAAATCAGTTTTCATTCTCTTCTCCAACTTGAAATCCATCGATTAGGTCTAGAGAGAAAGTGCGACGGGGGAGATTGAGGCTGCGCAAGGCATTGGGAGCGGCGATCGGCAAGGTAGAGGGAGATGGACGGCGAGCTGTGTTAAACAAGGATTGTGAGGGCTCCTATAGTCTAGGAATTGAATATTTCAATGGTATAACTCTGGACCCTGCTTTAATGAAAGATCAAAGTATAATTTTTTTTTATATTTTTTATTATTTTCTAGTTTTCTTGGCACCTTCTATGCTCGATTTAGGTTATGTCGTCCAAATGAAAAAAAAAGGAGAAGGAATATTGTACAAGGAAAAACGATGAAGTTTTTGAATGAGCTAGTGGAGTATTGATTTCAATCTTTAAAGTCACTCTCTTTCATCTTTAAAAGAGGATTCAATATGAAGAAGAAGACGAAGAAGAGGAGGACGAGTATGATTATCTTCTATCTAGCTTTACTTTTGCATCGTTAGATTTACATTTTACTCTAGAATATATTGGGTTATGTGATTCTCTGGAATATGTTTTGATGATACATATGTTGTGATGTGATACCTTAGATAGTATATTTTATGCTTCACTTATATGATTTGATGTTGTATGATGCTACCTACTGTCATTTTTTTTATGTTGTTCTAATACTGATCTGAAATTAAGTATTTAAATATGTTATATGCATCATGCTTCGTCTCATTTATTTTGTTGAGAATTGTACTATTGTGTCGTCTGTGTTGCACTAACTTAAAAATTTTTATAGGGTGATGAACTATTTAGGCCCCAATGTTTCTTAGTCCTAATGTTATTTATTTTATTACAACTATCATGTTTTGAATTAAATCTTATGGAATGATAGTGATCGTGCGCATGTGTTATAGTTGTAAGGTTTTTAATTATACTCATCGATTATAACACAAATCGATCTCATGCCAATTACCATGTGCACTTTGAGGATGAAGGTTATGCAGGCTACATTAAATGATTGGGATTTTGAGGATTATTGCATGAGGAGAGTGACATGAGTACACCAAGAAGAAGTAAAAGAAGCAATAGACAACCACTCCATCACATCCAATACATGGGAGTTATTTAATTATTTCAAGTTTTTTGTCCCTTTTCCCTTTAAAAGTATTTACTTATTAGTAAAACACCTTAGAGTATCCTCATTATAAAAATGTATCTTTGCTTGGGACTAGCAAAGGACTTAAGTGTGGAGGTGGGGGTGTTATAACCTTTACCAATTGATTGAAGAATAATTTATTTAACCAAATATTGAATGATCTCAATTCTTATTTTAATTAATCATTAGACTATTCTAGACATATTCAATGATAATTAATTGATATGGCTGAACAATTTAAATAGTTCATTCTATGAATTTGAAGTTAGTAAGATTTTTTCTGATAAAGCTCGCTCAAGCATTTATTTTTTTATACAAAATATTTGTTTACTTCCAATGCAATAATTTGATATTGGCCTTTAAAAATAATGGGGAGGGGGTGAGCAAGACTAAGTTAATGATGTAAGCCTAGACATGAGTTTAGGTAGTATTCCTTTTGATCATCCACTAAATTATTTGAGCTTGAACTTTTTTCATACACATTATTCCATGTTTTCATGTTGTTTATTCCTGCTAGTTGTACCTTAGTAAGTTAGCCATTTATGGGTGTAGAATTTCTCTTAAAATGGTTGAATTTCATAGTGATATGTTATGGCCCCCTATGGGGTATATGTCTACATATGCTCAGAATGATCCCAATTATGATAAAAAAAATGGAAAAAGAAATTTGAACATCATAGTGATATGTGGCATAGGTATGTGAATGCATACTTAGAATGATCCCAACTATGATTTTAAAAAAAGATCTAGAAAAAAAATGGTTGAAACATCATAGTGATATGTGGCCCGGGTATGTGCACTTATACTTAGAATGATCCCTACTATGAACAGAGTATGATTAAAAAAAATGATGTATGATCCCATAACATGGTGAATTATTAAGAATACTAAATAGAGAACGTCATACTATTACCAAAGTTATCCATAAATTACTAACCAAGCCAAAACTATCCTACTTTTTCATTTGAACTACTAACTCTTGTAGAGGTTAAATCGTAGACTTAGCATATTCTTATCCTTTCTAATAAAATGCGGATGTTCAATATAAAATTTTGCATTGACGTAAACTATTTTTGAAAAAAAGCACGCACCGCACTAGGATACTTGTTTGAGCTTTATCTTCCATCTAACTAATGGATTTGTGAATTTTTGAACTCTTATTGATTGATAGGCTTATCAGTTAAGTAAAGCGAATTTCTTGAGTATATTTTGATTAAGTTGTTTTCAAGAATTAAAGATCATTTAATTCCACATCTCATTATTTCTTCAATCATTCATATCGTTATGAAATATCTTTGCTAGGGACTAGCAAAGTCTTAAGTGTGGAGGTGTGATAACTTCCCGAAAAGAAGTTATCTATTGCTTTATTCTATTTTAATATTCATCTTATTGATAAAAAAATGAATTAAATAAGCAAAAATATAAGAAAATTCATATCTATTTTGTTTATGGTTAAAATGTCTAATTTTTCCATGTTTTTCTTGCTAAAAATGTCAAAGGAATCAATCTGGAGAAGTAAAGCTGGAATTATTTTAGGCTGCGCAGGTTGTTACAATAACCAGAAAAAGTTGTTGCAACAACTGCTGGACGGATTTTGAATTTAAAATTCGAATTTTACGCCAAAATGAAAATTGAAAAGAGGCAACTCTTGGTAAAGGAATGCACGTTTTTGTGAACAGAATCTCATACCATAAAGGAACTTTTGAAAAAGATTAGAAGGAGTTTTTTGGAGTGCAATCATCTTGGAGAAGAAGAAGAACGGCTAGGGTTTGGACGCACCGACAAGGAGGAAGAAGACCCGGAAGCGAATTCTGAACTCAAATTCCTGCAGTATTTTCATTTCTAAACATCATGTCTAGTAAGATCTTTCTTATTGTGCGGTTTCATCCTTCGAACATGAACTAAATTTCCTTGTTTTGTACGTTGGAAGTACTTTGACTTACTGTGATGTGATATTTGTAATTTCTTCTTTTATGATTGTTGAAAACGTATCTTTAATGATTTTTATGTTCTATGTTATGGAAGTTTTAGATCAAGTATTCCTGTTCTAATTTACGTGGCGAGATTCGAGAAAGGAGTCACGTATTTTTAGGGTTGAATCCTTTATTTTTGCACGGCGAGATTCGAGAGAGGAGTCGTGTAAATCTTTAGCCAAAATTCCGTCTTTATACTGCGCTGCAAGATTCGAGAGAGGAGTGGCGTAAGTGTAGCATAAATTTCAACATAGCATCAAGAAAGAAAGAGATTTTGTCTTGGGCTAGCAATATTGATTTGAGTGCTTTATGTTATTCTCATTTTACCTAAGTTAGAGATAACTAGGAGAATTTGGATAAACAGATTTCTGAGATCGAGAGATGACGAATTCCACTTTCAAATTGTTGCAGGATAGTAGTTAATCATTTCATAAAAGATCATTCTAAAAACTCATCGTAATAGGCAAAGGAATTCAACATACGAAACTACTTCTCCAACTTGATTAAAGTCATTCTAAATTAACGATACTCAGTTATTATTATTATTTTTCTTTTTATTTGTCCTTAATTCAAATTAACTTTTAATCATCTCGCTTGAATTTAAAGAAAGGGTAGAGCTAGTATTTGCGAGCACTAGATTATTCACTTCCCATGCTCGCGGAAGAAGGCGATCAAGCCCATGATTCGGGCAACTCCAATCAGAGCAAACTGGGAGACAGGCACTCCACAGAACTTCAAAATCTCTATCACCTCATCGCAGGCGGGAACCGGAAGCCGGATCTAAGGGATACTTCACAAATTGTCAGCCC